>JAGSMZ010000044.1:2165000-2765000 GCA_029286645.1 Papilio protenor | reverse complement strand
ACGTGTTAAAGGACAATTTTATACAAAAAATTACATACAAATATCACACGTAAGGACTAAGATATAAGGGTTATAATAAAATGCAATAGTTTGTTTAGTCGGTTTGTTTATTTGTTCTGCGTGCGACTTCTTGGGAAGTTCTTGTGAGTCATACTGAGATGTTGCATGCGGGATTCCACTCACAAACTCATTCGTTGACCCGCTAATGCAAGGTCTCGACAGACTGGCGGCGTGAATCGCACGGTTTTATTGACGTACGTCACTATTGGACACTTAGAAAGTATCTTAGTATGGGATTAACTTATTAAATTTACACTAAGGACTAAGGGACGTCTTAAATAACCATTAAGTGGTCTTGAATGCTGTAGTTAGATTTGTAAACTGATAGTGACAATTAATGCGAAGTTTTAGTCACAAACACAATCGGCAGTTCTAATAAAACTGTCTTATGCAGGGTTTCTGAAGTTTCCACTTATTTTATAACCTAGCGATTTATTAGTGTTAGGTTGACGTATGTTTCAGAGTAAAACTCAAGTTAGGTAGTAAACGCATTTCATGAAGTTAGCGAACGAAAAACACTAATGAATAGTTAAAAGTAGCTGGGAAACCGGCCATTAGGGATGCTTCTGTCTGGTATAGGAACACCTCATTTGCACACAGTGCTTTTGTATGAGTTTTGTAAAGGAAGCATGTTTATTTATATCGTTCTTTGAATTAGTATGTCTTTGTACTGTGGCAGACTTTTTGATAACAACTTGCGAATAGTTGTCTTTCATTATTTTTCTATACTAATATAATGAAGCGTAAACTCACACTACTTCGTGGCCTAGGATGTCACCAATGGCAGCATATTTTTGAATAATTATGTCTCTAATAAAAAGCCCTACACTTACACCACGCTTTAGGCTATATATTTTCACGCTATTAAACTTAGGGGTAAATAAATTGGAAATAAACCTACTCGTGGGAAAGAGACCATAAACTACAAGCTGCCAACATTAAGGATGCAAGGTTGTCATGGTAACGGTATTTGGTATCCAATGTCAAAAGCGTTCGTTGTCATTTGTGCATTTGAATTTAGACATTTGCAATTGAGCATTTGTCAAATGTAAACAATAAAGTAAAGTTTTTATAATTTCATGCAGATGAAGCCGCACGGGAGCAGCTAGTATGTAATACAGCTAAAAATGATGAAATATTAACTTTCTTAGTACTTCGATTTTGGCAAAATTAATACACAATAATACTACATTCGTTCACGTAGAGTGTATTATATTTAATGGCTGTAATTATTTTTCCATAGTATAATATAAGATAAGCTACCTTACGTTAGCTATAATTTCTTTCTCATTTGTTGAAACAGTTGGATCGATTTCCACTCGTGTGGCGAGGCCTTAAATGTGCAAAATTAATAAATATGACCTTGTCTCACAATTAACGGACTTCGCAATCATTGTCTTTATGTTATTTATATTAGTTCAATAATTAGTTTGTTGAGTTGTTATTTATGAGAGTTAAAAAATAGGTAATTGGTTTTTTGACTAATCAGGGTTAATGTTTA
Organism: Papilio protenor; assembly: GCA_029286645.1. Classification (NCBI taxonomy): domain Eukaryota; kingdom Metazoa; phylum Arthropoda; class Insecta; order Lepidoptera; family Papilionidae; genus Papilio; species Papilio protenor. The sequence goes on along the minus strand of JAGSMZ010000044.1, from coordinate 2,763,439 downwards.
TTATAACCACAATATACTCATTAATATGGATTCTTTGTAGATTTCCCCAATAGCAGAAATGATACAAGGAAAGATGTAATACAAAATTGAAATAATCCAAATTTATACTAATATTATAAAGAGGAAAGATTTGTATTTTTAGATTTTTCTATGTATTGTAATAACTCAAAAACTACTGAGTCGATTTAAAAAAAAAATCACAATTTTTATTTTTTAATTTCACGCGGGCGAAGTCGTGAGCAATCTTGTTATAATTGAACTATGAGGTTGCATTAAACCGTATAAGAATTGTTGAATTAAAGACTACGCAATTATTTGTAATGGCTCTTTAAGGGTTGAACTTCGATTTAAATTTTGCTTTTTAATTTAACGACATTTTTTATTCAATTAGACGGCACTTTGCACAGACTAAGTAAACGACAGACTCGACGAGATTAATCTCCCGTTTAATTTTTAATGAGACGATTACTTCACGTGCTCGAAATTCCCATCTACCTCACAAATACCCTGTCTTATTTGCGTCTTTTTTATGAATTTCCTGACCTTACCTGTACGAGCTAAATAAATAATTTTGTTTAATTAATATTGTTTCGGGTGAAGCTTTTATAAAAAGCGTTTTGCGTGCACGCTTTAACCTAAATTAACATTTCCCATGGTAATACTGGATTATATTTTACAAAAGTTAGACTATATATTTCACCTCTTGCCTGTAAGCTTTTTACAACGAACCTTGTGTTTGAATGTATTTTATGAGGTCATGGAAAATACAATTTCAAATAAGCTTTTAGTCGGTTATGTGTTTTTTTTTATAATTTTACGCAGATGAAGCCGCACGGGAGCAGCTAGTAATACAGCTAAAAATGATGAAAAGTTTAACTTCCATAGTACTTCGATTTTGGCAAAATTAATAAATATGACCTTGTCTCACAATTAACGGACTTCGCAATCATTGTCTTTATGTTATTTATATTAGTTAAATAATTAGTTTGTTGAGTTGTTATTTATGAGCTTTAAAAAATAGGTAATTGTTTTTTTTTAATAATCCTAACAATGCATGAATCTAACTAGTGCAATACAAGAGACGGTAGTACGTTTCCTTTAGTATGAGAAATCTACGCTAAGGATCTCCCTCAGTGACTTAAAATGACGCTGAGTATAGCAGTTAAAACTTTTATTTAATAGTTCGAATTTCTTAATCTTCAGTTCTTCTATCTCGTAGATATAGTCGTCAGGAATCACTTAAGATTAGACATGTTTCTTCGTATAAAAATGTCAAGTTTAAGAAGTTAAAAGCATCTAATTATTAACGTGTCTCGAAACAGAAGCGTGGCAGGAAATGCGCCTGAGCATGAATCGTCGTGTTACGTTGACGTTAACACTTGGTATATGTCACTGTCACTAAAGTTACTGCTCGATGCTAAAGGTGCGTTTACACTCGTGCGGGAAGCGGATACGTTCAGATAATGTTCTTTATTAGTTTTCGCACGCGACTTCGTCTGTGGAATTTAAAAAAATTAAGTAGCCTGTGTTCTTCCAGACTATGCGTTACATCTATGCCAAATTTAATCGGCATTTGTTAGGCAGTTTAGGCTAAAAACTCTAACAAACATCCATCGGTCCATCTAAACTTTCGCATTTATGATATCAGTAAAGAGTAAGATTTAAATTGGGAATTTATAAAAAATCGATCATTTTAATTCATACAATAAAGAATTATGTTTCATGAAAATATTCTTATTTTTTGTGTTTCTACACATGTAATAATTACAGGTGTTTTTCGTTTTTATAAATGACATATAGTTTTCTTTCAAACAAGGTAATTGTTTCATATTTTGTAAACCTCAAAGAACTGAGTAGGTCTATGAAGCATCAAAGATGATTTCAGCATGTTTCGAAAGGGTCGCATCGATTTTCAATTGACCCATTTGTCTTGGGGCGACGTGTTTTAAGCTCGTACTCACTGTCCTGTATAAATAGACATGGATCTCTTTACATTTTAATGTTTCTGGCAACGGTACTCTGCCAGGGTTGCCACACGCTTTTTAGCATTTAATTTGATTTTGAAAATTTTAAACTCCTACAATAGTTTGTGTATTTAAAGACATTAATTTGTACTGATTTCATCTACAAACAAATTTGTAACTAGATTTTTTAGATTAAATTAAATGTTTTAATTTCCACCATTTTACGGACATGTTTGACTTGTTGAAGTGAAATTATAACTTGTAAATATTTCTATCCTGTCATAATATGCAGAATGCAACATTTTCAATAATAATAAAATTGAAACAAACATATCTTCGGACGGTATTAAATATTTTATAGCAATCTCTAGTTACTTTCAGTTAAAAATATTTCGTGTCAACCCTGCATCAATATGTAACAGTATGACTCAGCTCAGCAGTTCGCTGCCACACGTTGCAAGACACGTTGTTTACACTGTGTTGAGCAATGTCGGCTGTTTGTGTCGGACGTCCGTCTGACGTGACGTGAGTTGACGTGACGCAGACGATGCCGATGGATACTTGTGAGTCTGGTTGTCATTGGTTAATTGTATTTAACACTTTAAATTACATTGCATTCTCTAATCAGCTAATGCTCTTAAATGGTACAGTTTTTGACGTTATATAAACAAGAGGATTGTCTATAGCCTCGCATGTTAGTTTTGAATGTCATTCATCAGATATAAGCGACATTATGGTGTTAAAGATGTATACGCCGAATACTGAGACGAATCTTAAACACGTCGCTTTGTAAGATCGCTTCGCCCCTTATATTTTGACAGACGTTAAAATTCTCATAGAATTTGGAGTTAGAACTTGACCTTATAGAAGACGCTGTTACATATTTAAACATCGTTTTAGTATCCGGCCTTATCTGTAGCGGTAAATCGGCAAATAACATGGCTCGTTTGCAGCCTTATTTAATAAAAAAAAGTCTATTACGAAAGCAGTGTACAACACTAGTTCGGCATTTCGTACGTCACTGGTTTGGGGCGCGGCCAGTTGGTATTGTCAGGAGAAAGCCTAGGTCACGTCCATTACACAGCGGTCGGTATCGGACACCTGTCGTTTGTAGCGTCGACTGAGACTTGGTTGTCGTTATATCTATACTAATATTATAAAGAGGAAAACTTTGTATTTTTGTATTTTTGTATTTTTGTATTTTTGTATTTTTGTATGTATTGAAATAACTCAAAAACTACTGGGCCGATTTTAAAAATTCTTTCACCATCAGAAAGGTAATTTATCTGTGAGTAACATAGGCTATATTTTATTATTACTAATGTTCATGAACTATTAATAAACAGCGTGTTTCTGGACGCCGGCGTTAAAAATTCATTAAACTTTAACTTTTCTTGGCTTACGCTGGGTAAACCGTTAGAGGTATATAAAAATGATGTATGAAAGAATTGTAGATCTCAAAAAGTTCTACAGAAAAGTCCGCGATAGCATATATCTATCTTTAACGGTTTTCTTACAATAACCACTTTTTGTTTACAAAATGAATTAAAAACCCAACGCTATTTGCAGCGTTCTTTTATTGGTTTCAATATTAATCCTTATCCAAATAAATGCGTTTGTTATCAGGAGAATTTAAAGTAGAATAAAATTGTCATTTACAGTATTAAAATTGGACTAATAGTTTAGAAGATATCGCGAACACAAACAATAAGGGTAACCGAAAATCAGCTTACAAGCTATCGGACTTAGAAATTTGGAATCTTGCATCGGTAGATTTCTGTTAGTACGTAGATTACTACTAAGTTAATACTTTTGGTAATAGGTTGAAAAATAGGGCGAACGTAATAGGTTATATTTGTAATTTCACGCGGGCGAAGTCGCGAGCAACGGCTCGTCATGAATATAAATCTAATAAAATGTTTTTTTTTTTAAATTCTACCCAAATTTAGACTTTTCAGTTGTGGTGGTAGGTGGTGATGGTGTCGACGATGGTCGGCTGGTGACGGTGGCAGGTTTAAATAATGCAACCGTTATTCGTCCAACACAATTTATTTTACACCAAACACAAAAGTCCACAACACAATAAAAATAAAAATAAGAAGGAGAATGCAACACTTAACAAGTAGAAGAAAGAGTAAGAAATACAATAATAATAAACTTGATTAACGAGGGTGAAAGTATTAGCGGTCAGCGCGGGCACAGTTCGAAAGCGACTAGTCATTAACTGCGCGCGCCGCTCGGTCAATGACCCCGGTCAGCTGTGCAGTCGCGAATTTGAATGCGCCAATCAAAGGTCACGAAATTCAAACGTTGCACTGCACTTCGACCACTCGTCATGCACCTGTGTTTATATGTGTGAGTGAATGTACGTGTGTAATGTAAGCGTGTATGTGTGTTGGGTACGAATGTTAAGTGTAACTGTGGAGTGTTTTGGCAACATGTATAAGGTTCCCTACATCACCCCCCTCCAGAGACCTGGTTAAGGGCGATAAAAATCGGTGAACTTAATCTTACGTCCCGAACGGGTTGTGTATTCCTTAGCCACTGGTTCGTCATTAGTTGCGATGTCGTTAGTACTGTCGCATAAAATGTACGCTGGCTTAAGACGATCAATCGAGACTATTACTTCCTTGCCATTAATTAACAAAACAAATGACTTGTCACTCCTAGAAATAACTTTATGAGGGCCGGTATACGCAGGCTGTAGTGATGCCCGTACCGCGTCTTCACGGAGGAAGACGTGACCGGTATTGGCGAGATCTTTAAACACGAAAACGCTTTTGTTACCATGACGTGAGGCCGGCACAGGATGTAATTTTTGCGCGAACGCGCGTAATCGAGCGGTGAAGTCACTGACATCAGTTGTACCGCTACTAGATGTTTCGAAAAATTCCCCTGGCAACCTTAGAGGTTCTCCATACAGGAGTTCAGCAGAAGACGCGTTCAAGTCTTCTTTAAATGAAGAACGTATTCCCAATAATACCCACGGCAAAGACTCTGTCCATTTTTCTTGCGTATGGCACATTATGGACGCTTTTAACTGCCTATGGAAGCGTTCTACGAGACCGTTAGCTGCTGGATGGTAAGCAGTCGTCCGCTTATGCTGAAATCCTGCTATCTTCGCGAGGTGTTGGAATAACGCAGACTCGAACTGTCTACCGCGGTCTGTTACGATGTCCGTCGGGCAGCCAAATCGAGAAATCCAACACGAAAGTAATGCTTTAGCTACTGTCTCCGCTGTAATGTCCGCGATCGGTACGGCTTCGGGCCACCGAGTGAAACGATCCACGCACGTTAAACAATATCGATAACCTTCCGATAACGGTAACGGCCCTACGAGATCGATATGTACATGTTTAAATCTCGCGCGAGGCAAACTATACGTACCTAGCGGTGCATTAACATGCCGCGTTATCTTACAACGCTGACAGTCTAAACAGGTTTTTGCCCATTCACGACAATCTTTTCTAACGCTCGGCCAAACGTAACGTTCTGCAACTACCTTTGCTGTTGTATTAGCGCCAGGGTGACTTAACGAATGTAAACAATCGAATACCTGTTTACGGAAAAATTTTGTAACAAATGGTCTAGATGTCGGTGTACTTACGTCGCAGTACAATGGGGTTCGACACCCGGGGCAGTGTTAATTTTTCTAGATGTAAGGACGAACCTTCAGTAATTAATTTATGAAGTTCGGCGTCCGTAGCCTGACTTTTGCTAAGGCTTCTAAGTCTATAGGCTGCTCCAAAGATTCAATACGCGACAATGTATCGGCAACAACATTATCTTTGCCGGAAATATGTCGAATATCCGTGGTAAATTGAGCTATATAGTCTAAATGTCTATACTGTCTAGGCGAACAATTTTTCTTCCGTTCGTGGAATGCAAAACTGATCGGTTTGTGGTCAGTATAAATAATAAAATGTCTAGCTTCTAACATGTGCCTAAAATATTTAATGGCTTCATAAATAGCTAATAATTCTCTGTCGTACGGTGAATACTTCACTTGAGATGGACTTAATTTACGCGAAAAGAATGCAAGCGGTTGCCACGCGTCGTTAGTACGTTGCTGTAAGACAGCGCCGATGGCCGTGTCCGATGCGTCGGTAACAAGAGCGAGTTTCGCTTGGCAATCCGGGTGCGCTAATAGTGCAGCGTCTGAAAGAGACAGCTTACAGCGCTCGAATGCATCGAGTGACTCATCTTTTAATGCTATCGGTTGGTTATTTTTTACTACGCCTACTAACAACTTATTCAGTGGGGCTTGTAATTCCGCCGCGCGCGGTAAGAAACGTCTATAAAAATTAATCATTCCTAGAAAACGCCTAAGTTGTCGAATGTTATTAGGAATGGGAAATTTTTTTATAGCTTCTATCTTAGTGTCTAGTGGTTTGGTGCCGTTCGCGGAGATGTGATATCCTAAGAATGACACTTCACAGGCTCCAAAAATACACTTAGACACGTTTATGACCATACCGTAGTCCTTTAAACGTTGAAAAATAATACGTAAATGATTTTTATGTTCAACTTCGTCTTTTGAAAAAATTAAAAAATCGTCCAAATAACAATAACAAAAATCTAGTCCCCTTGTTATTTCGTCTACAAACCTTTGGAATGTTTGGCTTGAATTTGACAGTCCAAAATTCATAAAAGGGAACTCATATAAACCAAATGGAGTTGTTATTGCGGTTTTAGGTATATCCTCGGGACTCACAGGTATTTGGTTATATGCTTTTACCAAATCAAGTGTGCTAAATACTTTACACCCTGCTATACTGTGAGCGAAGTCCTGTATGTGTCGAATAGGGTACCTATCGGGAATTGTCCTGGCGTTTAACATCCGATAATCCCCGCAAGGACGCCAACCGTTGTCCTTTTTGGGTACCAAATGTAACGGCGACGACCACGGACTTTCGGACGGCCTAGCGATACCGCATTCTAACATGGTCTGAAATTCATTTTTGGCTATTTTTAATTTGTCTGGAGCGAGGCGACGAGGTGAACAAGAAACTGGTGGGCCTGGTGTTGTGCGAATGTGATGTACCGTGTTGTGTGGTATGACACGGTGCGTGCCGGGTGGTCGAGTTATATCGGGAAAATCCGACAATAACTTATGGTAACCCGAGTTACCCAATTGGACTTTGACCGATGAAATGTCGTCGCACTTAACTCGCGACGCACAAGCTGTTACAAATGTCGTGTTGTCAATAATACGTTTGTTACGACAGTCAACAATTAAATTGTAATAATTTAAAAAATCTACACCTATTATAGGTTTAGTCACATCGGCAACAACAAAACGCCATTTAAAAGTTCTGCGTAAACAAAAATCTAGTTGTAAATGTACATAACCATATGTGTTTATACATGAACCGTTAGCGGCACTTAGCTCATACGTAGTCCGGGCACGACGTTCTCGCAGCAGCGATCGCGGGAAGACACAGAGGTCGCTCCAGTGTCGACCAGGAACTGTGTCTTGGAGTGGCGATCGGTGATGAACAGGCGACCAGTTGAGGGAGGGCAATCGTCGGTCGTCATTACCGATTGCCTCTGAAGTTTTCCGACTTGAAGTCGCACGGGGGGCAGCACTTTGTCGCCTTTTCGAATTTAAAGTGATACCAGCAGACTGGATGTCGATGGTTGCTGGCTTGAGACCTCGATGAAGAGTGCTGTCGGCCATGTAATCGGGTCCTGGATCTTGACCTTCCGCGTCGTTGTCTGAGGTTCAATTGCTGGACCTGTTTCCTTAAAGCAGCGATCTCCATAGCCAAGTCGACATTCACACTCTGTAGGCTGGTTGATGCCACCTGCGGTGTCGACGGGACTAGATCATTGATCCTATCTGCTATATCCGCCAACTCTTCAATCGTAGCAGAAGTATGTCCTGCCAAAACCGTTTGAGTACTAGTAGGTAACCGGCTCAGCCAAACTGTTTTTAAAAATCCGTTGAAATTTGTGAACCGCCTAAGCTCTCAAGATGTCGTAGAAATTGTGACGGCTTCCTGTCACCCATCTCCTCGTGCTTTACCAGCTGCGTCAGCTTCTTTTCTTTGGAAGCAGTCAACCGTTTAATTAACTCGGATTTTAGTTTTTGAAATTTGTCGGTTACGGGTGGATTTACAATTAAGTCTTTCACCTCCTTAGAATATAGGTTTCCAAGCTGACCAATAGCATAATGGAATTTTGTCGAATCGCTTGTAATACCAGCGATGCTAAACTGACCTTCGATCTGTGCGAACCATATCTCAGGTTCCTCCGGCCAAAACGGTGGAATACGAACTCCAACCTTACACACATGACCATAAGGTTCATTTTGCATCGACCGTGCCTCTTGATAATCGTCCTCGGTGTTGCTCATTTTGTTCTTCGGGGTCACCAATGTGGTGGTAGGTGGTGATGGTGTCGACGATGGTCGGCTGGTGACGGTGGCAGGTTTAAATAATGCGACCGTTATTCGTCCAACACAATTTATTTTACACCAAACACAAAAGTCCACAACACAATAAAAATAAAAATAAGAAGGAGAATGCAACACTTAACAAGTAGAAGAAAGAGTAAGAAATACAATAATAATAAACTTGATTAACGAGGGTGAAAGTATTAGCGGTCAGCGCGGGCACAGTTCGAAAGCGACTAGTAATAAACCGCGCGCGCCGCTCGGTCAATGACCCCGGTCAGCTGTGCAGTCGCGAATTTGAATGCGCCAATCAAAGGTCACGAAATTCAAACGTTGCACTGCACTTCGACCACTCGTCATGCACCTGTGTTTATATGTGTGAGTGAATGTACGTGTGTAATGTAAGCGTGTATGTGTGTTGGGTACGAATGTTAAGTGTAACTGTGGAGTGTTTTGGCAACATGTATAAGGTTCCCTACACAGTTTTCATTTTATTGATAAATCTACAATTTTAACCACAACTCCGTGTGCAATAGTGGCAACTTGATATTCAAAATGTTGAAATTTTGTTTTGTAAATACCGGTATTTAGATAAAAACCTATATTTTTTTTAATTTTTACTAGCTCTAAGGTTGTTGATGTCATGTGTAGTTTTTTGTGGCAATAAAAATCCTATTTAATGAAATGTTTATGGTTCTTCATATGTTTTCAGAATTCACATGGTTTGTGTAGAAAATGATACCGAAAGGTTTTTTATGTGTTCAAAATATCGTACATTATGTTAATTTATCTTTGTACACCAGTAAAGGGGGATACCTTGGGTTTAACTAGGCGAAACGATACATGGGAAAAATATTTGTTAGTTTATTTCTATTAGTACTGTGATAAACAATTACATTATTTATATGTGTTTGAGGTGAATAAATGATTATTATTATTTTCTTCATATATCTTTAATTTCTTATTTTTATATATAATATATTTTACATGATATTATATTTATAAACATATTATATAAAAAAATAGAACTCCACCGGCTGCGGAGTCCGATGATTATTTATTATTATTATTATTATATTGGAATAAATAGATAAGGAAAAACATTTTTAATAGACGAAGTATCGAAGATCTTAAGAATTGTAGAAATATTTAATATTAGTAAGGTTACAAGATAGGAAACGTTTATAAGGAATTTTGTAAGAATTTCTTCATAAGGTACATTTGTACAAAATGTGATTGACGCTAATACGGCCTTTTTCTTTAACATTACAGGTATAATAATAAAATATTTGAAATCTAAATCTTTCTTCACAACTGCATTCTCTGATTCATTCTGTCATCAGTGAATTACCTACACCTATGATAATAGCAAATGATAAACTGATGTAAGTACTGATAACCAAGAAATAGATGTCATTATGTATTATAAATAACTGGTTGGAAATAAAAACTCAACGTGAAAAAAAAAACAGTATAGTTTATGTCAATGGTGTTGTATCTACTACAACTGTGTAAGTAAGCGAGGTCTCAATTAAAAGATATCTGACTTCCGGGGTTTCAAAGGGGTCCGCGTGTTATTTTTACTAACCGTAGATTTACATTGCTGAAATACAGTGTACAGAAACGTCAAATAGAGATGATGATGTGTTTGTATACAGGTTTCGCCTGCGACTCTGTCTTCGTGGTATTAAAAAAAATAAACTATGTAGCCTATGTGTTCTTCCAGACTATACGCTACATCTATGCCAACTTTCATCGAGATCCGTTCAGCAGTTTAGGCTACAAACTCTAACGAACATCCATCTAAACTTTCGCATTTATAATACTAGCTGTTGCTCGCGACTTTGCCCGCGTGAAATTAAAAAATAGCCTATGTTACTCACAGATAAATTACCTGTCTAATGGTGAAAGAATTTTTAAAATCGGCCCAGTAGTTTTTAAGTTATTTCAATACATACAAAAATACAAATCTTTCCTCTTTATAATATTAGTATAGATTAGTATGATTTCGGCAGTAAAACCGCGGTAAAGGTTGCAAAACACTGTCATAGAGAATGGTGAGCGTGTACGATGTGCCGCGAATCCGGTGTGTAATAATGGAACGTTTCCCGCCTCGCCTGTTGGCTCGTCACGACTCTCCCACGGTCGCGTGATGCCTGTGCTGATTTTTTTTTAATTCACTCAGGTTCAATCATATGCCTAAGAACGGTGGAATACACCAGAACAAACTAGAAGCTGCATGATTTCCAAAAAATATAATAAACTCGACAAACTGTACTGAATTAAATGATATCGAACTTCAAAATCGGTCAAACCGGGTAAGGTCACAAAAACGCAAAACCTAACAGTGGGTTCCATTGTCAACACACTTGTACTGTTTTAAAAAGCCGAATATACATGCCAGTATCTACCATACTTGCATGCTAGGTACTGGCACGTGCTAGCTACAGATATGTGTAGACGCCAACATTCGTAAAGTTAAATAATAAAAAAGTAAATAATTACACCTGCCTAAAAACAATTATTTTATCGCTTGACCATAGCGAAATTGAAACCAGTGGTCATGAAAAATAACTTTTTAAAACTTCAAAAACTTTTCAAATCAACTAACAAAAGTATGTTAGTTGATTTGAGATACAAGGAGTTGCGTATTTAACCTTAGCACGATCCGTCTAACTAATCGAATTAATGTTCGGAAACTACAAGTTTGCTGTAATTATAGTTACTTGTTTACCACGACTGGATTTATTGATCTTGTTACTAAGTTTTCTTGTGTAAATTACATGTCACATGCTAGTCATGTGTTTCCCTTTCAATCGAATCTATTGAAGCAATCGGTAATAGGATTTTTTCCCATTGGATCGATTGATCGGTAGGCCAATCGGCCCAACGGGAAACACCCTACTAGTCATATACTATTAGACCAAAGTAGGGTCCTGATGTTTTAATTCCATTCCGATTGCAATGACAAAGTTTTATAAGCTGTTCTATTTTTGATAGATAATTAATATAAAATGTATATTCAATGTGAATTAAAAAAAAAACTCACCGTGGTTAAAATTGTTTCTTTTATATCACCGAGAAATCATACAGGAACTAATCAGAAGATTACACAAAAATTAGCAACGTTCGTGGTATTTTGTTACGCTAAAATGATCGTTTCAAATTAAAATCTGAACATTTTACAAATATTTCAAATGCAAAAAAATTCACTCCTACAAAGCACCTGCTACAGACCCGTTATAAACCCCTTCAACCGTTTACATAGTCGACAAAAAGTTGACGTTAATTAAATGTTAAATGCAGTCATACATTCGTTGGTCTAACAGAAATAGATCGCGTGGTTCCAGACCATCTGTGAACACCATTTGTATCCCATTGGGAGTAATTATTCTCTATAGAACCTGTATTCTATAAGAATATATTCATAAGTGTGCACGTGGTTGGTTTAACTTGTAAAAAGAATTGTTAAACTATGCTTAATTCTTTATAAGAGTAACTATATCTTCACTGTGATTCATGTGATCGTTAAAATGCTGTAGACGAGCTACAAAAAGCTGTTTAGCCATCACTTTAGAAACGTCCATTTTCTTTCGTTTTTCTTCACAAAGAGCTAGTGAAAAACACCTCCGCTCGAACGTATAAATAACACAGCTTAAAGTTTAAGCGCTTGCAGCTAGTTAAGCTTTCTTAAGCTTGAAACACCTTTTTTTCCCCGCTTGAGTGCTTTTAAACTGTTGAACCTCTTACGTAAGGTATTTGCTCGGAACTCGACTCTGGCCATAAATAATAGAGTGTACCTTGGCTCTCTTGAATGTGTCTGCGTTGTCGTTAGCGGTTTGTTTTTGTTTGTAACCTTGTATTTTATAATTTAAAAAAACTAGTACAACTTCATAGTAATATTGTCTCTGTTTTATTCTAATGAAATAAGAAGGACGGCAGTATCTTTTTGTTAAACAGTTTAGTTAGTAAATGCTTTAAATAGCTTCTACTATCCCCTTTTCCCTTACACTCAAAATGCCTTCCAACTTTTTAACAAGGCCATATAACAAAATAAGTTGTATAAAGTTGATGAATGTGGTTGTTTATTAACCTGTTATTCATTATACGGTCCACCGGCCGATATAAAAATATCACGTTATCGATTGTCTGACGAAATTCGCGTTGCCATGGCGACGCGGCTTTCACGTTTACGAAGAACCCTTAAAAGGCACGACGTCTGAGAGCAGGCTTATTTAGTCCGACGATGTTGAAGAATTTCGCAATATTTTTGGCAATTTATACTTTGTGAATCTTTAATACAAATTAAAGGTGTATATCAGATAGAAATTAAAAAACAATTGATTTAAGTCTATTTTTGAAAGATTGAAATAGTACAAAATATGTACCTATATGTAGTTATCCCAGGAAGAAACTAAAGGAAGTTTGCCCCGCTTAGATCAAACTAGTATGGTAATACCGTTGTGTGTAAGGCCGCTTGTAAACGAATTTAAAATACATATCGGTAAACCTCAAATAATATAACTTAAATTGATTTAATTAAAATCATATTTTTTCACAACATGCCACCTACTCGTACTAGTTTAAAGTTAGATTTGATTGATAAATGTGACCTTTACCTATTATTTTCAATGGGCTGAAGATATTAAATGATAACCTAATGAAATATATTTATCTTTAAAGTGCGGTGTCGGCACCTTGACACAATATGCGGAAAAATTGCAAATGATAAGTTACCTACGTATATTGTTTCTATAGATAATGTAGATCTTTGTATGATAGGAAATAAGATAACAATTTCACCAACCAAACTTTATATCGGCTTGTAATTTCGTATAACAACGCTGTTTTATGTGGTCAAGACCACGAGTATGTCGACTGAATGTAAAGAAAGACAGGGGAGGGCTCACTTGCGCATGCTTTCCTCCACCCTCAGTACCGCTAACAGCCATAAAGTGTGAATATTATAATACCCTAAGACTACGTTTGAAAAATAGACCCGTAAAAATCGTAACTAAAAGTTGATGAAAAGATACAAATTAAAAATAAATATATGTAAAGACGCTTTATAAGATATCATTTCGCTATAAAATATTCAACAAAGTAAAGTAATATTTCTAGCTCACAAACAGAAATAACGATGTTTACGTAAATTAGAACGCTAGAGAAGGATCCATCGTCTCGTCTCGTCTGGGGTTCGGAGAAAATATCTTGCAAATGATGCCGCGACGTACACAGCGTTTGTTGCACTCACTTATCTAATAACAGGGCTGGCAAAAAATATTTACCTCGAAAATATAATTGTTTGTTCGTTACGTTTCATATGTATTTATATGCGCACTTATTTTATATAATTAACATCGCCTCACCCCTGATATATTTTGTAGTCATTAAGATTAACATTTTGAAAGCTTGTTAATTGTTATCTATTAATCTACGAAAACAAATATGTAGCTTTTTTTATGCATCGGTTAATAATTACTATTTGATTTAAATCAGATTTGTTTACTTTTAGCAAACTGACAACCCTATTTAAAGCTTTTATTAAATTGACCTTTACAGTTTAGGGCACTCGATGTAGCGATCCATGAACCTCTATAAAGGGTAGGTTCAATAGAACGTTTCATTCACGATAACATGGTTCATACAGTCTGAATGTTCTATGTACATGTTGCTGAACGTGTTATATAATGCTTTTGCCCGCGACTCCGTCCGCGTGGAATTAAAAAATAATAAGTAGCCTATGTGTTCTTCCAGACTATACTCTACATCTAAGCCAAATTTCATTGAGATCCGTTCAGCCGTTTAGGCTATAAACTATAACAAACTCCATCCATCCATCCATCCATCTAAACTTTCGCATTTATAATATTAGTAAGATAGTAAGATTATATTAAGATCTCATGTTTCTATTCTTAAGTTATATTTGTTCCTCCTAATGTTATTTGTCGCTCTTAATGTTATATTTACCGTTCCTGCATTGATAAATTATCATGCTTTTGTTGTTACTATATCTTAATCACTTGTTTACCAAATCTCTAATTCTCGTAAACTCTGTATCTAATAATTAACCCAATAATAAGTAATTTACAAACAATACTGTTTGTGCCTCCCACTATTCCAAATTACTCTGTATAATAGTCCGAACAATGTCAAGTTCGACACGTTTATTCTTACCATGTCATAGGGTTGACTACAATACATACTCGTAGTTTTAAGAAGTTAGTTTTTAGTAAGAAGTAAATAATTATTTTTATAAAGGTTCTATCACTGACCACATAACAAGCGTTTCCACTGTCTAAATACGTTTAAAAACACATTATTATATTTATTTAAAAGATTAAAATGAATGATTTTTTTAACATGTATCGTGATCAATTCAAAATTAAGTAGACTATAAAACTAAATTTTGCTTTCATATTAGTTTTACAACCTTCATAAGTTTAACAATTCCATTACTATTCGTTTAGTTTGCACTAAAATGCAAATTGTGTTACCCAAAGTTGTGCAGCGCTAGCTTAGCTCAAGGGGAGTGTTACTTAATCCAAGTTAAGTTTCCAACGAACGGATCCCGACTAACTTATCCGACGTCTGACGATGTTGGACACGTATTCAATTACATAGTGTTCCGACAAAGATAAACCTAACATGATAGGCACTAACGATCTCATGATCCTAATGAGGTGGACAGAGATAATTAAGACTTTATTCAGTTTAAATTTTTATTTGTTAACTTACTACCAAGAATTTCAACTGACTAAACCCATTCAACGGAAATTTGATTTTTAACAAACTTATCTAATTGAGAGCGTCGGTGGCTCACAATTAGATAAGTTTGCACATACTTATCAGCGAATAAATTCAAAGATATGTGTGAAGTCAACCAACCCGTACAGGGCCAGCGTGGTTGACTATGGCCTAGTCACCCCAACTTTAGGGTAGGCTCCGAGCCCCTCGGTGGGGACGTATAGTGAGCTGGTGATGGTGGTGATGATCTAAAGAATTTTACATTTATAAAGCTGTAATCACAGACTGTAATAAAAGAAACATACTTGTATCAATATAAAACTCTGGAACATTCCAAAATAAATCCATAGACAATAAATGAGATTGTCAGCCAGTGATAATGTAAATACAATTTCCCATTTCCATTGAATTCCAACTCATTGTCTTTGGCAACACAGAAAACTTATTAATATTATAAATGCGAAACTTTGGATGGATGGATGATCTCGATGAAATCTGGTATAGATGTACAGGATAGTTTTGATGAACACATAGGCTATTTGCTTTTGTTATTTTTAATTCCATGCGGACGGTGTCGCGGGCGAAAGCTAGTAATATATATTACACTTGTTTCTGTAGTAAAAATCCATACTAAAATCACAGACTTGCATACTCGTACTTTGTGCGCTGTTTTATTCGCACGAACGACGCCTTTTTAGAAAGAGATTAAAAGATTCTTTCAAACCCTTTGAGTTGGGGGTTTTTGTTTTGGTGCGTTTTGTGTTTAGCGCAGTGAAACAGTACGCATGAAAACATTCAAACAAATGTTAACCGTTTGATCATTTGTGCGTTTAGATTTAGTGGTTTTATTTGAGTACGTGGTACTAGGACTTTATACGCCTGGAGAAAAAAATCTAGGTTTTATTATGTTCTTTTAATATGGGGATTATTTGAATAATATTTAGGTTTTAATATACTAAAACTTTTGTGGTTTAAAACATTAAGGTATGGTTATGTTCTAAAACACCTAAAACATCTTGATGTATTTCTTTCTAGATAGCTTATTTCAACCATTTCTTTTCTATCGAGTTGAAAATCGATATGACAATAGACAATATAACTTTTTGTGTACTATAAATATATTTGATACTTGTACAAATAATAAAAGCAATATTAAATTTATAAGTATTGTGTGGGAGTTCTCGGAAAATTTACGTCAACAATATTTTCGATATGTTTGTATTCTTAGTAACGTGAAATGTTGCTTTATGAAGTTGGTCTGTTTGAACCGATTAAAAAAAATATATATGCCATAAGAAAGCTACGTTATTAGAATATTAGGCTGTGTACTATTTTTTTTTTAATTCGCTAAGACGAAGTTGTATTAGCTGTCTAAAGTAATTGTAATCAATACTTTGAAAAAAAAATTAAAATAACTTTATTGAAAAACAAGAGATTAACAATTACAATAACAGTAATACCAACTAAAAGATCCTTTAAATTAACCATGTTTAAATGAGAATAACGGTAATCCAGGAGTTATGAATTTAATACGTGAAAACCATTTTTTCCAATTGCCAAAACCGCGTTAAATCACTTTCATTATTATAAACAGAACGACTACGTTCATCTAACGCTTTTACAAAATGACAACGTACATCACTTGACAGTAAGGAGATGCGACTATTAGCAATTGGTCCTGATATGATCCACCCTAACTTTGTTTCAAAGAGTATAGGCTTTTGATGAAAAACTTTAATTCATTAGATTCAAGTTTAAAGGTTTCAAGGATCGCAATAGGTGACTATCGTTGGATTATCTTCTCATTGAATCCCGCAGAGTATAGACTTATCGGCGGATAGTTTAATCGCATCGCATTGTCATAGAAAAATCATATAAAATCAGTATTATGCGCACCTCCTTAAATATTCGTACTGATTAAGCACGACTAATCTTTCGACTTATAAAATCTTGTAGTCTATGGATGCTCTTATAGAGTAATTGATATAATCGATCTTTCTTTAGGTTCGATGGTAAAATATTTGTCTGTGTGTAAACCATAACTAAACTTTTCTTCGTATAAAAGTGTTTAACAACACAACGTTTTGCGTTCCAGGTGATAGTAGAATCGCACAAGGAACTACGATGTCCGGAATGCCGGGTGCTGGTCGAGGCCAAGGTGGAGGAGCTGCCTCCCAACGTGCTACTAATGAGGATCCTCGAAGGCATGAAGAATTCAGCTCCAAGGAAGATCAGCGTTGTCCAACGGGCGCCCAGGAGTGGCCATTCTCAGGTACAATACCTCCTTACTCCTTAAATGATCGCTTAGGGACATCCTTAGCGTTAATTTACCTATGTATAACAAACCTACGTTAAAGGAAGATACTACGAAATATTTTATTGTGATATGCAGCGTAATACAAATCTTAATTCTTACTTATACCTATTATAAATGCGAAAGTCTAGATGGGTGGATGTTTGTTAGAAGGTATCTCTATAACGGCCAATGTATTTCGTTGAAATTATCACATAGGCTCCTTACTATTTTTTTTTAATTCCGCAAAAGAAGTCGTGGACAAAAGCTAGTGAAGGTGTAATAGGAAAAAATGTCTAGCACAAAATCCCAATATCCAATGGTGTGTTGATACTCTTATTAATATAATGTTACGATTTTCAGTCTCAGACGCAGCAAGGTGCGCGGACGGAAGCCAAGCAGCTGCCGCCGCACGCCCGCGCCATCTACGACTTCATATCAAAGGAGCCGGGGTCAGTGTAAACGCACCTTTATATCGATACAAGAATTTATACCCAAATAGTTAGAGGTAGATTATTTATAACTGTGTAGTAAAAATAATTTAACACCAGCTATAAAATATGAACGCCAATAGCCTAATGGTTTGAGGCACGGAATACCGATCTTGCGGTCAAGGGTTCGAATCCCGCCATTCGACTATTGTCGTGAAGAATATCCTAGTACTAGCCTAGAGCTTAGTTGGAATAGTTAAAGGAAATATCAGTAAATTTACAAAATCTACTAATTGTAATAAAAAAAATGCCTACACAACAATATTGATAATCGTTTGTCTTCGTACTTTTTATCATAAAGAACAAACGTTTGTGCTGAACTTTACAATGTATTTTACAGTGACCTGTCGTTTAAAAAAGGCGACACGATAATGCTGCAAAAGAAGTTGGACCATTTCTGGTATCAAGGCGAGTGTTCGGGGAGAACCGGCATGTTTCCTATCACATATGTACAGGTAAAAATTATCATTGACTTCCAAATAAATCTATCTGTCAGTTAAATCTGAACTAATAATTCATTATATTAGTAAAACTCTTTTATCCTGCTTGTAGGACCATATCTAGCTTTTTGGGATGTTGAATGATTAGTACTAGCTGTTGCTCGCGATTTCATCCACGTGGAATTAAAAAATAGTAAAAAAACATAGCCTATCTTACTCAGTGATAAGATAACTTTTTAATGGTGAAAGAATTTAAAATCGGCCCAGTAGGTTTTGATATATTTCAAATACATACAAAAATACAAATCTTTCCTCTTTATAATATTAGTATAGACTAGCTGTTGCTCGCGACTTCGCCCGTGTGAAATTAAGAAATACAGCCTTTGTTACTCACAATTAAATTACCTTTCTGACGGTGAAAGAATTTTTAAAATCGGCCCTGTAGTTTTTGAGTTTTCAATACATACAAAAATACAAATCTTTCCTCTTTATAATATTGGTATAGATAAGTAACGTTTTCCTTTCAAAGAATGTTTTGCGATTGATTTATAATCTGTAGTAATAAATGTTTTATTCCAGGTAGTGGTAGCTTTGCCTGTACCAACTGCGTTGTGCAAAGCTTTGTATGACTTCAGGATGTCCGCTCCTGATGAAGAAGGTTGTTTAGCATTTGATAAAGGTAACTTTCAAATACTACTTTAAACTTAGTAACTTATTAAGTATGGAAAATGATATCATCATTTTTATATGTATTGGTAAATTCCGAGGGTATTGTAACATAAGATATTCTCAAAAAGCTAACCCTTAGTATTAGTATAGACGGCTAAATTTTTTGTTTATTTCAATTTTATATGCATACAGTTTAATTCGATTTTGTTATCTTTGAACTGAAGACATTTAAGAAATATGTACACTAGACATAGAAAACAAAATATTGTCACCGGTAACTTCTTCGAAAGGTACTATGTCAGTTGTTAAGTTTAGTATGCCACCTCATGTCCTTGTATTAACATGTTATAAAACACTTTACAAAATTTTAATAAGCTCCATCTTTGTTTTAAAAAAAACTAAACAGTGTCACATAATTATATTCCTATGTGGTTTTGAGGACCTATCATTACATAGCGTTAGTGGATAATGTGAAAAATGTCTCAAGTGGTCAACTATGCTTCCTTATATTATTTGAATCTACTTAGAACTTATGAATATAAAATCCATTTTCATGTATTAGTTTATATTTACTTTTTGTACTGATAAATTGTACATCGTTTCAGGTGCAATAATAACAGTACACCGGCGTGTGGACGAGAACTGGGCGGAGGGTCGTCTGGAGCGCCGCGTCGGCATCTTCCCCATCGCCTTCGTGGAGCTCAACCAGCCCGCACGGCTGCTCATGAACAGGTACAGTCCCGGAAATACGCAGTGTTACACATACAGATAACACTAGATTTATTTACTAGCTTGCTCGCGACTTTGCCCACGTAAAATGGAATTATTCCCAACCGTCACCCTACTCTGTGGAGATAGATGAGTATAAAAAGTTTTATCCGTCCCAACTTTTGCGACGCGGGGACGGTTGGAACTTATATTCTTAACGGTTCCATCTGTCACTTCATTGGTGATAGTGGGACTAAAAGATGGGACACATGAAACTTTTTATTCTCATGTGTCCCCAGGTGGGGACAGAGCGGGGTGACGGTTGGGTGTAATCCGTAAAATAAAAAATTTAATAAAAAAATGTAACCTATGTTATTCACAGATAAGTTAACTTTCTAATGGTGAATTTTTTTTTTAAATCGGCCCAGTAGTGTTTGAGTTATTTAAATACATATAAAAATGCAAAAATACAAAACTTTCCTCTTTATAATATTAGTATAGATAACGTTTTTAATATTGTAATTTATTATTCCAGTGTCCCCCTAAACCGGGTAGTGCCGCCATTACCCGCTGAGGAGACGAGGCCGGGACACTCTGAGCACAGGCATCACAGATACCAGCCCGTCTCCCTCTCCGCGCCCCCCAGCGCACCCCCCAGCGCACACGGCAACTACCAGAACATGGCCCCCGCACCCCTCACACCACTCACACCCCTCACATCCACCCCCCACAACTACCCCCCGCACGCTCACAGCATGCTGACACAACCGCAGCAGATACTAGTCCCGCAGACCGTCTCACATGGACCACTCCTCTCTAACATGACGAGAAATATCGTCGAGCCAACACAAACTAAACTATCACTAGACTTTATAAATCATTTTGTCAATGTACATAACAATAAAACTGTCGGCATACAAAATGTATCCCGCATCAATGACTACGAACGAATGAGAATCGGCAAATTCGATAATTACTCACAAAAACCCGACACGACGTACCAAAATGTAAGAACTCACGAACATTTTCCGATCTCGGTCGCAAATTTCAATGCAAATAATGTCAGCTCGGATTCAAGTTCTAGTATGAATACGCCGTCAGTCGGTGTCAGTTCGACTACAACACCCAATACTAGTTCCAACACAAGTACGTGTGAAAGTGCCGAACCCAGTTTACCCAGTTCCCCAGATAATAATACCGAACGAAATGCAACCGTAAACCAACCTAATACGACTCAGAATCCAACGGAGTTAACTAATGATACCGAAGCCGATACTTCGATAAATACTTCGATGGGAGTTTTAAGTCTGAATGAAAGTTCTACAGCAACTAATACTTCATTAAATGTCAGTTTACCACCGACTGAAAGTCCCAAAATGACAGCCAGTACGTCACAGAATCAAAACGAAAGTCTAGAAAGTAACGATGCTTCTAGACTAGATGTACCTTCATCTTCTAAGAATACACGCCCAAGTGGACCTGATTCTTTACTAAACTTCGGTTTAGGCCTACAAGCGGCGCTATCTCCCTCTCACGCTAAAGACGGGAACTATCTGTCTCGCTCGCACAGAGAACATCATAGAGAAAGAGAGAAAAGACACAGTTTGACTCCCTCTACTCATCTACAAGGGAATCATACACCGATAAATAGGTGAGTTATTTAATTTTCACTATTGACTAACATTTATTACATGGAGTTTTTATTCAAAGGCCTAGCAGTTGCTGAAACTATTAAAATTCTGTTTTTATCTTTTGACTAGCTGTTGCTTGCGACTTCGCCCACGTGAAATTAAAAAAATAATAAAAAATGTAGCACACATATTACTCACAGATAACATAGCATTTTAATGGTGAAAAAATTTTTGAAATCGACTCAGTAGGTTTTGAGTTATTTCAATACTTACAAAAATACAAATCTTTCTTCTTTATAATACTAGTATAGAAACCTAAAATGTTTGTACCTTTTCAGGCATTCAGCTGAGATCCTAGCGACCAGTCTTTTAGACCACGCCCCAGAAAGAGACAGAAAGCGCACAGAAAGAGAGGGAGAGAGAAGACGTCGTCGTTCAAGAAGTAACGAGCGCCCCCTACCTGCGGCTTACGTAGCTATGTATCCATACAAACCGCAGAAGTCTGATGAACTGGAATTAAAGAAAGGAGGTGAGAACTCTATTATAGTAGTGCTTTGAATCTTATCTTAAGTATTGTATGGATGTTTATTTTTAAGAAGTAAAACTCAATTTTATGAATGTTCAAGGACAAAATAAAACGAAAAATCTACACAGGTCCAATTATTTTCAATTTTAAATCAATTATGTATAATAATTATTTTTGACTAACTTTTGTCTGCTATAATTTAACTTTCTAACGGCAAGATTTTTCATGGCGGGATTCGTACTCAAGACCTGTAGATTACAAGTCAAGTGCTTGAGCCACTGAGCCACCGACGCTCTTTAATATTAAGTATGCTTTTTTTTATTTCTCGCATACGAAGTCGTGTTCAAAAGCTAATCATTTAATATTTGTAATTGTGGTATTGATGTAATATTGAAGGTGTGTACACGGTGACGGAGCGCTGCCGCGACGGCTGGTACAAGGGGTACTCAGAGAGCTCGCAGCGCTGCGGCGTCTTCCCCGGCAACTACGTGTCGGCCGCGCACCTCGCGCACCTCGCGCACGCGCACCTCGCACACGCGCCGCACGCGCAACACACGCCGCACACGCCGCACACGCCGCACACGCCGCGACCCAAACACGACAAGGTGACCACACTTTCTACCTATCTACTTTTATATTTGAAACGAGCTGTCGCCCGCAAACTTAAAAGTAAATTTAACAGTGAAGGAGACTCATACGAAGGAAAAATATACTCTTTATGTGCGTCTCCTTCTCCGTCGATTAAGATAGACAACGCATCTGCGGATGTCTATGGGCAGCGGTCGACATTTCGGCGGATTCAGGTGAAAAAAAACGAGCGAGCGACTGAATTCACCGAAAAGGCGAAGCAGGTAATTTCAGATGCGTTGCCAAATCAATTGACGGCGGGAGACACTCACATAAAGAGGATAATTTCCCTGCCTATATATCTCCTTCACTGTCATACCAACTATTCCTTCCCAACATTTTCTGACATGAAAAGTGTAGTAAGGGCTTTCCCTTCTCTACTAAAATTGTATATTTACTCATTCAAATGTTTTTGGAGCTTAATTTTTTTTAAATTATATTATGTAAATGCGAGCAAACGATGGGGCTTACTAAACTTGACAACAATTTACTATAAACGGTACATCGTTCAGACAGGCATAGTAAAAAAAATAGTTCACTATGTCTCGTCTATATGTTATTAATGTCATTGCAAGTAACCTATGTAAACAATATCTCTCATCTCATCTACAACTGTTACTTATTTTTTCATCTATTTATTCCAGGCGGCAGTTCAAGCGAATCCTAAATCTGTACAAGCACCTCCCGACGCGCCGCCGAGGACTGCGAGCCCTACACTTGGTAACTTATCCAATACCAATTATATTCATTTTGATGTACAGTTAGAGAAATCCACAGTGTTCTACTTGTAAAAAACCTTATTGGACAAAACATAACAGAAAGATTGTCTTGCTTCTTGCAACAAGATAAACTCCACTCTTATTATACAAAATACCAATTGGGTAGGATTTAGTTGCGCAAACAACAGGATAATAATAAAAAACAATTAGTTACGTACCGCTGCTTTACCTTTTTTGGTATAAATACATTTAAAATCTGCATCCTAACGTTCAAACGATGTAGTTTTTAAGATGCAACACCGCCAAATTCCCTGATTGTATATTAATTATTATCTCATATTGACAGTTCAACCTCTGACGTATCCGTGGAGTGCGCTGGCGACGCAACAAACTGCAGCTAAAACTGACAAGGTTTATATTTTAACTATATATAGTCTAAACAGGAATATAAAAACCCTAAATTGCGGAGAAATATGGAACTAATTTGCGTATATACAAATTGATTTAATAAGTTGCGATTGAAATGGTCCCATATCAGGATTTTTATATTCTTGGTAAGGTTCTACTTATGAGCGTTTACTAGCGTTTTGTTTTAGAGTATTCTAATTTGACGTTTTAAAGTATTTTTTTTAATCCAGGCGTTAAAATTTGTTAGATAAATTATCTCAATTTAAATAAGCGTTATATTGCTTTTTTAATCATATATCGTTTTGGTATATTTTCCTTCTATAGAAATACTAGCTTTCTCACGCGACTCCGTCCGCGCGGAATTAAAAAAAACGTAATAAGTAGCCTGTGTGTTCTACCAGATTATGTTCTACATCTGTGCCAAAATTCATCGATATCCATTCAGCCGTTTAGGCTAAAAACTTTAACAATCATCCATCCATCCAAACTTTCGCATTTATAATATTAGAAATATTATTTTTCACAGCCTAAAGAGAAGACGAAATCAGAGAAAATCTCTATATCTACGGGCGTTAGTTTAATGAAGAGATTGGCCGCTATGAAGAAATGCAAGTCCCCGCCCCCAGTCGGCTACAGTATGGACAACCCCGTGTTCGAGGACGGACCCGGCCCTTCCCTGGCCGCCCCCCACCCTGTACACGTCAGGTGAGGGACTACTACAGGGTGTTCTATTATACGTATCATTTTGTCGATTTGTTTCTTGTTTTGCTGGTGCTATTGATTTAATTTTTTTAGGTTTCTAACTCATGACTCAAAACAAAGTAAAACTTAATGTTTTTTATTTCTATATAAGGTTTTACAATTTATTAACCATAAAAAAATGTTTTCAATATTATGCCCTGTTTATATTCCAATCCAGCCCTGGATTGCTACTGTGAAACAAACTGTGCATCCAAAAGTATGTTTACTAATTTACGGTTTAAATCCAGTGCTGGTTTAATTCGCTGGATTGGAATGATGTGAACCGGGCATTGATTGCAGTAAATATCCAGCAAAACAAAAACAAATGTCAATTTCCGTGAAATTGTACTGCTGTAAGTTGTACGACACTGGGAACACAGTTTGATACTAATGTTTGTGTTTTTTACTAAATATTGGATCATTCACGAAACATTGCATTGTGTGCCTATAATGTGTACGCATGTGTTTGTAACACGTGTTTTTATTGTAAAAGTTGCAATAATCTTTACGAACTGGTTATTAAAAGTTCATTATAATTGGCTACTAGCTGTTGCTCGCGATTGGCGCGTGCAATTAAAAAATAATAAAAAACATAGCCCATGTAACTCATTGATAAGGTAGGTTTTTAATGAGGAAAATTTTTTTGAAATTGGCCCAGTGGTTTTTGAATTATATCAATACATACAAAAATACAAATATTTCCTCTTTATAATATTTCATTGGCTATAGAAGGAGAAAAAATGTTTTGTATGTTTGTAACAAATGAACTCAAAAACTACTTGACTAATTTTAAAAATTCTTTCACTATTAGAATGCTATATTATTCCCGAGTAACATAGGCTGTAAAATATTTTTTAAAAACATTTAAAATCAGAATTATTTCGATTTATTGGTTTTATAAGCGTTTTATTTAATTTTACGTAAAGATTATTGCAACAGATAAGACAAATATAATGATTATTTGCATTTTGTACCCAAACTAAATGTTAACAACTAGAGTTAGTAATTCACCTAGTAATTTCACATTTGGGTGTTTTTAGTATCATTTTCTAGTAATAGATCCCCCTATAGTTTGCACAGTCGACTAAATTAGTTTTGTTTTTAAATATCCCTTTTTTCATACATACTGCAATCACTGTTTGGTCCATTGCCCGTTTTAATTTTTTATGTTATCTATGTGCAACATTATGTTTATTGTATGTACATTGGGTAAAATTTTTGAATTTCATGTTTAGTCCTATCTATACATATATATCCTAAACTAATCACGTCTTATCAAATAGATATTGACCCCATCAAGTAATATTCAAAGTGTTAGTTCAATCAAGACTTTAATTCCTTTTTAATTTTCTAAATTCACTTGGGCGTATCTTGTGGATTTCGCCAGAGTGGAGATAGATAAAAAACTACAACTAATGAGAACAGATTAACGTTTGTCCTCCTAAATCTAGTCTAGAACATCGGTTACACCCGTGACATATCTTAATATTATAAAGAGGAAAGATTTGTATTTTTGTATGTATTGAAATAACGCAAACTACTAGGCCGATTTCAAATTACACTATTAAAAGCTACGTTATCAGTGAGTGATAGGCTATTTTCACGCGGAAAAAGTCGCGAGGAATTGCTAGTGTGACATATACCTCGTATCTCTCCCATAAATGTGAATGGTGAGAGTTTGTGGTGTAATATTGACGGGGAACAGGTCAGGGTCGTGCCCGTCGCAGCTGCTGCGCACGCTGCCGGGGGCGTGGCGGGGGGCGTGGCCGGGGGTGGGGCTGGGGGGGAGCGCGCCCGCCTCAAGGAGCGCGCGGCTATGCTCGCCCTGCACGACCACAGAATGCACAGGTTGACACACGCACTATAGTAGGGTAGTAGGGCAGTAGGGCACTTTCACATCGCAACTAATCGGATTCGATATAATATATAAAAAAAAGTAAATTTAATGTGATTTAAATTGTATACTCGATGTCAAAATTAAGTAGTACACTTTAAAAATAATATTTTCTGTTGAACAAAGTTTAGAAGAACTTCTGAACGAAAAGGTTTATTGTTTTTGTTAATAAGAACAATGAGATAAATGTTTGTGGATTCCTGAGTTTTAGAAAGTTTTTGCTAATGTAAGTGGTTCTGTCAATAAAAAAATATTTTCTAGTCTTGATAAGTAAACGAATTGACTATTGTTTCTACCTAAGTATAACACTAAGATATATTCTGTAAATTCGATGTGAAAGTTCCTTAAAACATCTTGCATGCTGTTTAATACTGCAAATTATGAAGTAAATAAAACTCGCATGAATAAAAAAAATATCTTGAATTAAAAATTATAACTAACAGTTTCAAAAGTAACAATAATATATGCATTACTATATCAAAATTATAATAATAAGTGCTAATTAAGCACAAAGTATGTTGTATGACGTCATTGTATTCGTTTTTTTAATGTTTTAGTACGCTTGTGGCTAACATCTGCATGACTTGCTTGTTCCCTAACGCACTGTTCATTTCATATTCATGTAAAAAGAAACCTTAAATACGGTAAGATATGATTTTTTGTTTTATTACTATACAAAAATCGAATAAATATTTTGTAATCAAGATGTGCATATGTTCTATGTAACTTTATTAATCTCTAAGTGAGTCTAAATCTACACTGAGTGATTGTTAATGACCATTAAATGATATTTAAGTACGTCAGTGAGATGAGTCAAATTGTTATAGTTTTATTAAATATATAGTTTCTTATAAATCAATAGCGATGATCATTTTTTATGATTATAGTTTTTTTTATATATTCTACGCTACTGACTTTCCCGGCAAGTTAACTTTCATACGAATTTGTATATAAAGTGTTGAAGTATGTATATATGTGCACAGAGCGAGCAACGAGGGTCCATGGCAGAGTCAGCATCGCAAGTCGCAGTCTCTAGACGTGACAGTGGCTCGCCGTGACAGGCATCACGCGCAGCCTGTCAAAGAAAGGTAACATTGTCAACATTGACAGTGCTGTATACCATTTTTTTATATAATATGAGCTGATCCCGTGTGGCTTCATCCGCACGAAATTAGAAAAACTTTATTTTATAGTTCACATTTGTGAAATTGTCTATTGCAAATGTCAAAATTCAATTCATAAATGACAACGAAGGCATTTGACATTGAATAACAATTACCGTTACCATAGCAACCGTGCTTCCTTGATGTTGTCAACTTGTAGTTTTTGTCCCTTTAGCGCATGACGGTTTTTTTCCAAATTGTTTACTCTTTAAGTTTAAAAGGGTGAAAATATATAGCCTAAAGCATGTCGTAAGTGTAAGCCTTTTTATTAAAAAATAATTGTTCAAAAATATACTGTAATTGCTGACATCCTACATAACTAAGCAGTGTATGTATGTTAACGCTTTATTATATTAGTATAGATAACTGTCGTGACTCCGTCCTCGTGGCTTCTAGACTATGTTCTACATGAATGTCAAATTTCAGCTAAATCCTTTGAGCCGTTATGGAGATACATATTAACAAACATCTATCCATCCATTTAAACTCTCGCATTTATAACAGTAATAAGTATAGACGATTGGTCGTTCGAGGTACAAACATTTTTAATATGCAACAATATATTATTGAATATAAGAGACTGTAATTCTAACATTAATGCTTTAAAAATCGCAATTTCAAAAGTGTTCTCTTTATTTTTGACGTTGAGTGTAATTATTGTAATTCCTAACTTGTTTCAGATTCCGTTGCATAGCGCCGTACCCGCCCAACTCTGAGTACGAGTTAGAGTTGAAGGTGGACGACATCGTGGTAGTATCCCGCAAGCGCGGCGACGGCTGGTACAAGGGCACGTTGCAGCGCACGGGACGTACCGGTCTCTTCCCAGCGTCCTTCGTGCAGAGCTGCCCACAGGACTGACGACCCGCCCACAGCTACGCCCACAACCACGCCCACAGCCACGCCCACAACCACCCCCACAACACACACTATCCTACACTATTCTGAGACTTTTTAATTACCACAAAAAGAAATGGGTGAATATACAGCCTTAAATGTATTTAGCTCAAAAATGATAAAGCTACCTAGCTTTTGCCCGCGACCCCGTCAGTACGAATTAAATAAAAAAAGTATATGTTCTACATTTGTGTCAAATTTCATCAGGATCCGTTAAGCCGTTCTTGAAATACCTTTTAACAAACATTCAGCCATCTAAACTTTCTCATTTATAATATTATAGTAAGATTAACTGATTAGAATTTAAAAAATCCTGTAAAAATATGGTATTGTGTCCATGTTCCTTTTACAAAGAAAATTTGTTGTATAATATGTTTATTGTAATCAACCAGTATTTTTTGTTTTTTTTTTAATCATAATTTCATTTCAAACTTTATCAGTATCGGCAATAGGTAACGGATTTTTTTTTCTGATAATTAAAAAGTAACCGTGTACATTCAAGACATTGTAAAATAGCGATCAAACCAAATAACAGACTTAATCTGACTTATATCGGTACGTACTTTATTTTTTAAAATAAAATATAGTGCGTAAAAGTTACTCGTTTAATAATTTTTATTTATTTACTGATCTTTTGAATGAACAGATAATTTTAGGTGAAATTCTTGCTTCGTTCTAACTTAAACGCGTCTGTTGATGAAAAAATATATCTATTAGTTCGAATTCTCACCACCGCGACTACAGCGCCAAAATGGCGACATTAGACACAAAGTACCATGCCTTGTAGCCTGTTCATGTAATAAAGATCAGTGCATTTGAGTTTTAAAGACATGTTTTTAAAATTATAAATGTCATGGTCTATCTTTATATTCATACTTTTTAATGAAATCATGGCTTTAGGTGTTTTTTAATAATTTATTTCACTGAATTAATATGTGGTAACAATAATGGCTGGCCATTATATTTTCTTTTGACCGAATAGTAAATGATTTTGTACAACAGTTTGTCATAAAATGCAATTTATATCACAATGTGTTTGTATATAAGGTAAATAAATGATATTTTGTAAGTTAGATGCTTAGCAACTAATGAACTTAATAACTTAAAGTTGGATGTATTACTTAGTTAATATGAATTTGTGTTTTACAAAACATAGTGACAAATATATGTTTCTATCGATAGGAAAATAATAACTTTTATCTGTTGTAGATCAGTGTTGCCATTTTTGTGTACAAAATTATTTAAAAAACTCTTTAGGTAATGAAAATTATATGTTGATTGTAGTTTTCATTTTTTTTAAATACTGTTTTTTGTAAAAAAATGTTTAACGGTAATTTTTGGTAATTACCAAATTTAACTGAGGGCCAATGCATGTCCAGTGTGCGAAGTAAATGTATTTTTATAGAGATAGAAATATTGCAAAATACCTTACAGCTTTTACTCAAAGCAATATTATTTCCGTTTAAAAATACTCAGCACACTAAAATCTCTTAATTGAATTATATTTATTTTCAATTGGATAAAAAAAAAATATTAACGTATAAAATAATGAATATATATACAGCATAGAATTAGAGTGACCATAGTTTATAATTTTTTCTGGGGCCGTAGACCATCAGATAGCAATAAAATAGCAATTATAAAGATATTTTTTATTAAAACTCGAACAATGAAAGCAACTGCCTTATTACATACCTTACGGCTGGATTAGATGTATAGTTTAATAGGAATTTTTCGTACCATTTGATAAATACTACTAGAGGTTGCGTAGACATAGATATTTGTTATCTTTCTTATAACAATTATAAGACGTGTGAAAGAGATGGCACGTTTTTTGAATTAAAATGATATTAAATTGTTAGAAAATTTTTAAATGTTGGCAACACCTCTAGTAGTAGCTCCGTTTAATTAAGATTAAGAGATATTTTTAAACAATTTTAGATATTCGTGTAATTTAGTGTAGGCGAATGGGTTTTTGTTCGTATACCCCCCTTTTTAGTATTTTTATGATACCTTTTAGGATCACTACGCTTATTACGTTTAATTTTTTTTATATTTAACGACACTGCCATATTAATCTTTTGTCGGTAACTTTTAGTAGGTTAGTAACATTTTGACAGGTTCATTTTCATAGCAGTTTTTAAACTTAAATATCTCTTTTAGATTAATTTAGGGTAAATTTTAAACAGTTAGATGTATTTTCAAATTGTATTTTTCCTCTGAAAATTTTACAACTGATTTTTTAAGAAAAAAAAACTGAATTAAAGACTGTGTGTTTGTGTTTTTATGGTTTTTGAAATTAACTATACTTAATTTTAACCTTAAATAATCCCTGCTATAATAAAGTATATAATTTTCTATTTATGTATAATGTAGAAAATAAAAGTAACTTATGAATGATATTACTGGCTGGCACAAGAAATTAAAAAAAGATCTGTTATAATTTTAAAACGTAATTTTATTTTTTTAATTGAGTCATATATAAAAGTGTAGCTATTTATAACAACAATGTACAGAGTGAAAATAAAAAAAAACCGCTCAAGGATATTTCAAAATCATTTTGTAAATTATTAATTAAGTGTATAAAATATGTCTTCTGTTTATCCTTTTGTACTATTTATTTTGTTTTAGAGATTTTTTTACCTAATGAAAAGGTTTAAAAAGAACTGATTTGTTTGGTATTTATTTATATTTGGTCCTATTTTTAAAATTAGCTTTGGCGTTATTGTGCTTTTACTATTAAGTTTTCCAGGTACTTTTAATATATTTGATGTCATAACATCAGTCAAATAATTTTTACATTTTTTATTCCTTCTTTGTTTTATCCTTGTAAAAATACGCGTTTTAAAAGATTTTGAAATGCATGACGATATTTTCTGTGGGTAGTTGCAGAATTAATATTGTAGGGTAGTTGGATTTTATATGAAATAGAGTTGTTTTCTTCGAATTTGTTTGTATGATATGTTCACATGTATTTTAAGGGAAACCATATCGCAAAGTTGATAGGTAACTTTGAAGAGAAATAAACAATTCTTCTTAAATTAACGTTTTTTATTTTTCCACTTTGATCATGTCATTACTTATCTTCTATTAAAATAATGTGTAAAAGAAAAGATCAACTTTTAACTAATAAATATATTTAGCAAAATATTCTCAAACCATAACAAGTACAATGTTGAATCTTGATTGAAAAAAAAAAAAATTACCAGAAATGTGCTGTGCAAAAGTTAATAAGTGTTAATTGAGTAACCTGCCATCTAGCGACACAAACGTGAAAATATAGTTTCGTTTTACACAAATTGATGGCGCCACTAAGTGCAACTGCAATTTAAACTCTATTTCCACTAATATGTTGTGTTCCTTTTCATTCACTTTAAAGATGATAGGGATAACAATATGTTGTACGAGGATATAGGCAGTGGAAACGCTAGTAATGTATACGAAGAGATGTGGCATCAAAGGGGGTTAGCAACACATCTTCTATTTCCTTTCCTCGTGCAACAACCTCACTAAAATCGATAATACCTACAAAGCATACGAACTAGAGTCTACATAATAGAATCACTAACTACAATGTAAGGCTTTCTGGAAAATATTAGGTCGCCTTACATTTGTAACTTTAAAAGAAAACTCCTTTCTGGCAACTATCCAAGATCCATTTTCTTCCCACACCGTTTTAAAGGACAAACGATAGGTATTTAAAATTGTAACAATACTCGCCCACTTGCATTCAGAATATAATTGCTGTCTGCGGTTTATGGGTTGTTTGAAAGACAAATTAGGACAACACCTAAATCAGTCTAAAACCTTTGTCTATATAGTTAATTGAAAATTAAACAAAACATTAGAATTTTCAGATAACAATAGTGTGGGACCTAAATAAATAATTAGAATAAAAAAGCGAATGACAATAGCTATGGAATATTTACTCGCATAATTAATGGGTGAGTTTGTTAATAAATCCTTTCACTTATAAATTCAATATAACCTGTTGGTAACCTGTAAATTGTAGGCCGCCATTTTGATTGTCCATTGTTAAGTCCTAAACTTTCACTCTTCGATTTAGCGTCGTAATTATTTGACATTGTGTGATTGCTTTCGAACAAAACCTGTGTGGGTTGTAATTGCACAAAAAATATTTATAAACAATAATAAGCGTCACCTACGCATTTCTGGAATTTTGAGCAATATTTTTTAATTGATGGCTTGCTTAAAAGGAGGTAAGTAAAAGAAAATTTAATGTAAATAAATTAAGTATTGAAATAAGAGACATATTTACCTAAATTACATACTTGCCTTTATACATTTGTTTGCGTTGAACGATTTCAGCCAACTTTAAATATAGTCTTAAATGATTTCTCCCATTTATCTCGAATCACTTTTATAAAAGCTTGTAATTAAGAAAGTTCGTCTTTTATATGGGTTTTCTCAAATGTCATACCTAAACTTATAATACGGCTTCCCACGAAAAAGTAAATTGAACTCACTGCCCACGCAACTTAAAGGTCATGTCTTATGGCAGCCACAATACCGTTTCCATCTAATATTCGAAGCTATTTCTATTCCAGAAAGTTCTATTTTTAGAATCATCGAGAATATGTTACACAAATTGAAAACCTCCGTCTTAGTAAAGTCATTTAAAATATAACTACACTAAATTTTAGATTTTAACAAATAAAAACTTATTACTCGCATTGAAATATTATTATAATATCATCTGCATGCTTTTAACTTAACAAACGTCGGAGCGTACAAAATTAATTAAACATGTTCCACTATCTTTTTCACGCGACTCCGCCTGCGCGGAATTAAATATTTTTTTGTAGCGTACATATGTTATGTTACCCAGTAATAATGCAGCTTACTAATAGCAAAAGATTTTTTTTAATCTGTACAGTATTTCACAGTACACTTAATAAGTAGACTGTGGTCTTCTAAACTATGTTCTACATCTATATCAAACATGATCCAAACCGTTCTTGAGATATGTAGTAACTAACATCCATCCATCCAAACTTTCGCATACTAGTACGATGGTGTAAGTTTACGTCAATGAAAGTCTTAAATTCCAAGATTATCGCAATATGACGTCACGACACTAGACGTCATTTTGACGCACCATTTTTTTTTGCATTATCAACCGTAACAGAATAACAGAAACGATATACGATAATCTCAAAGTAAAAAAAATAATGTAAAAAGTTTATATTTAGTTCGTCCAATGAAATTGTTATAACTTAACTGTAATTTTATTTATTATTTCCGGTGTTATAACATAATTCTAAGTTTACACTTAAAATTTATGTAACTCTAAACTTATGTGAAATGGAAACTTCACACAGGTTAAATTGCGTAAAAAAAACTGCCAAACTTGATATACTTGTTAACTTAGCAGGTCGGTAACCGTGTGTTCCGTTTTGATATCTTGTTATCTATTTTAATTGCTTTTATATTTGCAATTAAAAACACTTACGTTTAACTTAATTTTTCGTACCAAAGGTTTATCGTGTTGAGTAATATTTATATTTCGTTGTCACGTAATATTTAAGTAATAAGAAATTGAAATAGCGAATCTATACTTCTATACTTATATTATAAAGAGGAATATTTGTAATAAGGATTTGTATTTTTGTATGTATTGAAATAACTCAAAAACTACTGGGCCGATTTTAAAAATTTTTTCACCATTAGAAAGGTAATTTATCTGTGAGTGACGGGCTACATTTTAATATCACGCGGGCGTCGTTAGATAAAAAGAACTGGAGAGTTCTTCGAAGTTCTAAGAATAAAAACAAAACATCTTTGAATTCTTTTTTTATTTCTGAGTCTGTCTCAACACTCAAAGTGTCGCTTAGTATGGAAAAAATCTACACTAAGCGTGGCTAGCTGGAAAGGCCATTTTGTAATTACGTATTTAACTAAAAAAATATATATACATTTGTTATATTTTAGGAATATGTTCCGATATATCAGATATGGTTATGATGCTGTCGGCCATTTTGAATATGCGCCATTTTGTACGGACTGATGAATATCGTTGATATCACGTGCGGCTGCGGTCACGTGACACGTGCATAACACACGTGCATTGAACAATACCGGAGAATATGTTTGTAGCTTTACATACAAAACGTGAGAATAATACCGTGAATTTCATTTGCAATAAAGCACCTAACAACAGTATTATCAATAAATAAAACTTTTCGTCCCGTATTCAGGCTTCTACAATGGCGTCGTCAGTTCGTCAGGGAGAGGCAGCCGTACATATCTATGTCATACGAGCTGTCGCTCGCAAACTTCGGTAGCACAATTTGAACTACCCGTTACGCCATTTTGACAGCGCGGAATTAAAAAAAAATAGTAGCCTATAAAATGCCCGTCTGTCATCTAACCTTCAGTGAAAGTTCGGTAGAAATCGGCCCAGCGGTTTCAGAGATTACCCGAAACAAACGCGGCTTGCGGACAGACAGACAGACAAAATTTTTTTAAATTATATTTTCGTTATCAGCAACGCAAATACATCTTCCCGAAATCTGGAATTTTTCTTTTAATATTACAAACAGACACTCCAATTTTATTATATGTATAGATAGATTAAACGCTGTTATACATGTTTGTTAATAATCCGAGATGATGTTGACAAGGGATCCTGTATAATCAGCTTAGAGACAGCCTGTTTACTTTCCGTAAGCCATTAACGTCACCCTCGGTACTGACGTAAACAAATTATTACAATGCGTTCGTATTAAACGATGCAAAACGATTCGTTCGATAGTATAGGCATGCGAAAAAGTAATGTTAACTGACATGTCTATTTTAAATCTAAACATTGTAAGTAATTTTTGCAACTTCGTCCCCGCGGAATTAAGTAATTTTTGTAGCCTCTGTCAGTCAGTGATTATGAAGCTTTCTAATAGCAAAAGAATTTGAGAAAAATATTTCTAGATAGTCTAAAGATAGAGTTTATTTGTTACACACGAAAATTTAAATCTTTTCTCTTTATTATATTAGTACAGACTAGCTTTAGTGCCATTATAACAATTTGCAATTAGAACCGGATTTTTATTTTTTTAAATGTTGGATTTATCTACGTTTTTAAACATTCCTATGATTATTTAACTCTGTTTTAATGAAACAAGATTCTCGATACGCTCCAAATCATTTACGTCGGTTAACACGTTATCATATAACGTTTATGTATACCCTATTATTAAGACGGAAACACAAGCCAGTGAAATTAAGTAGAAGCTGGCATGCCAGCTACTGTCGCCACGCTTATACACACAGTAAAATGTTCACGAGTAAAAGATGTCAGTGTTAAGCTTCCCTTCGTTTACTTCAATTTTCATGCCCGAAGCTGCCACAAAGATAAAATGTCGTGCTAGCTTCATTCATACCACTAGCATACCAGTAACGTTTACACACGCCTGTTTTTGGCACTTGCCAGTATATTACTTGTAAGTGTGCCAGCTATCATGTGTGTTCCCACCCTTATATGAACCAAGCAAAGAACACATAACGCAGTGTCTATTCGTTTTGAATACACCTGCATTATTTAGCATTGCAAATCGTTACTTGCGCGCTCTTTCTTTTAAACGAGAATGTAAGGGACAACTTTGAACAGCATACAGCAGTGGAAACTTACTGTAACGTTACATAGCAATAGAGTTAAGTGTAAATCGATTATAGCATACACAAACTGTGTCAACTTTGTTTATTCGCTTCTTGTCGGCGTATGTTGTGAACATGAATGTTTTACGCAATCGAGTTTTTGCATTTGTACGTAATACGTCTGTGCTCTCACTTGTGATTGATAATGGTTTATACCACGGTTTGGTTTTTTACTTAGACGGAGTGAACTTTGGTGTCAAAATAAAAGAGTATCGAAATAGAATACGAAAATAAGTAAATACCGATTTTAAAGATGACGGCCTTATAACTTAGTCTTTATATGTAATGTTTTTATACCGAAGGATATTAAACAGGTGTTTGTAAATATTTGAATTTCCGTTTAAACCTTTGTCCTTCGAGGTCAATGTCCTCCGTGAATCATGCGCATTAGCTGTACTTTTTGTTTTAAATTCCGTACACTTTAGACGTAATGAAAGTGAAAATGCGCTTGCGCCTACTCTAAGTTAAGGGCGACTAGGCCATAGTTAACCACGTTAGTCCATTGCGGGTTGACTTCACATATTTTTGAAATTTCTTCAAAGATGTATACAGGTGTTTTCACTTAATTTAATGTTGTTTAAATTTGAATAACAAAAAAGACTGAATTAAAAGGTATGTCTAGACTAGTTATTAAATATTTTATGACTTGTCTAGACAAAAGATGAAGTTTGAAATCAAATATTCTATTTAATACAAAACGTATTACATTCGAAAGAAAGACGATATCTGCAAACGATGTTGACTACTCTCGTAGAAAGCTTTGAAAGCTTTAGCTAAACAGCTTAATTATTAAATGTACGCTGTTTCTTATTAATTATTAAGCTTTTTAATATTAATAACTTCGGAAAATCAGTCCAGTAGATTTTGAGGTTAAGTACAAACAAATCTTTGCTCTTTTTTATAGAAGCTTATCATAGTTATGGTAGCATAGTATTGTATTATCTGTGGTACCATGAATTCTCTATGTTAAACAACATTTGTAAAAAACATATTGTCTATATTTTTTAATGAGAACAAGTCCATATGTTCAGAGTTATCGCCGAAACGGCTGAATCGATTTTGATGGGACTTTCAATGAAAGAATAGCTGATATAACTGTCAATTATAGTCTACTGTTTGTTTTATTCTGCACAGACGAAGTAGCGGGCGACCATTAGTATGTCATACATTTAGCATCACGATTTTCCACAGGTCACAAGGCCACCAACTTTATGTAAACACCTTTTTTCATCACTTTTGGACAAAAACTATGATTGTATTTTAGCAACAACCTTGCGAAGGTCGCC
Source organism: Papilio protenor (assembly GCA_029286645.1). Lineage (NCBI taxonomy): Eukaryota > Metazoa > Arthropoda > Insecta > Lepidoptera > Papilionidae > Papilio > Papilio protenor. Next base: position 2,726,170 of record JAGSMZ010000044.1, on the reverse strand, counting down.
GCGATATCGCATATTAAACACAGACGTCTGTCCACATATATTAAAGGAAACCAGTTTTATTTATTGATTATGTTGTTTTTGTTAAGAATGCTTGATACATTTTTAATGTAAATAAAATTAAAATGCAGTTTAGAGTTGATATAAACATAGCTACTACAATTTTTCGGAAAATTACAATGTGAGTTTCCCGACATCTAATCCGCTTTCTTGAATGAAGAGTCCCGTGGGCTAAAAAAATTAGTATAAAATGTTCAACACAAAATCAAATATCGTACAAAACACTAATTGTCGTGATTAGTAATTACGGATTTTTTATACCTAAAGTTTAATCTATGTCTTCTATCTATCTATACTTAAAATGGAATTGGAGTGTCTGTTTGTAATATCCAAAGAAAAATTCCAGATTTCGGGAAGAATTATTCAAGTATTTGCGTTGCTGATAACGAAAATCGCATTTAAAAATTATTGTCTGTCTGTCTGTCCGCAAGTCGCGTATGTTCCGGGTAATCTCCGAAACGGCTGGCCCGATTTCAACCGAACTTTCACTGGAGGATAGCTGACATAGACGGGCATATTATAGGTTACTTTTTTAAAATTCCGCGCTGTCAAAATGGCGTAAATGATGGTCCAAATTTGCGCTAACGAAGTTTATGGGCGAGAGCTCGTGTGTAATGAATCATTTGACATTTACTTTGCAAACGTAATCTGGAAATGTCAAATGTACCATAACAATATATTTTGTTCTACTAGAAACTTTCACTATTATGTTAATTTTATATTTTATAGCCTATAGATGTTTTCAATTTGTTTTGTCTTCGTATTAATGGGAATTCTTTGCAATTTAGCTTTTAAAGTTGTAGACAACTTAAAGATATTATTATTATTTACCCACTTCACTAGTGTTGCCATGTAAGGTTTATTTAATTTTATTATTTCCAATTAATAAGATTAACGTTTCACGATAGATATAAAGCTGGTACATTCTCTTGTCAACCTTGAACATAAAATGGTGAGGACATGCGCCTTTGTGTCTGACTGTTTCTTAAAATGTCTCTTCGAAGTCTCGTTTTAAATAAATTTGAGTATCGATAGTCAGACAACTTGTTCATTTATGAATATGGGTAGGTATTTAGGTTGGTTGATGAAATACAAAAACTTCTCAGTTCGCATATCCACTGCGTATAACGTTAATAATGGTTTTATTATACTGTCGACCCCATGACCGTCGCCGGCGTGACGACGACCTTTGCAAAGGTCAGATGTACTCGCTGTGACCCCCTGTATCCGTTGTCTAGACTGTCTAAACCGAACGCGTAAATGCTGAATAATATTGATTTATTTTACTATTGTATTTATCTTGGAAATTTATAGAAGATTCTATCTATTTTTGGTTTAACAATTGTCTAATACGCGTTCCTTCAAATCACATCCTTCTTTGATTGATTCCTTGCTATCTTAGACCTTCTAAGTCGAATAATCTAGGTTATTAACCCATCTTATGGTGTAGGAAAATATGAAAATATAGTTCTTCGTTATCTCATTCATTGGTAATTATTAAAATTCACTAATATTTTATGGCTAGCTCTAAGTACTAAGTTACTATTTTTGGTAAGGCTGCTTTAAGTCGGAATTAACAATTTTTATCCGCCCGATAAAACCTCCGGTAAAGTGAATGCAAAACCGATTCCATCCGAACCTGCACGAAGTTGACTTCGGGTCACAACGCACTCGGTATGAAACAGGGTAACAGGGGATTGACTTCACTTTACTTCAGTTCAGTTCAGACGCCGAGGGGTGAGGACGTGTTTCCGACGTACGTGCTGTGATGCGAGCTTGTGAAAATCAAAACAGGGAAATGCCGACCGACGTTATGCCTAATTGCCGCGCGGAGCAGTTCAGTAGATACAAGAAGACTTGCGATGCCGAAGTGAAGTCCGGCTTCCTAGTTTTATTGGGGCCGGGCGGCTTGCGGCAGGACGTCCGAGTGGTTGTATACAGAACATCGCTGGAGCACTTCGCTGTTATATATCCGAGGAAGCGATTATCGAAGCCTATCGGAGTGGTTAACTTGAGGAACACAACAGTGGAGCGCGTGGCATCAGACAATGGCTTCTTTGTGAGACAGAAGGGCTATGATAACGCCATATCCGCCAAGTTTCTTTGCTCCGAACGCGATATTGACGCCTGGCTGTCAGCTTTTACTTCAAATACATCACCAAATTGTCACCATCACGCCAGTTTACCGGTTTTAGTTGAAGCCGAAGAGAGTTAAACTAGTTAACCGATAATATCGGTTTTTGTTTTCGGTGATTGAATCCCCCTCGGGGATTGTATTCGTGAATCTCAATTCGAGGTTGTTTATTTTGCAATGGGATGTGAAAAAGTGAAAGCCGTGATTTTTTGCGAGCGCATGAAAGTGTAATTTCTATTCGATATTATAGATGCGTAATGAAAGAGTTTGTGCTCTAATTTGTAATGTTACCATATAAACATAACATTTGAATGAATGTACCTTTGAATGAAGATTTTGAGATGTTTTTTTGTATAACTTTACCGTTATTTAATTCATTTTGTAATATTCTAAAGTCTAATTTTGTAAGTTGAATGAAAAAAATGGGTCAACTATATTACAAATTGTGTCTGAATAATAAAAAAACGCAATGTCTCGTCCGCTCAAAGGCCTAATTATGCTTCCTAATACATATTTGTATGCATTTTAACTGATTGTGTAAAGAATGTTGTTTTAAAAACACCTCCGTGACTAGTTCTCAAGGTCTATTTGTAAACAAAACCTAGCAACACTCACATTAATATTTATAAAACTATTATATTACATTAGTATTGCACAAAGCATTAATATACAATAAATTATACTTAATAATACTTATAATATGTGCCCCTTTATAACTTGAAAAAAAAGTGTTAAAAATAAAATAATTAAAATAAATAAATAATAAAATCTTGTACTAAACGTTACGGCTCTAAAATTGTTATTTTTAGAAAAAGATGTTTTTCGATTCTTTGTAACCGGTTATTCTTTGCCAGTGTTTTATTTATATCATGTCGTTATAAATTGATCTAATAACAATTAGGACGAGAAATTGCTGTTTTTTTTTTAATTCGGATTTGCCAACATCAAAAAATCTGCCCATTTCTATTTGTATTTTTAGAAAATTAAATTCTTGTCATTTGAGGTAAACTAATTTGGAATTTTCTATTAGCATTTAAATTATAATTGTGATAATCTTATATTTTTATGTATACTGTATCGTTGACTGAATTTTTCAAAAATATTTCCTTGACTTTAGGAATGGTTATGAGCTATGAGCTTATCTTTGATGGATGTGAATAATATTTAATCCTAATTGTGAATATATGGAAAACTTTAGATTTTTTAATTGCTGATACGACTTGGTATCGTATTATGATGTAATTAGAAGAGAGATGTATAAAATTGTTTTAAAAAATATTAACTTTTCGTTCATAAAACTTAACATTGTTGCAATATAACTCAGTACAATGTAAAAAGTTGTTACTGATTATTTTTATTTAGGTTTCAAGAACTAGCATATTGTAAACAAAAAACGTTTGGTAAAAAAAGTCGATGTATGAATAAAAATAATAAAAAAAAATCGACTGACTGAGGCTCTAATAGATTACCCTATGACACTCCATAAAAACAAACTTACAAACGCGCGAAAAACTCTGTCAGTCGCGTAATAATAAAACGGTAATTTCTTTCACATCACTAACCTTACCTGTCAAACGATTTTTTTTTGTATTTCAAAGAGCATGTTTCAAAATGCGCTGAACAAACTTGTAATTATCTAAATATTTTTAAAAATCTAAAGTTTCTTAAGAAATATAGTAGTGTTAGGTAATCTTAGTTTGATTTAAGACTTGTATCTGTGGGAACATGGAACGTTTTTGCTTAAACTAAATGTTTAAAATAAAAAACTTTGTAGTTCGTATCCTATTTGACATTCCATAATATTGTTTCGTAATATAATAAACATTTTCTTGTTAGAACAAAATTTGGTCTGATCTCAAAATAGTTATGTCCTATGTATTTGGACACGAATAAAATGTAACATTTCAAAATTACAATGTCTTTTTTTTACTAATGTGTATTTATTGTGTGAAATTTAGACCTCTCAACATAAACAGCAACAGTAACAAAGAAATTATGAGGTATAACTTTTTTCTCTTAGCTTTTATTTACTAAAAACGAAAGGAAAAGACGAAAAAACATCATTAAAAATGTCGACTAGTTTTCTGTTTGTCCACCTGCGTTTTATCCTTTTTAGAAACATTTGCATCGATTTGAAAGGAATTTTACTGGAAGGTGCTTTTGTGTGCAATAATTTTAGACTGTTTTTTTTTATTCCCGCTGACGAAGTCGCGGACAGCCGCTAGTTTACGAGAGTATTGCATATTCTTTCACCACGACCATTTAACGTTTCGAGATAGTAATTTTTATTATACTGTTACGATAACAATTAGCGAGATATCCACACCAACAGCCAAATAACACGTCATTCTACGTTAACGATCAATTTAAATGCAACATTTCAATTCCAACTTTTCACTAGCATGAGTATTATAAGAAAGAAAAGTGTGGCCAGCAACAGAATAAAAATGAATCAAAACTCTAATTTTGTAACGGTCATGATGTTTTTGATATTGATCTCAGTGTTCTATCTCGTTGTAACGTTTAAACCTTTGACGAAAGAGGAACATGTTGAAAAAATAAATAAAATGAATAGTGAAGTGGAACCATTTAGAAAGAACATATCGGAATGCGCCCGTCAAGTTAAAGCGGGAATGGGAGACGTCGAAAATTTCTTAAAAAGAATACCACAAGCAACAATGGAAGGCAAATGTTTTGTAGCGTGTATTCTGAAACGTAATTCTATTATAAAAAAGAATAAAATAGACCATAATTCTCTGTTAGAAGCTAATAAGGCCGTTTATGGTGAAGATAGTGAGGTTATGACAAGATTAAAAGCGGCGATAATCGAATGTAATAGAGCGGTCGAAGGTATTTTCGAGATCTGTGAATATGCGTCAGTTTTCAACGATTGTATGCATATTAAGATGGAACATATATTGGACAAACTAACTATGGAGAGAAGAATGGAAGCGTTGGGACAAATGAGCAATAGCCCGGATGAATGGACTGACGAGGAAGATGAAATGTTAAAATTGGTGAAAGACGAACTTTAGTGTTGCTGATTTTAAATAATAATTAAAATGATTTACAATGTTACAAAATAGAAGAAAAACCGTGTGTTGCGTTTATTTGCTTATTGTTTTGTCAGTGTTCGTCAAGGTTTCGGGAAAGACTGTGTTACGATTAAATTTTTACATATTGATTTTTTGTTTTAATTAAGGATGGTTTGAAAGTAAAAACTATTATATTTTTTTACTTTATTTAATAGTAGTGGTTAATATATGTTTTACACATAGAAACGTTTGAATACGACAAAGTTGAATGAGATTTTTTTGAAAATGGAATGAATGTTTTAAAAGTTAAACTTTGATTAATATGGATTAGAAATAATCATACTTCCCTAAAGATGTATACATCAAGATATAAGATACATTATAAATTCATGATAAATGTAAGAAAAAGTCGCGTCAAAAACACATTTTGATAAAAAAGATTAAAACATTTTTTTAAAATCTAAATATACTGTAGATTAAAAATTAATATAAAATATCGTTCTTATAAAACAAATTTACAAAAATAACAAAGTCTTATAATAAGTAAAATTATATTTTACAAACGTTTAAATTAATATTGTCGCAACGCGCATATTTATAGGATAGAGATAGAGCCAGCTAGACTGGATACTACGAAGATAATATGGTGGATACCATTTATTGATTCACACTCCCTTGGGGTTGATCTTGTGCGTACTCAATGCTCTTCAGCTCGAGTTGTTTGCAGCAAGCGCTGCCGGGGGTGAGATCGGTCATGTTGAAATCACCCTCATCGAACCCTTCGTTCAGCATGAAATCCGCGAAACACTTCTGGAACTCAACCAGCCTGCTCTGCGAATGCTGGTCAAGTGATACAGAAGCGAAGGCCGCGCACAGCTGGTCATCCGTCGACATTTTCTCAGCATCCTTGATCCTGTCTTCGGGGTACTCAGGAACGCAGTGGCATTCTCTTATAATCTTCTTCTTGTAGAAGCACACCCTCCACTTCTGGGTCTCCCGATCAAACTTCTTGATGCATACAATCCTCAGGATGACGTAGTCCAAGTCATCTCTAGCGACCACAGCGCTAGACCCTCCATTCTCAAATCGGTTGGGAGGATACTTCTTGCGGAGATTTTCACATCGCGTTATCCCGCCCAGTTGATATTCATCCACAGTGAGTTCGTAAATCGCTTGTTTTATAACAGCAGAATAGCAATCACGACGAATCGCCATGGTTTTGAAGTTAATTCACAATTTGATGTTAATATACGTGACGATGAAAACGGTCCGAACGAGAGAGGCGTTTCCCCTAAAGTGTGATTATTGATTTTGTCTGGCGAGAATGTTGCTACCCCTTGGCGCCGTGTATTTTCCCGCTAACATGGTTTGTCTTTGGTTTGTTTAAAATCGAATGGTTAATTTTAAATTTTCAATAAGACTTTCAATACCCCCTTTTAATCTTTAGATTTATAAATGAATTTTATGTAAATTTATGGTATTTAAGAAGTAAATAAAGGCAACATGAGTCGTAGCGGCGTTGGTTTTTATTGATTTCTCCAAAGGGTTTGTTCCTATTCGCACAGACCAGTAGACGAGGGTTTTCATTCCCCAATTGCGTAATACAAAAATGTTTTTCTCTCTGTCATATTAATAGAGTATGATAAGGACGACAATGTACCAGACAGGCTTTTTCCATTTGAGGACCGGCCATTAGACTCTTACTTCTTACTAATTAAAATAACCACTTTTAATAATAATGCTAAAGTTTGGATGGTTTTTATCGGATTTCGATATTTGGCATAAATATATGTAGAGAGCAGAAAACATAGGCTTCTTATTATGTTTTTCCAATCCGCGCAGATGTAAACGGAATCGCAGACAAAAGCTAGTAATATAAAACATGAACGGTCGGACGGATGGATATTACGTATCTCCAGAACAGTTAAATTGATTTCGCTGATATTTGTCATAGACGTAAAAGTTAGTCTTGAAAAACACAGGCTACAGAGTTTTTTCTTTAATTTAGGAGACGGTGTCTCGGGGGACAGCTAGTGTTATTATATTGCAAGAAAATATTATTTTATGAACTAAAAAATCCTAACTAAAGAAAATCCCTAAAACTTTGGAGACTATCATTTTTTTTTTATTTTTAAGATGCCTTTATTAAGGGTTTTGTTACCTAATTTTATTTGTTTTCATAATAATTCCAAATTAGCTGTGTCTAGCACTAAATGTAAACAAATACAATATTTGTTTCATGTAAACAAAAAGAGAAAATCATTTGAGTTACTAAAAAAGTAATAAGGAAATTAAAACGCATTTTTTGTTACAATATGAAAAATTGTAATTGTAATTTAATAGGAAAATATCGTATCAAATTATTATTTATATTTTACATAATATCTTATATTTGTTAACTCTATAACAAAAATTATGGTACATTTTACGATATCTTAAATATACATAAACTGGCGGTAAATTAAATATTCAAATGTTACAGTATTTCAAAAGCCTGTCACTTTTATATGAACACTATTGCTATCTCTGTCTTTTTCAAATAAAAGGGATGGCAATATTTTTAAAACATTTGTTACAATAAAGATTCGCCCTAAAAGTTTATTCCAACAAGAGATTGATTTTAAAACAGAAAATACATTATGTAAAAATCCGTAAAATGGATTTTTCTACTAGATTGGTAGGATTATCCTACCAAAAAATTCAAAAATATACACTTTTTTAATTTACATTATTTCGGTGTTACACAAGACAAACATTTAACACTTTGTTAAATGTACATCTATTATTAACATCTTGTAGAAAATCTATACAAACCATAGAAATATGATTTCCAATTATTATATTACATTAATAATTAATAATAACATACAATCTTCATGCTAATCATCGCAATATCTAAACGAAAATCAAAGAAAAAACAAAAAAAAATCACTTATCCTGCATTCACCTTAAATCTTGTTATGTCACTTGCACTTGAAGTCACTTTGTTATATTTACGTTACATTACAAAAATGAGGGTAGGCACAAATTATTACATTTGGCAACACATAATTAAAAACATTTTAAACGACACTATATTCTAATGAGAAACATGAGACAAAAACATCTTATTTTTCAATTAAATTACCTCTAAAAGAGGGTATGAAATGTTAAAAGTACTTGTAAATTCAAAGAAAAGTTGACTATAAAAAAATCAAATCTATAACAATGCCAAACATCTATAATATCCGCCTACCCTACACCATAAATATATACAACGGCGCGCAAATAATTTTTGAACTAAACTTACTACCAAATAATATTTTTTAATGCTGGCAACATTTGAAATTGGTAACTTGAGAGTGGACAACACTAAATAAGTTCCTAGATGTCACGCACATACAAATTATGACCCTTAAATGGGCAGTATTGTATAAATACAACAAAAAATATAAAGTTGGATGCTATTTTTTTATTATTTTTCTCTTATTATAATACCGATCTTGTATTAAATATGTTTCTTTAGTGGTTTGGAAAAATTACGCATTCAAGGTGTTAAATTTAAGATAATGTGCAGTTTTCACTAAAGATTGAAGGATTTCAAATATAGGAATATTATTATCTACAATGGAGGATAAAAGTAACCATGTTAATTATCTACATTCGGAAATAATCTGCGCGCCGCTTGTTACTGTACATATACATAACGTATGTTTTTTTTTTTTTATAACATAAGGTGGCAAACGAGCAACCGGCCACCTGAATCCGCCAAAATGGCGAAGCGACCGCTGCCCATAGACATCCGCAATTGCAGATGCGTTGCCTACCCTTATCCGACGGAGGAGGAGACGCATATAGAGAGAATATTTCCCCTTCCTATGCATCTCCTCCACCGTCAAATCCACTTCCCCTTCCCATCCTCTCCTTATAAGAAAAGGGTGGTAAAGAGAAAGGGGCTTAAATTAGGCCTCCGGCGCCACACTCTTCAGACGAAACACGGAATTGCTTCCATTTCACGCCTGTCTTCTGTGTGGTCGTGGTATTACACCGGGCGTGCCGGCCCATTCGTGCTAAGATGTTAAAGCGGGCACTACCACTGTTAAGAATGTATGTTATGTATGTATGTATGTATGGAGGATGTATGGAGGTTGCGACCTCCTATCGCCAGTATCACTGCTTGCCGCGCTTGCCGGGCGGCTTCTGCAGCTGGAAGCTGTCGCTCTGCCCCACTGCACCGAAACTGCTGAAATTCAGCGACGAACTGAAATTGCTCTGTTGCTGGGGTTGCCAGTTGCCTGAAATAAGGAATAATATAAAATTAATGTGGTGAAACCAAGTATTTTACACAGCCTAAATCTATACGGTTAATAAAATTTGTGTCTTTAGTTTAGTGTAGAATTAAAAAATAGAGAAATATAGCCTATATTACTCAGTAATGTAGCTTTGTAATGGTGAAAGAATGTTGAAATAGGCTCAGTAGTTTTTGACTTATTTCAATACATACAAAAATACAAATCATTTCTCTTTATAACATTAGTATGGATATTATTAATGTAATTGAAAAAAAAATCCATATTTCGCTAATTTTGGTAGAAATATTTGTTCAGGATCAATACTAAAATTATAAAAAAGATAATTTTTTATTTTTGTATGCCACTAATAAACTTAAAAACGATTGAACCGATTTAAAAAAAGTCTTTTACAATTAGAAAGCTAATTAACCACTGAGTAACATAGGCTATGTCTAATACTAGATTTTGTCTTTAATTTCGAGCAGACGAAGTTAGTTAAGTTACATTAATATAAACAAATCGTGCGGCTATCGGCTCAGTGGAAAAGGAGGTTTAATCACTAACCTGTGCCATCTGCGGTAGGGAAGGGAGACACGGCTGAACCTAAATATGTGAACGGAGTTGGTCCTGCCAACTGTTGAATGTTCCCTGGAAAGAAAATAGGAAATTAAATCCATTCAAAATATTATACTTTGTAAAAACTGAAAATGTCAAATTTAAAAATCACTAATAATAACTAAGAACACGAAATACATTAAAATACAACACAAAAAAATAAAATTGCAAGTTGTGTATCAAACTACACAAATTATATTATATTTTATCTCAATAATTAAAACAAAAAGCGTAATTTAATATGCACATCTAAAACGGAAGGAAATTGATAAATAATATTTTTATACATCATAGTAATATTATAAATGCGAAAGTTTAGATGGATGGATGTTCGTTAGAGTTTGTAGCCTAAAACGGCTGCACGGATTTCGACTAAATTTGGTACAGATGTAGAAGATAATCTGGAAGAACACATAGACTACTCACTTTTGTTTTTATTTTAAGTCCTCGCGATCAGACTGGCGGGCGAAAGCTAGTCATATAATAAAATTGGAATGTCTTTATCTATATATATATATATATATATATATATATATATATATATATATATATATATATATATATATATATATATATATATATATATATATATATATATATATATATATATATATATATATATATAATATCGAAAAAAAATCATATTTCATGAACATAATGTACTCTCTTTGTTAATAACGAAAAATTAATCTATACTATTATAATAAAGCGTAAACACACACTTCTTTGTTGCCTAAGATGTCAGCAATTACAGCATATTTTTGAACAATTCTTTTTTTAATAAAAAGCTCTACACTTAGGTCACGCTTTAGGCTATATATTTTCAGGCCATCAAACTTAGGGGGTAAATATTTTGGATAAAAACCCTAATGTGGGAAAGAGACCATAAGTTGCTGCCAACATCAAGGAAGCAAGATTGCCAGGTTTTGTCATGTCATGTCATTTTGACATTTGCAATTGACAATTTGACACATGTAAACAATAAAATAATTTTATGCTGATGAAATCGCACGAGAACAGCTAGTTTTTAATATGTCTGTCCGCAAGCCGCGTTTGTTCCGGTTAAACTCCGGAACAACGGGGTCCAACGGGGGCCGATTTTAAAGGGACTTTAACCGTCAAGGCTGCTTTTTTCTTTTTATATACCACGCGGACGACTAATAGTTTAAAATAATAACTCACCTAATGCAGCCCTAGGATCAGACAACACAGCACTGCCTAAACCTAGGCTTATGTCTTGTAAAGTATTGGGTTTCAATTTCTTCCGTGATACCTCCGCATCGTGCAGAATTTGATCTAGACTTGCGCTTGCTGAAAAAAGGACAAAATCTTAATAAATCAATATACGATAGGGGAAGGACAATATCTTTTCTGTACTTTTTACACAAAGGACCTTTGACAATCTTTAGGCAATTTAAAAGAAAAAATTGAGAAAGTATTCGTGACGTAAAAACTACAATCGTTTGAACATTTTGAAACAAGACGCGAAAAAACCAACGCGAAAAAAAATACAACGCAGCTTATAAATGTATCTGTACAAAAAAAGTTAGTGGTACACGGCTAGTTTATTTTTATTATCCTTTCGTTTGCACTGTTATATAATTGGTTATTAGTATAAGATGTGGAGTTTGTCTATTTTTCCTGAAGTGTCACAAACAAAGCCACAATATAGACACAAATATGCGCCAATAGCCTAATGACTACCGATCTTGCAGTCGAGGGTTCGAATCCCGCCATTCGACTATCGTCGTGAACCATATCCTAGCACAAGCCTAGAGCTTAGTTGGAATGGTTAAAGGAAATATTAGTAAATTGATAAAAATCTAATATTTTTATTTAAAAAAAAACATAAGCGCACCATTCCTGGCGGTGTTCCATGACTTAGTATTGAAGTATAATCATACTATCATACTTCATACTAATATTATAAATTCGAAAGTTTAGATGTATGGATGTTTGAGTTTCTAGCCTTAACGGCTGAACAGATCTCGATGAAATTTTGCACAGACGCAGAGCATAGCATGGAAGAACACATAGGCTATTCAATTTGTTTTTTTTTAATTCCACGCGGACGGAGTCGCGGGCGAAAGCTAGTAAATATATAAATTATACTATTGTTCAAAAGTACAAAATACTAAGTGTACTAACCTGATGGTGTATCGAAAACATTAGTGGGATCTTTTAGTACGTATTTCCTTAGGTTTAGATATTGTTCTTTCTGTGCGTCGACCTGCGCGTGCACCGTCTGCAGGCGGCCCGCCAGCGCCACCAGCGACTCGTGCATGCGCCGGATGCCCAGCGTCAGCTCTGCAAACGTAATTATATACTATGTTAATATAATAAACGCCAAAGTTTAGATGTTTGTTTGTAACCTAAACTGCTGAACGGGTCTAGATGTCCACTCGTAAACGAGCGGCTTCATTCGCATGAAAGTAAAACTTTCTTTCATTTGTAAAATTTTAAATTGCAAATGTCAAAATTCAAATGCACAAATGACAACGAAGGTCCTTGACATTATTGTTTATAAGTAACCATGGCAACCATGCTTTTCGGGTGCTTGTAGTTTTTGTCCTTTTCCCACATGATCGAAATCCGTTCAGCCGTTTAGGCTATAAACTCTAACAAACATCCATCCATCTAAACTTTCGCATTTATAACATTAGTATGATCTAACTTATTAATCTTATCTTAATAATATTATTGAGATATTTAGATGGATGGATGTTAGAGTTTGTTGCCTAAACGGCGGCACAGTATTCGATGAAATTCTTAACAAATGTAGAGGGTAGTATGGAAGAATACATAGGCTACTCACTTTTGTTTTTTTTTTTAATTCTAGAATTTTGGAGTCGCGAAAGCTAGTATCATATAAGTTAGTCACCTTGTTCAGTGAGTAGTTTGGGCGCGGCCTGCATCTGCTTGTCGGCGACGTCCATCTGCCGCCTGAAGACGATCAGCTGCTGCTCCAGCTCGCAGATCAGGTCCTTCACGTACTTCGGGGGAGCGTTGCCCTCCAGCTCGGAACCTGGCGGTATAAAAGTAAGACTTCAATTAACTACCTTCTCTACCTATACTAATAATATAAAGAGGAAATATTTGTATTTTTGGACTATTGTATGTATTAAAATAACTCACAAACTACTGGGCAGATTTCAAAAAGACTTTCACCATTAAAAGCCTGCGTCGTTTGAACCGGGTTTCATAAAGATCAGAGCTCTTTTGTGGCGCTTTAAACAGTCAAAATGTAGGTGTCGTTTTTTTTTTCTAAAAATGAAAACTTTAAATGCCTCTCCTGAATAACCTAGTGGCACTTAAAACAAATACACTAGTATACTGACCGGCGGGTCGCGCGCAGCAGCTTCTGCAGCTGCGAGCGCGTCCGCAGCTGCTGTGCGCAGGCGGCGGACTGCGCGCGTGTGAGTAAGTGTACACTAGTATACTGACCGGGCGGGTCGCGCGCAGCAGCTTCTGCAGCTGCGAGCGCGTCCGCAGCTGCTATGCGCGGGCGGCGAGACTGCGCGCGTGTGAGTAAGTGTACACTAGTATACTGACCGGGCGGGTCGCGCGCAGCAGCTTCTGCAGCGGCGAGCGCGTCCGCAGCTGCTGTGCGCAGGCGGCGGGACTGCGCGCGTGTGAGTAAGTGTACACTAGTATACTGCCCGGGCGGGTCGCGCGCAGCAGCTTCTGCAGCGGCGAGCGCGTCCGCAGCTGCTGTGCGCAGGCGGCGGGACTGCGCGCGTGTGAGTAAGTGTACACTAGTATACTGACCGGGCGGGTCGCGCGCAGCAGCTTCTGCAGCTGCGAGCGCGTCCGCAGCTGCTATGCGCGGGCGGCGAGACTGCGCGCGTGTGAGTAAGTGTACACTAGTATACTGACCGGCGGGTCGCGCGCAGCAGCTTCTGCAGCGGCGAGCGCGTCCGCAGCTGCTGTGCGCAGGCGGCGGACTGCGCGCGTGTGAGTAAGTGTACACTAGTATACTGACCGGCGGGTCGCGCGCAGCAGCTTCTGCAGCTGCGAGCGCGTCCGCAGCTGCTGTGCGCAGGCGGCGGGACTGCGCGCGTGTGAGTAAGTGTACACTAGTATACTGACCGGGCGGGTCGCGCGCAGCAGCTTCTGCAGCGGCGAGCGCGTCCGCAGCTGCTGTGCGCAGGCGGCGGACTGCGCGCGTGTGAGTAAGTGTACACTAGTATACTGACCGGGCGGGTCGCGCGCAGCAGCTTCTGCAGCGGCGAGCGCGTCCGCAGCTGCTGTGCGCAGGCGGCGGACTGCGCGCGTGTGAGTAAGTGTACACTAGTATACTGACCGGCGGGTCGCGCGCAGCAGCTTCTGCAGCGGCGAGCGCGTCCGCAGCTGCTGTGCGCAGGCGGCGGACTGCGCGCGTGTGAGTAAGTGTACACTAGTATACTGACCGGCGGGTCGCGCGCAGCAGCTTCTGCAGCTGCGAGCGCGTCCGCAGCTGCTATGCGCGGGCGGCGAGACTGCGCGCGTGTGAGTAAGTGTACACTAGTATACTGACCGGCGGGTCGCGCGCAGCAGCTTCTGCAGCTGCGAGCGCGTCCGCAGCTGCTGTGCGCAGGCGGCGGGACTGCGCGCGTGTGAGTAAGTGTACACTAGTATACTGACCGGGCGGGTCGCGCGCAGCAGCTTCTGCAGCGGCGAGCGCGTCCGCAGCTGCTGTGCGCAGGCGGCGGGACTGCGCGCGCGCCTTGCCCGTCTCCCCGCGCAGCGCCACTGCAGCGCGCAGCGTCGTCTCCGCCTCGCGACCCACCTGCAATGTACATTAGACTAGCTGTTACCTGCCACTTGCAACTACTTAACCCTTAAAACACAGATTTCTTAAATCGAATTACAAAATGTAGTGTACCCTTTACTATGTTTTTTACTAAAAGGGAATAATAGTAAAAAAAATCAAAACGAAATTTTTATATATTTTCGTGATATGCTCCTTTTTGTTTTCTAACATGAAGATTATCAGTCAAAGGTAACCGAATGGCCATTAGTTGTCTTGTCCAATGGGGCAGTTACGGGCTATCACGCGCTGAAGTTGATAAAAAGTTTACTTATTTTCACAAAGCCGATTTTCACATATGTGTTGAAGATTCGTATCAGAAATATATGAAAAACAAGCATTAGAAAATAAAAGTAAAGTTTAGTAAAATTTTTGGCAACTTTAAATCGTCTGTCTTCGAAAACTTTGTCTATGATCAAGATATTTATAATTTATACTAAATTTGTTTTAATTATATTTCAAATATATATATATATATATATATATATATATATATATATATATATATATATATATATATATATATATATATATATATATATATATATATATATATATATATATATATATATATATATATATATATATATATATATATATATATATATATATATATATATATATATATATATATATATATATATATATTTGGTATATATTTGTTGTTTACACAGAACCTGAAGTAAATAAAGACATTCTTACCTTGTGTAAGGGTTTGATAGACAGGCGCATAACATCTGAACTGAGAGATTTCTGTTTTTTAACAAACTCTTTAAATGTATCCACTAATGTTGATATTTCATTTGGTAGTTTCGACTGCTTCGGTGGTTCCGCTGCAACACATGTTTATACATACAGACAGTATACAAAATTTTCATTTTACAATAAATGTATAGTAAAATTCAATAGAAATGAGTAATTATACACATACTTATTAAAATAGACATATATGAATTTAAACTTTCTAAAATAAATGACATTATTAACCAATAGTGTTTACATAAATTCTCATTTCTATTGAATTTGATTACAAAATAGAACCTAATGCCGGAACCCTGTTAAAAATCAATCAATTTATGCAACAAGATACATTGGTAAGTAATTAGAAACCCATATAAAATAGTTATTAAGAATAACATCAACTTACATTTGCCATCACCAGTAGTATTTGTGGCACCAATACCCGAAGTTGCCAACCCGCCTAGTCCCAGGCTTGGGGTTGCTATAACAAAAAGGGAAAAAACATGATTTTTTTAAAAATTTAAAAATTATTTTTTAAAAATGACAATACTGAGGAAATTTATCCCAAAAAAAAAAAAACATTTCAGAGACATTTTTCGCCTTACTTTTATGCTCTGGATTAGGTCCTGTCTATCTTTAATCAATTTGTTTAAGAAAAAAATTCCCTATCTTTTTAAAAAATCAAAGATTTAAAAAAAAAAACGAAAAATCGCAAAGAAAATATACCTGATGCAGATGGTTGTGTTCCAGACACAATACTATTCAGTGTACTAAGCCCTGTAATGAGATACCAACTAAATAAAAAAAAGAGAAAAAGTCATGTCAACACTAACACACTTTGGGAACCCTTGGAGGAAATACATATGATTGTGATCAAGAAATAGATTAAGTTATTAACTTAAAATAAATAAAAAAATGCCTAGTTTCAGCATAGAACAGGATTTCTACAAAGATTTAATTCGTAATATTTTAGTATGTGTAACTTCAGTCCTTTAACTAAAGCCTCGTGGAACAGAATCACGATTGGACAAACTTTTCTCGATAGATTTATTTTTTGAAAATGTGCCTAATTCTGTAAAAATCACCATATATCTGCAATACAACAACGAAAGTAAAAACTCGAAGTGGTTTATTTGATACACGAGTACTTTATCTTCGGTTAACCCGAAGCTTTTTGCAATACATTGATTAGTTAAGTTTTAATCGAATTTAATTAAAATGAGCTCCCAAAACCATTCGGATTTCGCGTCAGTCCGCCCGCGGGCGTCGATGGAAGCGGACCTGTGCTCGTCGCTCCGGCGAAACCCCCTGCGCGTCCCGCATTTATGTGACCACGTGAGTGACGAAAAGGGCGATAGTCTGCCCGATAGCTCGCTCTCTTTTTATCAAGCCCGAACGTAAAAACACTGATCTATATAAAATGGAACTTCCCGCAATACAGAAAGCGCCACGCGAATGGAATATAAATATTATTATTTTTTTTTATTTTATTAAAAACTTACATATCTCTATTTAATTAAATATGATAATGAATCGGAAAATAAGCTTTTTCATTAAATAATATTTTCCAAATTCGTAAGCGATTCTTTAAGTATAAACGGACGATTTTGTCACAAAACAGTATTATCTATACTATAGTGTGTCTAAATAATTTAGATTAGTTTGACAATTCATTTCAAATTTAGTAGGGATGGGTTGTGTAAAATTAGTCATGAATCTTATCAATTTTCGATTTTTATTCTTAAAGAAGTTGGAATCGACAGATTTATTGTTATAACTAATGAAATAAAAAAAACACTGTTTTCTCAAATTAATAATAACCATAACAATTAGTGAGAGTAAATAAATGTTTATTACTACTACAGCCGTTTTGTTATTTATATAGTTCGTATGTTTTCTAATACCACGTGGACGAAGTCGCGGGCAACAGCTAGTTATAAATAAACTTAATGTAAAAATCTAAATCGGAGTCGGGATGGCGCTTCGCGGCGTTCGATGTTAAGGACACGGCCGCGAAGACCGACGAGACTCGACTCACGCGATCTAACCGTGCGGTGCACCCCGCTCATTGTTTGCGCGCGCCTACTTCTTCCCCCCAAAAAACGCAAATTGTCCCGAACACAGCCCCTTAATCTATACTATTATAATAAAGCGTAAACACACACTTCTTTGTTGCCTAAAATCTCAGCAATTACAGCATATTTTTGAATAATTCTTTTTTTAATAAAAAGCCCTACACTTACGTCAGGCTTTAGGCTATATATTTTCACGCCTTTAAACTTAGGGGGTAAATATTTTAATTAAATTTATAATGAATCGGAAAATAAGCTTTTTCATTAAATAATATTTTCCAAATTCGTAAGCGATTCTTTAAGTATAAACGGACGATTTTGTCACAAAACAGTATTATCTATACTATTATAATAAAGCGTAAACACACACTTCTTTGTTGCCTAAGATCTCAGCAATTACAGCATATTTTTGAATAATTCTTTTTTTAATAAAAAGCCCTACACTTACGTCAGGCTTTAGGCTATATATTTTCACGCCTTTAAACTTAGGGGGTAAATATTTTAATAAAAAGCCCTACACTTACGTCAGGCTTTAGGCTATATATTTTCACGCCTTTAAACTTAGGGGGTAAATATTTTAATAAAAAGCCCTACACTTACGTCAGGCTTTAGGCTATATATTTTCACGCCTTTAAACTTAGGGGGTAAATATTTTAATAAAAAGCCCTACACTTACGTCAGGCTTTAGGCTATATATTTTCACGCCTTTAAACTTAGGGGGTAAATATTTTAATAAAAACCCTAATGTGGGAAAGAGACAACAACAAGAAGCAAGATTGCCATAGTAAGGTAATTGGTATTTTGACATTTGCAATTGAGAATTTGATAAATGTAAACAATAAAATAAAATTGATTTGTGTGATAAAAGAAGTTACAAATAAATATAGTTAACACAGTGATAATATGAACAAATTTAATTAAAATGAGCTCCCAAAACCATTCGGATTTCGCGTCAGTCCGCCCGCGGGCGTCGATGGAAGCGGACCTGTGCTCGTCGCTCCGGCGAAACCCCCTGCGCGTCCCACATTTATGTGACCACGTGAGTGACGAAAAGGGCGATAGTCTGCCCGATAGCTCGCTCTCTTTTTATCAAGCCCGAACGTAAAAACACTGATCTATATAAAATGGAACTTCCCACAATAAAGAAAGCGCCACGCGAATGGAATATAAATATTATTATTTTTTTTTTTTTTTTTTTTTTTTTTTTTTTTTTTTTTTTTTTTTTTTTTTTTTTTTTTTTTTTTTTTTTTTTTTTTTTTTTTTTTTTTTTTTTTTTATTTTATTAAAAACTTACATATCTCTATTTAATTAAATTTATAATGAATCGGAAAATAAGCTTTTTCATTAAATAATATTTTCCAAATTCGTAAGCGATTCTTTAAGTATAAACGGACGATTTTGTCACAAAACAGTATTATCTATACTATTATAATAAAGCGTAAACACACACTTCTTTGTTGCCTAAGATCTCAGCAATTACAGCATATTTTTGAATAATTCTTTTTTTAATAAAAAGCCCTACACTTACGTCAGGCTTTAGGCTATATATTTTCACGCCTTTAAACTTAGGGGGTAAATATTTTAATAAAAAGCCCTACACTTACGTCAGGCTTTAGGCTATATATTTTCACGCCTTTAAACTTAGGGGGTAAATATTTTAATAAAAAGCCCTACACTTACGTCAGGCTTTAGGCTATATATTTTCACGCCTTTAAACTTAGGGGGTAAATATTTTAATAAAAACCCTAATGTGGGAAAGAGACAACAACAAGAAGCAAGATTGCCATAGTAAGGTAATTGGTATTTTGACATTTGCAATTGAGAATTTGATAAATGTAAACAATAAAATAAAATTGATTTGTGTGATAAAAGAAGTTACAAATAAATATAGTTAACACAGTGATAATATGAACAAATTTAATTAAAAAGAGTAAAAAAAAAGTAAAACCGTAATCGTTTCACGCAATGCTACCACGGTTCAAACGCAGAATTTTTATAATCTATGGCATTTTTGCAGAAGAATTTGTAAGTTGTCGAATTGAAATGCAATGTTAAATATGTAGGCTTACTCTATGCCCATGGCAACACCGAGCACTGGTGGGGCGGCCATTTTGTCATTCGTGAGTCAGTTCGATTTGAGTCGCGACGGAGTGCGCACGCGATCATGTGCTTGGTAGACGTCAATACAATGTAGACGTCAATTCAATATCTTAATCGAAACATATCGTTACGATCTATAATTATTCCGTGGAAATACGGATTGTGATATTGAGAGTGAAATACCTGAGTACCGCGCCTACAACAAAATGTCAAATTACCCGATATTACCTGATGAAATCTTTCCGACTCACATCGGTGGTAAGTGTTTTATTAATTTTACATTTTATGTTATTGCTGAATAATGCATTCTTTTTTATTTGTATGTATGTTTACAAATTTTTGCAAAACGTAACTGTGTATCTAAAATTTTCTATTGCAATATTCCAAAAAAAAAACTTTAGTTTTATTTATTTTTCTATTGCAATATTACAAAAAAAACTTTAGTTTTAGTTAATCTATACTATTATAATAAAGCGTAAACACACACTTCTTTGTTGCCTAAGATCTCAGCAATTACAGCATATTTTTGAATAATTCTTTTTTATTTGTTTGTATGTTTACAAATTTTTGCAAGACGTAACTGTGTATCTAAAATTTTCTATTGCAATATTCCAAAAAAAAAACTTTAGTTTTAGTTAATCTATACTATTATAATAAAGCGTAAACACACACTTCTTTGTTGCCTAAGATCTCAGCAATTACAGCATATTTTTGAATAATTCTTTTTTTAATAAAAAGCCCTACACTTACGTCAGGCTTTAGGCTATATATTTTCACGCCTTTAAACTTAGGGGGTAAATATTTTAATAAAAACCCTAATGTGGGAAAGAGACAACAACAAGAAGCAAGATTGCCATAGTAAGGTAATTGGTATTTTGACATTTGCAATTGAGAATTTGATAAATGTAAACAATAAAATAAAATTGATTTGTGTGATAAAAGAAGTTACAAATAAATATAGTTAACACAGTGATAATATGAACAAATTTAATTAAAAAGAGTAAAAAAAAAGTAAAACCGTAATCGTTTCACGCAATGCTACCACAGTTCAAACGCAGAATTTTTATAATCTATGGCATTTTTGCAGAAGAATTTGTAAGTTGTCGAATTGAAATGCAATGTTAAATATGTAGGCTTACTCTATGCCCATGGCAACACCGAGCACTGGTGGGGCGGCCATTTTGTCATTCGTGAGTCAGTTCGATTTGAGTCGCGACGGAGTGCGCACGCGATCATGTGCTTGGTAGACGTCAATACAATGTAGACGTCAATTCAATATCTTAATCGAAACATATCGTTACGATCTATAATTATTCCGTGGAAATACGGATTGTGATATTGAGAGTGAAATACCTGAGTACCGCGCCTACAACAAAATGTCAAATTACCCGATATTACCTGATGAAATCTTTCCGACTCACATCGGTGGTAAGTGTTTTATTAATTTTACATTTTATGTTATTGCTGAATAATGCATTCTTTTTTATTTGTTTGTATGTTTACAAAATTTTGCAAGACGTAACTGTGTATCTAAAATTTTCTATTCCAATATTCCAAAAAAAAACTTTAGTTTTATTTATTTTTCTATTGCAATATTACAAAAAAAAACTTTAGTTTTAGTTAATGTATAATTCTATATCTATACTATTATAATAAAGCGTAAACACACACTTCTTTGTTGCCTAAGATCTCAGCAATTACAGCATATTTTTGAATAATTCTTTTTTTAATAAAAAGCCCTACACTTACGTCAGGCTTTAGGCTATATATTTTCACGCCATTAAACTTAGGGGGTAAATATTTTAATAAAAACCCTAATGTGGGAAAGAGACAACAAGAAGCAAGATTGGCATAGTAAGGTAATTGGTATTTTGACATTTGCAATTGAGAATTTGATAAATGTAAACAATAAAATAAAATTGATTTGTGTGATAAAAGAAGTAAAAAAAAAAAACTTTAGTTTTAGTTAATCTATACTATTATAATAAAGCGTAAACACACACTTCTTTGTTGCCTAAGATCTCAGCAATTACAGCATATTTTTGAATAATACTTTTTTTAATAAAAAGCCCTACACTTACGTCAGGCTTTAGGCTATATATTTTCACGCCTTTAAACTTAGGGGGTAAATATTTTAATAAAAACCCTAATGTGGGAAAGAGACAACAACAAGAAGCAAGATTGCCATAGTAAGGTAATTAGTATTTTGACATTTGCAATTGAGAATTTGATAAATGTAAACAATAAAATAAAATTGATTTGTGTGATAAAAGAAGTTACAAATAAATATAGTTAACACAGTGATAATATGAACAAATTTAATTAAAAAGAGTAAAAAAAAAAGTAAAATCGTAATCGTTTCACGCAATGCTACAACGGTTCAAACGCAGAATTTTTATAATCTATGGAATTTTTGCAGAAGAATTTGTAAGTTGTCGAATTGAAATGCAATGTTAAATATGTAGGCTTACTCTATGCCCATGGCAACACCGAGCACTGGTGAGGCGGCCATTTTGTCATTCGTGAGTCAGTTAGATTTGAGTCGCGACGGAGTGCGCACGCGATCATGTGCTTGGTAGACGTCAATACAATGTAGACGTCAATTCAATATCTTAATCGAAACATATCGTTACGATCTATAATTATTCCGTGGAAATACGGATTGTGATATTGAGGATTACAAGTACGCCAACTATTAAAACAATTATTTTGTTGAAATACCTGAGTACCACGCCTACAACAAAATGTCAAATTACCCGATATTACCTGATGAAATCTTTCTGACTCCCATCGGTGGTAAGTGTTTTATTAATTTTACATTTTATGTTATTGCTGAATAATGCATTCTTTTTTATTTGTTTGTATGTTTACAAATTTTTGCAAGACGTAACTGTGTATCTAAAATTTTCTATTGCAATATTCAAAAAAAATACTTTAGTTTTAGTTATTTTTCTATTGCAATATTACAAAAAAAACTTTAGTTTTAGTTAATCACTTATATTGTATTGCAGGTGGATAACGAATCTCATGAAGTTAGTAAATCAACGTACAAATCGCGGATTCTGCTAAAAACGTAAATGACAATATGTAACAACGTAACCTCAAAGTTTGTTAATACATGCGCAGTTTTACAAGACTGTATAAAAATAATACACTATAGCACCGGATACTTCTTCAAGTAAAAAGGGAAATTATTTAAATTCAGAGTACTCTGTTGTTTATTGTTTAAATAAAACGTTTGTATGTAGTATTAAAATGTAGTAGAGAAATAGCTTTTTAAGTGAATGTTTATTCAGTTTTTGTGCTGTAAAACTATTTATTTTAGTTTTGACATTGTTTTTATTTACTTAAGGAAAAAGAAAACATTAGAACGTAATATTTAACTCCCTCCTGTAATGCCAAAAAAAACATTTAATTCTCCTAGATAAAACATAATGATTGTAAATAGTAAGTGCAAGGTACAAAATATTATGTTTTCTTTTCTAGATTTCAAGTTAATAAGAATAAAAAATAATACACTATAGCACCGGATACTTCTTCAAGTAAAAAGGGAAATTATTTAAATTCAGAGTACTCTGTTGTTTATTGTTTAAATAAAACGTTTGTATGTAGTATTAAAATGTAGTAGAGAAATAGCTTTTTAAGTGAATGTTTATTCAGTTTTTGTGCTGTAAAACTATTTATTTTAGTTTTGACATTGTTTTTTATTTACTTAAGGAAAAAGAAAACATTAGAACGTAATATTTAACTCCCTCCTGTAATGCCAAAAAAAACATTTAATTCTCCTAGATAAAACATAATGATTGTAAGTAGTAAGTGCAAGGTACAAAATATTATGTTTTCTTTTCTAGATTTCAAGTTAATAATAATAAAAAATAATCTGAAGAATTACCCCATCTACTTCTGTACTATCTATACTATTATAATAAAGCGTAAACACACACTTTGTTGCCGAAGATCTGAGCAATTACAGCATATTTTTGAATAATACTTTTTTTAAATAAAAAGCCGTACACTTATGTCACGCTTTAGGCTACATATTTTCACGCTATTAAGCTTTGGGGGTAAATTTTTTTGGATAAAAACCCTAATGTGGGAAAGAGAACACAAGTTGCTGCCAACATCAAGGAAGCAAAATTGCCATAGTAGGGTAAGGTAATTTGTATTTTGACATTTGCAATTGAGAAGTTGATAAAGTTGATAGAGTTTATTTGTGTGATAAAAGAAGTAGAAAAATAAATATGGTTAACACAGTGATAAACAAAATTAATTAAATAGGGTAAAAATATGAAAAATAAAATCGTAAAAATTTCACGCCATGCTACCTACCTCTTCAAACGCAAAAATTTTATATATATGGCAATTTGCAGAAGAATTTGGAAGCTGTGATTTTCAATTTGTCTTTAAACAAATATAGAAAAAACTGCATTAAATGCTGAATAATGTATTGTTTTTGATTTACTAGAAGTTTACAAATTACAAGACGTAACTGTATAAATGACTAAAAGTTTCTTATGCGATATTCTGTAACATACGTAGTGTAATTATTTACGTTCAATTACAGGTTATCTTCCTATGGACTTATTAAAACAACCTGTTTTATGTTTAATTCTTCCTTTTGTTCTGGAAATAAATGGGAACTTGCAAGTGAAATATGGTCAAATATCAAAAAACTAAACTTAATGCAAGCATGACTTACAATATAACAAATATTTAATTTTTAATAGAATTTGGAGTTTAAAACTTATCATTTAAAACACTGTTACATATTGTCATTTCAGTATTTTTGGTTGATACAGATTAAAATTATTTTTTTGTTGACAGCATGCTAATAATGCTTCGGACACACTGCACATACTGAATTTTGAAAAAGTAATTTATTTTTTTTAAAGAAATTATATACAAAGTGAATTAACTATAAATATATTTATGTGATTTAATAAAATAAAATAAATTTATATTGTGTGTTTGTATTTAGTATTGATGCTTTATGTGCTGTATGTATATGGTTTCTTAAATATTTTCAGACATAAAATATTTTATGATATAAAAAACAAATAAATCAAAATTAATAACACAAATTGCAAAGAACAGTGTGTTTTATTTTAACCTTTTCCCACATACTACTATACATATATTCGCCTGAAATTTATAACTATATGTTGCTCTTTCAAGATCTGGTTGTAATGATCATCAATACATACTAATACCTCAAGGAAATTTAATAAAAAATATTCTTTATTCCGAAGTACTTTAAACTGACTATTTCTATTTCATTTTTGATCAATAATAAAATAGTACTTATATCCATGTTACGTGTTTAAATTAATGTTAAAACTATTTTACATCACACTAATAACTAAATGATACTATGATAATATTAACAGTTTAACGAAGTATTAACTAAGAACTCAATCTTAACTAAATGACGCGGACGAGGCCACACGGGAACAGCTATGTATAATAAAATTTTCTTAACAGTGTTTAAATTGGACAAATAATTTAGCAGATATCACAAACAATAAGAGTAACCGCAAAATCAGCTCAGAAATTTCTAATCTTGCATTGGTAGATTTCTGTTATTGCGTAGATTATTACTAAGTTAATACTTTAGGTAATAGGTTGAAAAAAGTTTTGAACTTTTAAATTTCACGCGGACGAAGTCGCGGGCAAAAGCTAGTAATATAATAATAATTTAGACAAACTGCACCTATAGTTTGTCTATAATGAAGAAAACTTTGCATTGGGACATATGTAAAGAAAAGAGGTTGAATCCCTTCTCTTTACTTTTAAAAATAACTTGTTTTATTTGAATTTTGAATTAATGTTAAGATTGATGAACATAAGGAAATATTATAAAATATAATACATAATTAGGCAAAATTATATCTATACTAATATTATAAAGGGGAACGATTTGCATTTTTGTATGTATTGAAATAACTTAAAAATTACTGGGTCAATTTCAAAAATTCTTTAACCATGAGTATAATAGGCTATATTTTTTAATTTCACGTGGACAAAGTCGCGAGCAACAGCTAGTAATAAATATTAAATTATTATTTATATGAATAAAGGATTTTTATGTGGCTACTTATACATATATAAAAATCAAAGCTCACCCTTTGAAGGGCTTAAAAGTGGATATGTGTCTCTTGTAGCACTTTTTATAACATAACCTCTCTTCCGATTTGTTTCTTCCGTGTCTGTACCCTGGGTGTTAACATCCAGTGATATTGTAGGTATTGTATGGAGGGTTTGGGTTAAAGGGAAGAAAGGAGACGGTGAACCTTGGTAGGGGAACATTATACTGAAAAAGGATAGTTGGCAGGATTATATTGTATAAATAATCTATTACAATTATGTAAGAAAATATTGTTAGGAAAGGATACTAGGCCACTTAGTCAAGGAATTAAATACGCTTACCACTTAAAATCAAATATTATACAGTCGGCTGCATAATATTATAGACCTTCAGTTTGCAAATTACGTAAATATAATACTAGTTATATAGTGGACAATAAGAACACTTTTCTTTAAATATTTTAAAGATAATCACACAATCATTTGTACTGAATTCTAATCTAGACTAATGTCCAATAAGACAGCTAAAACTGTACTGGTGGTAATCTATGGAGATTGCTTTGTAATGTCCTGTCTTATATTCTGTTATATCCTTACCAAATGTACTAGCAGCGGTTGTTGTGGTACTGGTATTGAATAAACCAAGTCCAGTCTGAGTGGTTGTGGTTGCACCAAAACCGAAACCTCCGAGACCACCCAGTCCTGTCTTTGTAGTCGCTGGGGTTCCAAAACTCAAACCTGAAATTTACAGAGTTTAATGTACATATTGTTATGTAAGTATTTATACATATAACACTGTAATTATGCCCATTTACTTCTACAAAAGAAATTATCTGTCTTGTACAGTCGGCAACATAAATTTGTATATAATTCCCAAGCTTCAAAGATTTGCATATGCGGTTTCAAGTTGCATCTGTCCATATGTTTACAACCATGCATACATATTAAACAGACATGCTAGACTAATTAATCATACTAATATAAATGCAAAAGTCTAAATGGATGGATGTCTGTTAGAGTTTTTAGCCATATTGGCTAAATAGATTTTGATGAAATTTGGTATAAATATAGAGGATAATCTGGAAGATCATATAGGCTACTCTCTTGTTTTTTTTAAAATTCGAAATGGACAGTCGCGGGTATAAGCTAAGTGTTTATATAATATTTTCATACAGGTGACTGTCAAGTCATTCATTTAAAAATATATGCAATCACTGTGAAAGTTCCTCACAATTTTTAAAATATTTAAGTAACAGTGTAGACTTTCTTACCAGTAGGTGCAGTGGTTGTAGTACCTCCGAAGCTAAGGGCACCTGCGCCCAGACCTGTGGCACCAAATGCTGAAGCCCCAGCAGTACCTGGATATTTCATTGGTTTGTAATCCCTTAAATTTTAAAAGTTAATCTACAAGTCATAAAGTAATAACTTACCAATCCATAAATATCAAAGCATGAAAATGTAAATTGATCAGTTTATTATAATGAATAATAAAAGTCCTAGATAGCTACATCAAAACACAATAAGTAAAGTGTAAAATTAAGTAAATATTCTTAATACACTCAAAATACATACCAAAGGCTGGTGTTGTAGTTGATCCAAATGCAGGTGTAGCTGTACTAGCTCCAAACATTGGAGTTGCCGTGGCTCCAAACGCGGGAGTTGCCGTGGCTCCAAACGTTGGTGCCGTGGATGTTGCACCAAACGCTGGAGTTGCGGATGCAGCACCAAACGCAGGTGCCGCCGTGGAACCAAACGCTGGTGCAGCGGCACTAGTACCGAAAGCTGGAGTAGCGGTGCTTCCGAAAGCTGGTGCTGCAGACACCGCGCCAAATGCCGGAGTCGCGGCCGCCCCAAATGCAGACGTTGAGGTACCAGCACCAAACCCAGGCGTAGAACCAAAAGCAGGAGTAGCCGATGTATTCCCAAATAGTCCAGTCGATGCTTGTGTTGTTGCAGTTAACCCAAAACCTGGAGTAGCTGGCCTGAAAAATTATTTATCTCATTTCAATTTTAGGTTATAATCAATTGTCACTTTAAAAAAGTAAATAATTAATTGAGTCTTCAAGGAGGTTTTATTATGACAAAGGTACTTACTTATTGCCGCCAAAATTAAAGCCACTACTTAAAGAGGAATTAGCGGGAGCGCTAGACGGTGTTCCAAATGAAAAAGACATAATTGTAACGGACTTTGGTTTCCGACACTATACATAAATTATCATAGGAAGCATGCGGGAGCCGTATATAATCCAGAACGACCACTAAAACCGATAAATAGTTGTTTTTATTTCATGACTTTATCAAGTTTGAAAGTTTAGTTCAATCAAAAACTTTTGATTGTAGACGCACAGTCACAGTAGGTCGGCGGTTGGCACTTGGCACTTGGTAGCAATTGGTAACAATTGGTAGTTAATAAGGCAGTGCGATGTACGGTGTTGCTATTACTACTTCATAACAGCATCTTGGTAGGTTATCTTAAAATCAAAAACTCGAAAGCTATCATTTTTCGAAAAAAAATGCATTGTTATTTTTAATTTGTTATAAAAATTATGATTTTCAAAATGAAACCTACACAAAGGTTACTTTTACTTTAAGGTTAAACTATTCACCGCATAACCTCGTTGTGGTGATTAAAAAAATTACAAAATTAAACT
This sequence comes from Papilio protenor, assembly GCA_029286645.1. Taxonomy (NCBI): domain Eukaryota; kingdom Metazoa; phylum Arthropoda; class Insecta; order Lepidoptera; family Papilionidae; genus Papilio; species Papilio protenor. Next base: position 2,697,621 of record JAGSMZ010000044.1, on the reverse strand, counting down.
TTGACATTTCGTATATGACAATCTTAAAATTTTTCGCTATCCTCGATTTGTGGAAAATGAATTTCCTAGCCGGGAATCTTTCGAAATACAGTAAAGCGGTATTTAAGACTACACCAACTCGAGAAGGAATTCAATTTCTTACAATAAAATACCCGAAACCAGCAGTAAAAAAATATCAACCACCTCCAGTAACACAACCGAGGAAACAGCTAAAACGACTGGTAACGGGCCACATGAGAGTGGAATCAGGATATGACCAACGTGCAAGAATTTTAAGTTATTTTCAGTATTAATAAAATGTAACTGAGGTTTTTTGCCTTGTTTTATTTTCTAAAATCTGTAACTGTAATAATTAAAAGTTCACGACAGTCGATCATGCTACATCTGTAGTAAACAAAAGGAAGTTTTTCTCCCCATTTCTCACTTAAGCTTACTACCTATGTTCAATTAACTTTGCTTTGAGCTAGTGTTGATCTTACTCGCTAGAGGGCAATAATTTAAAAGGAATGATAATTTTTTATATTTTATTTATTGAATTTTAAAGATTAGGGAGATTTAATATTAATTCTAGTTATATAAATTTTTATTTTGTCTAATGCAATATTACATATTTTTTCTTTCATCGTTATAAAGTATCTTTAGCTGTAAGTTACATTTAACTTTAACCTACCTTTATCTTTTGTCTAAATTGTTAATGTTGCCTTGATTTTGTTCTGCCGAAACACTTCTGTACAACAAAGCTTCAAAAGAACACGAAAAACAAATATAATTTATACGTAGGTAGTCAGGGTTAACAGATTAGCAGAAAATTTTTCGTTTACCTGTAGGTAAAAAATATTTTAAAATAAAACAATCGTAAAGAAGCCTTATTCAGTGTTCTAGGTAATAAAATTCCTGCTTCATCCATATTTTCGTTCCGTGTTACGTTGCAGTGTCCCTCGGGACTGGTAGTAAGGAGATCCCTTGAAGTTTCCTGCAAAACTGCAGGTAAGACTTTGCAACGATTTTTAATGTGTCCGTATTTTCAATGCATTCCGTCTTATATTTTTATACACAAAAGCCGCTGTATAAAGCAAAAGCAATCTATATTACAATATCCAACCTGCAAGAATGTTAAACCAAAAAAACTTATAAGAATTATTTTGTGTAATAATCGCATTTATTTCGATTTCTCTTATTATATAGGTAAATGATAATCTTCGATATGTTCGTACATTTTCTGTAAAAATACGCTACAAATTAAAAAAAAAATTGTGAGTCCCCATTCTAAAACACGCTATTAACTTTTTTCTACACCTTCTGTATATATATGTCGGATGAATGGATACCTATGGGGAGTCCGTTTCTACACGGTCATCTAGTGATGGGTACAGAGCTACTAAATCGTATCCAACCCAGCCGCAAGCATGGAGTTGTGACCCATGCCCGGTTCCTCAATCCTTTGGGCACAAACCCACTGAGATGTCATGATTCTCGGCTTAATGCCGCAGCAACCTAAGGCTTAAATTGTCTTATTCCCGACTGAGGTGTTCACTAAACAACTCCTCAACACCACTGTTGTAGAAAATATGACTCCCTTTTTGAGTTTTTTTTCACATAAACCAATGTAACTATGTTATGTCACGTTGAAGAATTATAAAAAAAAAGTTTTACCGTAAAATTTTCAATAGAATATAATAAATTAATAATATAAGTTTTAAAATATCATATGTTGCATAAGAAGCGAACACAAAACCGATATAGTTTTATACTAGTATTATATATGTGTGTGTGTGTGTTATTCAGAGGTAAATGCCGTATACATTCTCGTGGCGACGTTCTCTCGGTCCCTAAGGAGTTAATACAAGTTCTAACACACTGTTCTATGTATAGGGGCCTTACTACATGAAGGCTCACATTCCATTCATGTCTTTTACTTTATTGCAAGAAGCTTAAGCCGACGTCAAGTGTCACGTGCAATCATACTTCATACTATCATACTTTACTTATATAATTATTTAATCTTATTAGTTATCTTATTTTTTATTAATATTGTAAATGCAAAAGTTTATATGGATGGATGGATGTTTGTTAGAGTTTGTAGCCTAAACGGCTGAACGGATTTCGACGGAAATTGGTATAGATGTAGAGGATAGTCTGGAAGAACACATAGGTTACTCACTTTTGTTTTTTTTTAATTTCACGCGTCCGGAGACGCGATGACAGCTAGTAATAAGTACTAGCGGTTTGTCACGATTTCGTCTGTGTACAATGGGAACTGAGTGTGAAAGTAACCTATGAGTTATTCCAAACTATAATCTATCTCTGTACCTTACATCCAGATTTATTCAGTTGTTTTAGAGTTCGTAACAAAGATCTATACATTCATCCAAAGTTTTGAATTTATTTTAGTAACATAAGCGTCGGCAGCCAGTGATTTAGGGGGCGGGGGGCAGGCTGATAGTCAAGGGTGGGCTAATAATAAACATACTTTTTTTTAATGCCAAACAAATGAGAATGGTTATCAAAATGTGATTTTTGAGTCATTTATGAGTGTCTCTAGAAATTTATTTAAAAAATTTCGACTCTCGGGCAATGCAGCTGCCCCTCCCCTGCCCCCTGGCGACTCTCATGATTACTTAAGTAAGAGACTTTATTAAACTACCCTGCAGCGCTGCGAGGTCATTAAATATTTTACTTCAGGTGCAGTATTCCTCGTGGGATTGGAAAATCCACGTACGTTACGTGGTAGCTTCCGTAGTCTCACCTACGTGAACGTAAATACGACGAGAGCTTCTACGGTCGTTAAAGAGGGGCCATTAAAGATTTACGACGTCACTGGACGGAAATGCGGCTATCTGGATCGATTCCTAGAGGTACTAAAAAGTATGTATTCGTTGTTCAGAATTTAGTGTTCAAAACAGCGCCCTCTATGAATGTTTTTTTTAAATAAGCGCCATCTTTTGTCGATTTATAAAATTTTCACTTTTAATCAATAAATTAAACTAACGTATTTAAAAAATACTTTACTTTGAGAATAAATGGTCTGCATACTACTAGGCTAATATCAAAAGTAGGCAGTTTTTTTTTAATTTTAGTGCGATTTAAGCTAATTTATATATTGTTTTATACATAAAACGGAAGTTTGACTTTCCGTAAATCAGAATTGAAAGAGACGAGCCCGCGGGCGCCCTCTGAACAAGTTTAATTGACTTTCGAGATTTTTAATTATGAACTCGAAGTGAGACACGGAGCGGAACGAAATCTTAGACTTCCATCTATTATGAATGTACAGTTCTCAAGAAAATTATTCGTTAAAAAAAACGACGTTATTTTATCCTACAGTTAAAAATAAATTGGTCACCACCACCAAAAATAATAACTATAAGTAATTTTTCAGTAAATAAAAAAAAATAACTTACTACCGTTAACAAATAACAAGGGTAGACAAGAACGCGGCCTATCGTTTGGCGCGAAAACCTCTTGCTCTCGCTTCTTCAACATTCATGCACATACTTGCATATTTGATCTCACGTCTAATCATGATTTTGTTTTTTATACAGGTATATAGGAGATTTGTAGCAACATAAAGTGTATCCAGCCTAGTACAACGTCGAAACGTAAGTTATCAAAATGTTCTGTATTTATTGGCATATTAGCTCTCGCACTCGACTCTGTCCGTGTGAAATTAAAACTTATTTAGTAGCCTTCCTGCTAGACTATGTTCTACGCTAATTTCATCAAGATTCATACAGCTGTTACGTAGTAATAAGATTGAACCGGTAGACCGTTCTCGAATATTTATGATGTGGTAATTATTTTAAAAAGCTAAACTCTTTCGTGTTTTTGATAAAATGGGAATCATTTGCACATATTGTATGATAAAACTATTACATATTTTATCTTAAGAAGCAATAGCGTCATCGTATTATTAAGTTAAAAAAACACCTGGAAACTGGAAAGATTTTTTTTCTTTCTCCAATTCCATTCCAATCGCTCGAATTCTCAAATCTATTCAAAGTCGAGGAAAATGGAAAATTAATCAATGTTGGTAAATTACAAGTGGTTTTTTTATAAAGATATCTCATATGAACTCTTATCAGGCAGGATTTATGTTTGTAAAAAAATTGCATGGCGTTCCTTTTGCACCTCGTCCTATAGCATAAAATGATCGCAATTAACTGCAACATCACTTAACACATTGCTTCCTGAACCGAGAGTATATGCGGTCACTTAGTACTTTAAGAGATACAGTTAGAGGTTATTTTGCTTTGAGTGAACAACCCGGAAAGATTGGTACTCCAGTCTTTGTTGTCTAGCGACTAGACGCCGGGGGTTGGGGGTGCGTTTTGTTTTATTTGGCCAGACGCGGGGTGGCTGTGTGCGTGCATATGTAGGATCGATGACTCAACATTATGCACTTACACTCAGGTTTGTTGAGTTTTTGACAAGTGTATCAAATACGTCTGACTGAAAGTGCTACTTAGCAGTGCAAATATTGTGTCTTTTACTTTGTTTTCGTCATGTTAAGTTAACTCTAGCAACTTGAATTATGTTATAATTGATTACAGATTTGATTGACCTTTAAGAAACCGTATTTAGACGTTTTAAATCGTTGAACCGTTGGATATGGTTTGTGTTAGGAAGGGCGCGCAGTGGATTGCCTCGGAGGGCGTGGGAGGGCTCGGAGAGCAGGGAGGGCTGGCGTCGCGACGCATCGATCGACACCTGTGGCCGCGACAGCCACTTCCCGAACCTTCACAACGTAAACAAACATGTTAGTCGGTTTGTTTTCGACATTTATAATTAAAATCCTCACTTTATGCTTTACACAGACGATCACATAAGCCACTAGTAGCTACAACAATCATGAATAAAAGTATGAATTGAATGTTACATTATACTTTAAAATAATTCGTTTACGGTACAAGCGATTATAATAAAAAGTACTCATATTAATTGCAAAAAACATTATCATCAGGCAGTAAAAAGGACAATAGAAAGTGGACTTTATGGATAGACAATCTTTCGCCTGCGACTCCGTCCGCGTGGAATTAAAAAAACAAAAATGAGTAGCCTATGTGTTCTTCCAGACTATCCTCTACATCTATGTATGCCAAATTTTATCTAAATCCGTTTAGCCGTTTAGGCTAAAAACTCTAACGAATATCCATCCATCCAAACTTTCGCATTTATAATATTAGTATGATAGTATGATTACTATTATCCTTAGATTTGTAAATCTTTTATCTTTTAAAGAATTTAATCTTGACGCAACAAGATGAATAAAGCTTTTGTAAATAAATAAATTCATTTATTATCTCTCTTCAAAGCGAATGATATCGTTTGTATGTTTTTCTACAAGTCTTTGGTCAGTGGAAACCCGCAAGATAAGACACGAAGTTTACGGTCTCTGCCGTCGTCTGCATTTTATTGCATTACCGATCCTTTGAGTCCACTTCCAGTCTAGGAAATTTCACAGACACATAAATTACGTTTCACGCTTCCCCTTCAAAACCCTTTCAGTTGTATAATGAATGTCTGAGTTCTGTAATTAGTTTCTTGTTGGATAAACCACCATCGGTCTTGAAACGATATTTTGTTTTAAATTAATAATATATTAAGCTTTTCTTTTTTATTTGACTGTCAAAAAGGTATTATGTTTTGATTAAATGTACTATAATATTATATACTAGCTTTCGCCCGCGATTCCGTCCGCGTGGAATTAAAAAAAAATAAAAGCGAGAGCCTATGTGTTCATCCAGACTATCCTCTATATCTATGCCAAATTTCATCAAGATCCGTTAAGCCGTTTTGGCTACAAACTCTAACAAACATCCAACCATCCATCTAAACTTTCGCATTAATAATATTAAGAAGAAGTATGATTAATTATTACTTTTAACACATAACACTCTAACCGCCGATAGGCAACAAAAATGAACACAAAAACATTTAAAAATTTCCGTTGCACGCATATTACTAATATTCGTACTCTCAAATTCGAAACACCACAACCAATATCCGACGACGTTTATATTTAATAATAACAGCATCAAAACACAGGGGGTGAGCAGGGTACACAAAAATCGATACCTGTCTGGAAGGGTGCTGCCCTCGCGAATGCCCCTTGCATCCCTGTACCAACATCTGCATAACAATTGAGCGCACGAGTCTATGTACTTCGAAAATCAATACAAATGGTACTGTGCGTGACAATATTATTTATAAGACCTTGTGAACCTTGTCATCAGTGAGTTAACTACCAAGGTGGCAGGCTAAGGGTTACGTTCGCAGGTTATGTGTTGGTGCGTTTTAGATCAATTTTTTTATGTCTTTAGAAGTCGTAGCTGTAGTCCAAAATTTTGTATGATTCCCTTGCGTTTTTTTTTGAGTTTACGGTACTTTTACATTTGGATGCCACAGATGGTGTTTCAGCGAGTTAAAATCTCATTACCCTTTCCTCAAAAAACAGATAAATTTTAGCAACATATTTGATGTCAAGATATTTATAAAATAACTAACTAGTGTTCGCGACTTCACCCGCGTGCAGTTCAAAAATAATACAAATATAGAGCCTATATTACTCACAGATAAATTACCTTTCTAATGGTGAAAGAATTTTTAAAATCGGCCCAGTAGTTTTTGCGTGAATCAACATACAAAAATCCAAATCTTTTCTCTTTATGTATTAGTATAGATAATATATGAGTAAGTACAGATTATTATTATTAATTATTTATAGAATAATTGACGTTTAACCTTTTAAATGCAGATAATTTCTCGTCAGTCTAAAGTAGATCATTTGATACGTTCGTCAATAATCATATATGATCGCGTTTGATCGCGCGCTTTAATCTGCTCACGTCGCGCGCACGCCGCTAAGTGCAAATTAACCCAACTCATAGTCGACTCGAGTGTCTGCGATCTATAGTGGTGGGGTATTTTGAAGTCGTGCGATATTTTACGAAACATCACATTCGTTTTAACAAAACTTCGATATAGAGACAACCCAATCGAATTTATGTACCAATTACTAGGACAAAATGCTATTATATATTGTATTAAAAAAAACACATGTTGCATATTTTAATTCCGGTTTTCCTAAGTTAACATGCAACCATGGAAAACATTGTTTAAGTTGGCCGACATTTGTTTAAGAAAGAAGTTAGATGAATAAGTTTTTGTTAGTCTGTTGACTTCAATTTGATTTGACTCATGGGGCGGTATAGTCGCTTCGCGACAAAGTCCTCTGTAAAAAAAACATTAACAACATTTGTTATTCAGCTTTTACAATTATTTTTAAATAACTCGGGTTTTTAATTCCATCATAAACAAGGTTTTTATGGATTTTTAGCGCACATGTGTTTTTTAGAGTACTGAACAAAGTAATAATGTTTTTATCATACGCGTACAGAATAGACCCCCAAATAAATTCAATATGGAGAAAATCAGTTCTAATATTATGGTAGCGTTAAAGCTGTTGACACACTGGCATCGAGTGCGCTCTTACAATCCTATATCAACTTATACCTATAGAAAATTCATTAATTTAAAGCATAAATTAATTTTAAGCAAATTGCATAATACATATCAATAGCTTGTTAATTTAAATAATCAGATGCAATTTAGTACGTTCTAGTTTGTCACGGTAATTAGGTATTGATTCTAACCGTGAGTTTCCATTGATAAATCTGTACGACGGCGCGAAGTGATTGTTAATTTTTGAACGATTAAAGTTACTGTCAAATAATAATTTTGAGTGTTGGCAACATTTGAAATTGTTTTGACTTGGTTTTGTAATTTGAGTTTTTGAGCGGGCAACCCCGAATAGGATAATTTACCGTATCTATGATCTATACTTCGGAATTAAATTCAGCCGCTCATCACTCCGACATGTCACATCGTTGTCTCCTTTTTTCTCGAAGTGAATGAGAGAGATGACGTTGTATTTTGTCACTGAAAAAGGTAGGCTATAAGGTGCGTATAAAGTATAAATTAGATAATGTTATTAGTGGTGGCAGTTACACATGTTTTGCATTTGAATATTCAACGATTTGATTAATTAATGAACTACATAGGTTAACTGTAATCATTTTAGATGTGTATAATTAATTTACTCCCAAACGATTCTTAGTTCTAGTCGTAGACAAGTTCTCAATTGACAGGGTGTTTTTGCGGCTGAAGTACCTGCATTAGGGCGGTTGGGCGATCGCCCTGGGCGTTGGACAGAAAGGTACACACAACTCTGCGAATAACCCTTAAGTATTATACTAAAAAAGGAGGCGCCCTAGAAATCTCGCCCAGGGCGACAGTTGTGCTGAAACCTTGAGTAGGGTGAATCGGCACTTATTGAGCTAGCGCGCTCTATCCTTCGGCCGCGTCTTCACTTAACTTAGGTGGAATCGTGGTCAAGCGCTGGTTTATTTACGTTAAAAAAAAAAAACCTGCACTGTTCGGGTAGAATGCGATATATCTATCTTTAAGGGATTTGATTTTAAGAGTAAATTATCATGTTATTCTTTAGAGATAATTTACGTTTTTAAATTTACTTATCGATATCGATAACGATGTTATGTTCCCATCACTAGCACTGGTCTGCAACCGCGGTGTCCGAAACATTGACGTTGTTCCGTCATATTTGATAACAAGCTCGTGCGGGGTGAGCAGTGAACACAATCGATACGGCTGTCTGGTGGGGCTGTATCATCTGCATTTCAATCGGGGGAGTGCATACAAATTGAGTTTACGAATGGATTTTTATATGAATCTGTAAGTTTTTTCAAATTGCCTCTTTATGTTTGACGGCGACACTTTTGGGGCATATTTAGACGCTCGCTGGTCTATGGGTACAACAGGCTTGTTTTTTTAATTTTGTTTTGGTTGCCAGACCATAAACAAAAAACATTTTGTTGGACAATATCGAGAATTTCCCTTCTTATCTATACTGTATGGAGTCATTATACATTATGTAAAGTTGTCTGAAATTTTGTTTTTATATGAAATAGGATTTAACTATATCTTAATATTTGATTATGCAATATAAATTTTTAACTATATCCCTAGGCTATATTTTTGACCGACTTCCCAAAAGAAGGAGGTACTCAATTCGTCTGTATGTTCTTTTTTTTATTTATGTGTGTTACGGCATAACTCCGCCGCTAGTGGACCGATTTTGATAATTCTTTTTTATCCGAAAGGTAATGCTTGCAGGTGGGTCCCATTTTTTGTTTGATTTTTGGAGGCAAAGACTACGACGTAGTTAAATAGTTTAGCTCAAAATCGCGCGACGAAATTTAGGTTCATTTTACAACAATAGAAAGGGTGTCATATGATAGAAAATATATGAAACATATATTCTTTGCCACCCAAGAAAAGCTGCAGCGAATCGATAGTAAAGAATGAGAAAGTGATTAAAACGGATTTATATGACATGTTGAATGTACATCTTACCATAGTATGGGCGTATTGGAACGTTTATCAAACTCCCCCAAAGTCGATAACTTCTCGAAGATTCTATCGAGGTACTCATGAGGAGCGACATATCTCTTTGATAATCAAAAGTAGCCGATTTATTACTAGATTTTAACCCTTTGAGTATTTATCTTTTTAATTTAAAAACTTATTTTTTGTTTTCAATCAAATTTGATACCATTTATACCTTTCAGATATGTTTTTTTTTATGATTTTTTAAAACAGCGTTTGCCCACGATCCCACCTATAGATGTTAAATATATTATTACGTGAACAATAAAAGGACTAAACTAAGTGCGAAAACTCCTTGACATATTCATTCCGTACAGAATTAAAAAGATAACAAGTTCCACAAGTGCCAGGAGTTGTTTGTAGGTGTTATACAAAAAGAACAAAGAAGTACTGGAAACAAAAATACGGACAAAGTGGTGAACAATTAATGATGCTGACTGTAGGAGTGTTGCGCGCGATACCACCTCATTACTGATACTAAGGGACATTGAAATAACGAACATAAATAAAAATATGCTTTCGTTTACAAGGGAAGTAAAGCTTTTTGTATGTCAAGGTATATATCTATTTTAATCTTACTTCTTACTAATAGTAAATGCAAAAGTTTAGATGTATGGATGAATGTTAATACGTATCACCTAAAGGGCTCAACGGATTTCGCTGAAATTGATAGATGTAGAACATAGTCTGAAGGAACACATAGGTATCTAAGTTTTTTAATTTCGCGCGGTCGAAATCGCGTGCGTCAGCTAATATTATAAATGCGAAAATTTAGATGGATGGATGAACATTTGGAGCAGGTAGCTTCAAAACGGTTTACTGGATCTAGCTAAAATTTGACACAGAGATAGATTACTGCCTGGAACAACACATAGGGTTGTTTTTTTTAATTCCGTGCGGATAAAGTCGCAGGCGGATGAAGCTTAAGGGCTCAAATATTTGCATTATTAATTTTATATTTATTAAAAACTGTAAATGTATTGTGGTATGCCAGTTTGTTTTGAGACCAATATAATCATTGGTCAATGTCCACAATTCCCGGTCCTTTGCCGCCCGCATCCAGCGCACATTTGCTATCTGTGGCACCACACCAGGACTCTTCGGCCCTATCAGCCGTCCGTTCTGTGGGCAATAAGGCTTCATCGCCACTTGAGGTCGGCAATATGCATTCCACTATTAATCCGTTCATATACAAATATCAGTTCATGTATAAAGAAGCTTTTGTTCAATTATATAGTAAAATAATATTATAAGGAAAAACAAAGAAGAATCTATCCTCGTTAATTCGTAAGATATAAAACCCGCAAACAGCAGTTCCTCAACTAGTTTACTTAATAAGCACTTACTTTTATCGGTCGTAAAACTCAAGCAATCGTCGGACGATCACGTACTTTTACTGGAAACTTCTAGAAAGAATTAAAGCTTTCCTCAATAATGAGGGCACGAAGACTTCGAAAATATGTATCGACTTCACTTCGTTTCGGTCCAGAGTAGAAATTAATTTGATAAGGAAGGTCAAATTCCATAAATGCCGCCCATTACCTAATATACAATTTTAAACAATTAGTTACTAATATAATATAATAAAAAGTAAACCCACACTTCTTTGTTATGTAGGATGTCAGCATTCACAGAAGTTCTTTAGAACGGATTATTTAAAACAGAAAGATAAAAATAAGGTTTTTTTTATTAAAATACTAGCTGTTGCGATTCATCCGTGTGAAATTATGAAAACTTTATATTATTGTTTACATTTGCCAAATTATCAATAGCAAATGTCAAAATGACATGACATGACATGACAACCCTTAGCAATCTTTCTTTCTTGATGTTGGCAGCAACTTATGATCTCTTTCCCACATTAGGGTTTTTATCCAAAATATTTAACCCCTAAGTTTAATGGCGTGAAAATATAAAGCCTAAAGCATGACGTAAATGTAGGGTTTTTTATTAAAACAAGAATTATTCAAAAATATGCTGTAATTGCTGACATCTTAGGCAACAAAGAAGTGTGTGTTTACGCTTTCTTATATTAGTATAGATAAAAAACCTTATTTTTACGACATGCTATATATTTTCATACTATTTAATTTAGGAGGTAAATATATTGAAAAGAATTGTCATGTGTGAAAGGGATCAGAGAAACAAGATGCCATAGTAACGGTAATTGTTAGCCAATGGCAAAGGCATTGTCACTTTGAGCAGATAAATTTTGACATTTGCAATTGACAGTTTTTACTGTTTACTGTCAAATGTTAATACAAGTAGGCAGTGGAAACGTACACTAAATCAAACGGCTCGTCTCCGTGATTCGTAGCTCGAAGTGTCAATAAAAAGTACAATAAATTGTTTAATTAAAAAGGAACGTCGACGCGTGAAGGACATTCGAGTTGGTAATAAAGTTTATTCATTTACTGTTACATAATACCATTTGCAAAGAAAAAAAATAATAAAACGTCTAAATATTAAAGTAACAAATGTCAGTTTTCATTGAATGGTGGAATTCGCTTTGGTTGTGCGCACGTATGAAGTCAAGTGGTTAATCTCTGTAAATCAATCCGGTTAGATAATGTTGTGCAGTTTTCACTAAAGATTAAAGGAGTTTCTGATAATACGCGATTGTTATTTCTGACATACGCTCACAATGGCGGATAAGGTACCGTGTATATGATCTTTCGGAATTAAATTCTGCAAGCCGCTCGTCACTCCGATATACATTTATAAATTCAAATTTTAAGCACTATACTTCCATTCGTATCTGACATACCCAAGGCTTAAAATATAATTACATATTTCCATAGAAAAAAACAACAGTCGTTTATAACGGAAATCCCCAATACAATAAAAGACAAGATTGCTACAATATAAGTTCGATCAAACAATTTTTTCTTTCGCCCTTTCATTTTCCCCGTGGCCCAGTCTAGCGCTGTAAACATATAATAGACATGTTACCGTAGTGTAGTTAATATAGGCAGTTTTTAATGTTACTAGCCAAACTTTTAATGCTAAAACAAACTCATCTTTCATTTTAAATAACGGAGCAAATATAACTTGATATATTCTCGATAGTTTTAAAACGTCCAGAATTTACACCCAATTTGTAATTCGTTCAGTTAAAAACGTGTTGTATATTTATAAAATCGACAGTGCGATTATGAAATAACGCTATTTGCAATCTAAAGGTGACATACACTAGACAGATTGCCTCCGAATTTGTACAGTTTTACTGCCGATAAAATGTAGTGTTTGATTAGAAAAGTAAAGTTGCCGAAAGAGAAAGGACATACACAGCTTATTTCCCGAAGGGGTTAGAGAGAGATAGTATGTCCTTATAAATGAATTGTTCTTTTGTTTTTAATTCTAACAGGGGGGCACACCTTTGACTAAACCATCGCACAACTGTTTCGATTATCGATTGTTTTGCAGCTAATTTAACTGTTTGTTTACACAACTAAAAATCGAGTAGTGTGCGCACCACCATATAAGCTCATAGGAATTACAATGAGACTAAACAGTTATGCGAGAGTTCAATATTGCAAATATGTTAGAAGGGAAGTTTAGTATTTTAAGCTACATTTAAAGGATAAACACTATCAAAATGTATATTTTAAGCAACTAGAAAATGTATAATTGCAATGTAATGGACACTATAATACATCAAAATTCACAGCACACTAGCGCCATGATGAGTTTTGTTAATTTGCTCACGTGACCGTTACTGATTAAATATTAGTCTAGTTATTAGTGAAACGACACGTTAAAACATACTTTTAGCAGTAACCGGTTATGCAGTTTATTTGTGCACATACACAAAAACGTACGATACAACGTACACGTACACAAATTACAAACTAACACAGAACAATATAAAACAAAAGGAAACACGGAGACAATGTGGCGGGCTAGAGAGCGAACGAACGAGGTGTCAGCACAGTGTAGCAGCGCGAGGCGACTGGTTGGCCGGCCGGCGCGGCGCGGCGCATCTCGGGCGATTTGCGTGCGCGCCGCGGGCGGCGCTCTGCAGCGCGTTGAAATTATATATATAAAATGTGGAGTGTGCGTGTCTGTTTGTGTGTGTAATGTTATGTCATATAAAATATATAAATGAAAATGTGATTGTGTGAATGTGTATGTGTCAATGTAATATTATAAATAAATGATGAATAAATAAATGTAGTGTAATATATAAATAGATAGATAATTAAATAAATAGATAGGTACACTACATCACTCCCCCCCAGAGACCGTCACTACGGGCGAAAGTAGTCTGCGAAGCGAACGGTACGGCCTGAATGGGTTCTTTTGACGTCCTCCCGCGTATGCGCGTTAGGCGCTGTAGGAAGAGGATCGGATGGAGAACGAGGGGAATGGGTAAATTTAGAAAGAGGAGTGGGAGAAGGAGTAAGACAGCGGACATGGTGGAAGATCTTTTTCCTACAAGCCTTGTTGAATAGTCTAGGTGACGTATTAATGTCACAACAAGGTGCCGCGTGAGAATGAGAGTTTGGAATGCTCAACCTTTGACAACAGAGAGAAGAATTGTCTTCTGAAAGTTGAGGGAGCTCTCTATGAGATGCTTGAGTTGAAGCCAGTGTGCCTACATCGGTTGGTATCTGCAGTTCACCGACGCACAACAAAGGATCGACAATAATGTTGTCCTTTCCTGAGACGTGCTTAATGTCAGTTGTAAACTGCGAGATATAGTCGAGGTGGCGAAATTGTCGAGGCGAGCAGTGTGCCTCAGGTTTGCTGAGTGCAAACGTAAGTGGCATGTGGTCAGTATAGACCACGAAGTGTCTGGTCTCAAGCATGTGACGGAAGTATTTAATGCTCTCGTAAATGGAGAGAAGTTCGCGATCATATTGCGAATATTTTTGCTGCGAGGGACTGAATTTCCTCGAGAAGAAAGCGAGTGGCTGCCAAATGCCATCTTTGAATTGCTGTAAAACTGCACCCATTGCCAGATCTGAAGCGTCTGTGACCAGCGCTAGATCAGCCTGACAATCTGGGTGTGCGAGTAGTTCAGCTTTAGCGAGACTTTCCTTGCACTTGTTAAAAGCGGAAAGAGCGTCACCAGTTAAGGTGATGGGCTGAGAATTTTTGGAACAGCCTGAGAGTAAGGCATTTAGTGGAGTTTGCGTAGAAGCTGAATGAGGTAGAAAACGCCTGTAAAAATTGAGCATTCCCAGAAATCTTTTAAGTTGTTTAATGGTCTGTGGAACTGGGAAGTCACCAATAGCCTGAACTTTTGAGTCCAGAGGCTTAGTGCCGGCTGCAGAAATTTGATAACCGAGGAATGTTACCTCGGCTGCACCGAAAACACACTTAGAAGTGTTTACAAGAACGCCGTATTCCTTCATGCGAGTGAAAAGTTGATGGAGATGGACTTCGTGCTCGGCTTGGTCTTTGGAGAAAACTAGAAAATCGTCCAGATAGGCGAAACAGAAATCGAGACCTCTCGTCATTTCATCGACGAACCGTTGAAAAGATTGAGCTGCATTCCTCAAGCCGAAGCACATGAAGGGGAACTCGAACAATCCAAAGGGAGTGGTAATTGCGGTCTTCTGGATGTCCGGTTCATAAACGGGAATCTGATTGTAGGCCTTGGTAAGATCGATCGTGGAGAAAATGGTGCAACCTGAAAGGGAATGGGAAAAGTCATGGATGTGGCGGACGGGATAACGGTCGGGGATCGTCCGGGAGTTGAGCCTACGATAGTCACCACAGGGGCGCCAGGTGCTGTCCTTCTTGGGCGCGAGGTGAAGGGGTGACGACCAGGAGCTCTGCGATGGATGTGCCGTACCGTTGCTCAGCATGACCTGGAACTGTTCCTTGGCGATGTCCAGCTTTTCAGGAGCTAGCCTACGGGCAGTACACGAAATAGGAGGTCCTGGAGTGGTCCTGATGTGGTGTACTGTGTTGTGTTTCGGTGTAAAGTGTGTGCCAGAAGGTCGAGTGATTTCTGGAAATTGTTCTAAAATTCTGTGGAAACACGTGTCGCCTGTTACAATCTTTACAGATGATACATTCAAATTACAGACAGAAGCGATACAAGATAAAGTGGTGGTGTTGTCGATTAATCGGTGGTTTTTACAGTCCACCATTAAATTATAATGGCTAAGAAAGTCAACACCAATAATTGGTTTGGTTACATCAGCTACTGTAAAACGCCAGGTATAATTTCGTCTTAAATCTAAGTCTAGGCATAATTCTATAAAACCGTAAGTTTCGATAACACTGTCGTTAGCCGCACTGAGCACAAAATTAGTTTTCTGACGACGCTCGCGAAGCGCCGCTCGAGGGTAGACGCACACGTCGCTTCCGGTGTCCACCAGGAAGCGGGTGTTGCTGCGGCGGTCGGTCACGAAGAGGCGACCGGTAGGTGGGCAACCGTCTGTTGCCATCGTCGTGGTGGTGGCGGGCTTGTAAGTGCACGGCTGGACGCACTTCACTGCCGTGTCCTGGTATTTGGCGTGGTACCAGCAGATTGCTGGCTCGGCTGGTGCTGGAGCAGGTTGTGGTTTCCGTTTTTGAATTTTAGAGCGATGCTGCTGACGTCGGTGCTGCGATGCCACGTGTCCCCGGCTATGTTGTCGATGACGGCAGGTGGAGTCGGGGGCAGAGCATTGTATGTCGATTTGTTTCGATAATAATGCAATCATTTGCTTTAATTCGTCGATCTCATTGTCGTGCTCCGATGGTATACGCGCGTGTTGCGCGTCCTCCATTTTGTAAGTTATTTGAAATTAACTTACGTGTTCTTCCACGGGGTCACCAATTTAGCGGTAACCGGTTATGCAGTTTATTTGTGCACATACACAAAACGTACGATGCAACGTACACGTACACAAATTATAAACTAACACAGAACAATATAAAACAAAAGGAAACACGGAGACAATGTGGCGGGCTAGAGAGCGAACGAACGAGGTGTCAGCACAGTGTAGCAGCGCGAGGCGACTGGTTGGCCGGCCGGCGCGGCGCGGCGCATCTCGGACGATTTGCGTGCGCGCCGCGGGCGGCGCTCTGCAGCGCGTTGAAATTATATATATAAAATGTGGAGTGTGCGTGTCTGTTTGTGTGTGTAATGTTATGTCATATAAAATATATAAATGAAAATGTGATTGTGTGAATGTGTATGTGTTAATGTAATATTATAAATAAATGATGAATAAATAAATGTAGTGTAATATATAAATAGATAGATAATTAAATAAATAGATAGGTACACTACATACCAATACTTATATTAAAGTTTTGCAAATAACAAAACATGATATTAAGCATGCAAATCCGTATTCAACGAAAATGAGAATTTTTAAAACACCTATAAAAACGTTTTTAACTTTTTCTATAAAGTAAAACAAGTTTTATTTAAACTTATTTACAATAAATATTGAAAACTATGTCGATCACATCTCACATGCAATGGGCTTCCTTTTCTTCTTTTTTTTTAAATACATCTTTAACAAATCACGTAAATGTCTCGGTGGCCAGTATGTAACCTCTTTGGCTGTATTCATACTTCTTGTCAGCCAAAGAGGTTGTATTTTGCACTGAACACTTATTTGAAACAGACCTGTTTATATCATCAATTTAAACACAGAAACTGTCCAAAATAAATCTATACACAACTATTGATATCGTCAATGATTTCTCATTTCCATTGAATTCGACTGCAATCGTATGAATTATAAACAATTCGAAAATCGAAGTGCTTTTACATTTACCATTATAGAAATGAATAGGCATTCGAATTACATATTTTAAACAATAGTAGTACATAAGATAATAAACAAAAAAACTTCAAATTGGTTTACCCCTATTGAAGAGTACTTCTAAAAAAATCAACAATAATCGATCTTTAGGTTTTTATTTACTAGTCCAATATCCTATGTACTTATTGCAATTTAGGAGCAATGCACTCCCCAAATTGGAATGTCTATCCTTGTTTGAGAGCACATTGGGGTCCGGACCCCAGGCTTCCAGACTGTATCGATTGACCGCAGTCTCGTTAATACAATGTTTGGAATAAAGTGATGTTCCACTGCCGAAACACAAAAATAAAATACGATTTTAATTGAAAGTTAAAATTCAAATATTATTGTAAAATAATATACAATATAACCTCAAAATAACAATCGTGCGCTCGGCGATCGGCTTACGAACTATCTCGCAGCAACAGTCGCGGTGCCGGATTGCTGGTCTGTGTATTGCTTTCTTTGTTGACTTTCAATAATGATAAATGAACGAAATATTAATGCAAAATTTAATACAGACAGACCTAAATTGACTCAGATTTGTGTTTCATTCGTCCGTCCGCATGGAATTGAAAAATTAAAAAATAGATAGGTACACTACATACTAATACTTATATTAAAGTTTTGCAAATAACAAAACATGATATTAAGCATGCAAATCCGTATTCAACGAAAATGAGAATTTTTAAAATCGGCCCAGTAGTTTTTGAGTTATTTCAATATATTTGTGTATGTAATTCGATACGTTTTGGAACAGTACGGCAGTTACAGATACAGTATCTTAATATCTAGTAATATACTGATAATATTTTATTTTTTCACTCTAAAGTATCTAAATTTGAATTTAAGCAAACTTCTTACATTTACTATTAGATTAATTACTTCTTAAAAAGTAGACATTTGCTATAGTATGGCTTTAAAGAATTTAAACATGAAATAGTTAATCTTTCATGTCTATTGTTGCTATCCCTTTCATAAACTATCCATCCTCAATTCCAGACACTAATTACGATTGCATAATCAATAAACATCATTCGCTTGTCCGAACACTGCTTTAACACAACACTAATATTATCACTTACAAATTTCAACTTTAATACTCTTAAATTAAGTTTCAATATCATTTAACAACAGTTCCGGGACCGCAAATTTAAATTTGTCAAGGCACACACCGAGTTATTGGTACCTTCAACCGAATTATGTCTGCACCCAAAGCCTACGAAACGCATTCGATTTTGAACTTAGTATTTGGGTGATAAAGCATGTTTTTGCTTTAGCAATAAATTGCACGTTGAATATTTGTTGTGCGTCGAATTGCATAACGCGGTCCACACTTCAATCCGATTTGATGCGCTGTGACGTATGAATTCACTGTTTACCAGTAACCGTAAATTGGAATGCAGAATTAACCAACTATAATAGAGAAGTATATGTTTTGAATTCACTTGCTACGCCGTAGCTAAGAGCCGTAGCATCGTAGCATGACTTAAGTGAAAAAAAGGCTCCAAATAGATTTGTTTCTGAGCGTATTCAAATATCAGGTGGGTTGCACTTTTATCTCGCTAATACTAATTTAATCTATATCTATCTATACTTCTATACTATACTATTATAATAAAGCGTAAACACACATTACTTTGTGGCGTAGGATGTCAGCAATCACAGCATATTTTTGAATAATTATTTCTTTAATAAAAAGCCCTAAACTAACGACATGCTTTAGGCTATATATTTTCACGTTATTAAACTTAGGGGGTAAATAATTTTATGCGGATGAAGCTGCACGGGAACAGCTAGTAAAGAATATATGCAAACAAGTTTTGCTCTCGATAGCTTAAGGAATTCGGTTATAGAAACTTTTTTTGCGATTAAACACATTACCTGCCACTGTTATTTTCTCAGAAAATAATATGCAATTGTGAAATAACGAACAAAAACTTTATTAGATTAGTGTTCATATTCTGTTGCGTATACGAGTACGTTTATTGTAATAATTCGAGTACCTGTTGGCGTTCGTTGCGTAGCTCTAAAACACATTCTACGCAGTTCAAAGCCAGACAAACACATTGCAAGATAAGTGAATATCGCGAGGTTGTCAACTAAATTAGGTATTTATTTTCATGAATTTCCACTGCAGTAAAACATGAACAAAAACATATCGTCTTTGTTATCCATCAACGTAACTTTTTGTAAGTGTTTCGAGTGACTTTTATCTATAGTAAGAAAGAGAAAATGTTATACCATTTTAATTCTGAATAATCGTATCATATTTTGATAACCATCATTGCATAGTAATTTTTTTACGCATCTTATGATTGTCGGCAATGAACGTGTTAAAATAGAAGCAAAATTAAGGGGTGCTAAAATTTTGGAAAAATATTTTTTTGTTTTATCCAAATTTCTGCAACATTCTGTATATTGGTGACAACCCTGCCTATACCTGTTAATACGTGTCGCTATAGCATCGTCTGCATTTCACGAATCGATAGCCGCCTGCCATTGAACCCCATCAAATTCGACGTAGCCCTAAAAGCATGATAGGACTCAATTTGTGTTACCATCAAGCAATAAACAGCCTTATTGTATGGACTATAAGATAGATATTACGTCGATCCCTGTTATTAGTCAAAGGACGCGTATCAGAAATGTGTATTGCAGCTGTATTTGTGATTTTCTTTGTGTTTTGTACCAATAAAGTTCTAATCATTTTAGATAAGGGACTAATTTCCAATGATCAGTAACTCTATGTGTTTCATATTACACCGATACAATGCGTTTCGACTGCTGAAATTCTTTGACAAAAACTTCGTTTTCAAAAAGATAATAAATAAAATTATATCTAGTATTCAAAACATAAGAATAAATAAGGAAAAATGCCAATATACAAAGAATTGGGCCAACCGAGGAGGCAAAAGTTTAGCTAATATGAGATGATACTATTAGAAATATGCATTTTTACACCATCCCTTAAACAGATCGACCCCCTTCAACTTACCCCATAAAACTCGCCGTCCCCTGCAACGGTTTTAATATTCCATCCACCGATGCGTTAAAATGTCCAAGTTTTATTATCGTTTGAACTTCGAATGAAAAGTAAATTTTATTAAATCAAACTCTATTAGAGAATGGAGATTTTATAGACTACAAATTGAGATATTTCATGAATATTTTCTTTGTAATTTTTCATTTAGAAATTGATTGAAATTGAAACTATGGTACGAGTATGTGTTAAACACATAGATGCATGTGTACATTCCTTACATGATCTCTGCATGTAGAAGTACAATGTAAAACTCATTAAAGTTTAAAATGTTTAAACTACATTCTTTGAACAATTGCACACTACTCTATATTTGAATTTTATAATTTAAATTTCATAATTTTAGAACCAAACAGATTTAAAATTAGGCTGTAAAAATTTACTTCATCTTTATCCAATAATTTTGCTTAATGCCCATATCTACATTTTTACCGTAACATGTGAATAGACGCGACCAGCAAAAGCAATCGATCGATAGTTTTCCCCCGGGAACTGCTCGGGCAACATGAAAATCAATATAACATCCCCCAAGTTAACATCTAAACACAAAGAGACTTTTCATATATTCGGTCCACAGTTTTAATTTACTAGGGGTCATTTTAAATTCCTTAGGGAATTTCGGCAATCGACATTAATTACCCATAGGAATATATTGTAAAACAGTACCTAATAACATCTATGTAGATTTGTTTGTATAAAATATCGTCATCATTATCAGACATCATCTGCCTACTGTTGGACGTAGGCCTTCACCAAAGCCTTACACGGAAAGCGATCCTCTCCCTTCTTAGCGTAATAAGTCGACGGCCCATCTGGTTGGAGGCAGTTCTACGTTCCTATAATGGAATAAATGGGCAGATTTTTATAATTCTCACACCAAAAAAATATTCTACTAACGAATAACATGGTATTTTTCTTAGTATAATAATAAATACATCTACGTGTGTTGTGATATGTTTTTTGATTAATTTTAGTTTTGTTTTTTATGCTAAATTTTCTCGAAGTGTGATATCTCATAGATATTTGTCTAATCTACTTATTTTGTGTTTATTACAGTAATAAATCGATATAACGTAAAAATGTAGGAGCATTTTAAATAAGCAATTAAAACATCTTATACAAACATCCAACGGCCAGTGCTACGCCGGTCTGCGTCGTAGCAACGTAGCGCGGCGTAGCGGATAAGGCCTTCGAAATTCATGACCCGACGCGACGCCTGAAGTGCTACGGCGTAGCTTTTGAAGGGAATATGTTTGTGGAACTTTGAAATGTTCGCGAATAGGATATTTACATTTAAATTTATTTGTGCCAAGTTTCCGCCGTCATATTTTCCTCTTCCGTTTGCGTTGTTTGTTTGGTGTAAGTTAAATTAAAAAATGAAATTACTTTTGCTGTTTACTTTACCGTACTGTTTTAGAGGTTAATTTTAGATGTAAAATTGTACACTTTGGGATCGGCAACTTTTTACATTTCGTAGTATAGTGTTGTAACTGTTTTGCAAATCTTGTACACAACGTCAATGATTAGGAAATAGTGGCAATATGACGTTGGAGTGGACATGAAAAATGAAGTAAAATCTGACACAGGAAATGTGTCAACTTTTCTGGAATCCGACGTCACGTTAATCCGCGTCAGCACGAAGCGTGACCTACGCTGACGTGCTAAAGAAACGTGACGATAGCGTCCACCTTTTGTTACAAAGATTTCGAATAAGGAATATGAATGAATTTTATTATTTATATCTTGTCTTCGTAAACTTTTATGAAATCTTCTATTGGAAAAAAAAAACTATCTAATTGTTAATTATGATTGTTTTATTTGAAAAGATAGTAATACATAGTTATTTATAGGTGTGATATGTGTTTTTAGTACCTTTTTTTTATCAGTTTCTAAATAACTATTATAATTAAGCGTAATGTATTTCTTTGTTTCCTTTGTTTTCTTTGTGTAGACATTAAATGAATTGTAATGAAGTATTGGGGAAGGAATTGGCTCCTGTGACACAGGGCAACCTACAACAGGAGCCAAGACTTCCATGAAATGTATAACTAAAGAGACAATAAATAAATTATTATTAAAAAAAAAAATTGTATTTTGTCACATACAATTTTGCTAATTTTAGAATTTTAAAATGTACTTCTTTGCGACGCAGTGAACTTTTTGATACCTTTTATGAGTGCGTGCTTTAACAACTTTTTTATTAAAGTTAATCTATTTTGCATATATATTTATAAGACAGTTACCCCACGTTAGTTCAAACGCAACCATTAGGTGGCGCTGTTCATAATATATTTGATGTGCATTTTTATTGACAATACTTACTTTTCATTTACAGGAAACAGAAGCAGCAACCTCGAATACCAGGAAAGGAGAATTTTTTTATTACTTTTTAAATCTCTCTTTTTCTCTCTAAAGCAGGAAACGCAATCTCATCTAATTTAGGCGAAAGTCTAATACTCTCTAAGTAGCGTACTTCACATCTGATGTGTTGTTTTCTGTGTGTGTGTGTTTATATAATCTGTGTGATTTATATGTATTACTTAATTATCATCATGATCAGCATGCTCTTGTCCCTACGGAGGGTCGTCACAGTATGTGCTTTTCCATACATTTCTATCAGCCGTCATATCTGAATCCACTCCCTTCTTAAGCATATTCTCTTTCACACAATACATCCATACTATCTTCGGTCTTCCTCTATCTTTCTTGTTTATGTTGTATTCTTTTGCATTACCTAATCAGGAGTATTAAATAAAACGAACGTTTCAAACCACTTTCTTTATTTCGTGTTCATCGTTTTAATACAACATACAAGTAAATTTATCGTCCGATATTATTTATCAATCCTTAATATCTAACTTAACTAAGACCTGAATAACAGTTATGAGTATTGAGTCTGATAGATTCAAGTAAACGACATACTGAAACCTTCACAGCACTGCTTAGAAGTTCAACCCACATTGTAGTTAAAACAACTAAATTAACAGAGTTAGGAAAATAGAATTTCATCATTGGAATGTTTACAAGTTCGTTAAACCAACGGGAACGAATTTAAACAAGCATAGTTTTCTTTTAAGAACAATTTTTAAAAATAAACGGTTAGTTATAAAACAAAGTAAACATAATATAAGCATGAATTTTTAAACTGTGCGTTTTGAGTAAAAATACAATAAGCAAACATTTTCATTTAAAAAACCACAAAAAACAATTCCCTACACGAAGCATAAAAAAAAACCATAATGGAAATAGAGATAGCAATATTGCTTATAATTAAACCAAAGTATGACAAATCAGTCTATAAAAAACTAATAATTTTAATTTAAATGTATGTTTCTGAAACACATGAAAACCTAATAAATATCCAGACAACAGACACATTTCCAGTGTCGGAAGATGACTAGAGAGAGAAGCGATACAAAACTTCGCGAAAACAGTGTTAAATATTATACTAATAAAGTAGCACAATGAAGTTAGTCGAAACCGACTGAACTAATGAAACTAAAAAGAAACTTAGGACTAACCTAATCCGAAAACTTTTCTGACTAGCGCCTTAATAAGTTACATATAAAATAAATTAGTAATAAATTAGATTTTCAACAATAAAACTCGAGTTACGCGACGGATAAAATGAAGCAGGTTGAAGGTGCAGACGGAAACAGACTTTATTGTTCAAACTGATTAATATCTAATATAACATGAACACTAAATAACTAAATCGATTGCCACGATTCATCTGTTTGTCCGCAATTGCGTTAGCTATTACTGGTAACTCACATTCCACAGTCAATCGTGGCAACGATATACCACACTTTAAGTTTAAATTCCTACACAGATTATTCTTAAATATCGATTAGCAATCAAGTTCTTTATGAAAAAATATATCATTAGAAACATTTTTCAACTTTCTCTCCTTAATCCAAACCGCCCAAGAACAACTTAATTATGTGACAACCGATTTTTATAACTAGACGTTTTATCCCTAACAACACTTTGGCAACAAATAGTATTTTTCTTTTTTTTTTCTCAAATTTTTCCAATCAATTTCAACAGTAACGTCAACATTTATGGAGTCAACATTACCACGGCATTACCGATATCGATCAAGCATCGTCTCTCGAGAAGACAGGGAAAGTATCGACAGAGAACAAGAGTTATCGAATGTGACATCACTACCCTCGTCTAACAAATCGACATTCGCCTCACAATTTGGCTATCAAAATCACTAAACTCTACCTGAACTATCGATTTGTCAGATGAAGATATAAAAAGCGCATGGACAGTGTCTACCTTAATAACCAATGAAAACAATCGTTTCGGATTTTTTTTTAGTTTTTTCTTTTTTTTTTCTGTGATCAGTCTTAAAATTGAGTCGTAACACTAAGTAAGAAATGATGATCCTTAACATACCTTAAATCATTGCTAGGCCAAAATTAACTTGGATATTGTGGTGTTTTTCCGTTATCTGTATACAGGGAGCGGAAATACTAAAACTACAAATACAAAAAGATATAGTAAGTTATAGGCGACGATTTACTTAGGTCTTACATTACAAAACTGCCGGTGCGCCGTTTGCTCTCTGTTACCAACATTGCTACAGTTCGACAGGAGAACAAATACAGAAGTCTAAGGAAAAGGCCAGGACCTTGAGGAAACTAATTTACACTTAACACACACATTTTCAGTTTTAGAGATTAACATTGAATAGTTTTATATTAACCTTAACGCTAAAGAGTACAAAAAATAAAGGAAATATTACGAATATATGAAAAACAACAAGTTATCAGCGAAAACCATCGCATTTCATATAAGAACAACGTTGTTTTTTATTTCGTTACAGTAACATTTAATGTATCCACGCTTATTCAGGAGTGGCATGGACACCACTCTCGCCAGGTTCAACCGAGCGTTACCAACCACTTCAACGTTTATCTACAAATCGTGATCGTTTCCCTCCGATCATCCTCATTGTATCAAAAATATCTGCTAAAATAGCCCTTTCCCTTAGAGAAAACTCGTTAAGAGTACAATTTGAACAGTCTCAGTTTAACTAATGTAGGTAACAATATCAAATCTGTGGGAGATATGCACGAATTGAAATAATTTAATCCAAAATTACCCAAAGACAGTAGAGTTAAAGCGTACCTACACAATACTACGGTAACATCTAGCCTACGTATGTCGCAACTCCTTGATTACAAGATGTAGTAAGCAGTACTTACAATTGTATGCCTTCAGTAAATCTGTACAAATTGTAATGAGACTTTTCTTTCATTTACTTTATAAAAGGATTTTAAACAATCCTTTAAATTTAAGGCCACGGCACAATATGGTGTTTCAGTAGTTATAAAGTAGTAATAGAAGTTTAAACTTTTGTCATTACTTACTAATGACTGATCTTATTTACATCGTGCAAGCCGCTTAAAGTTCAGCGAATATAGTTGTATAGGACCGAGGACGAGGTGTGGAAGCGGTCGACTACGTAAGTCTTAATCTAGTATGATTACAGAACAGCACAGAAAATGATGTCAACATTAACTTTACATTCCGTAAAAAATATTAGTGATAGATTGTTAGAAGCTCAAGGTGTACTTAACCACTAAACTAACATACACAATGCGATGTCTAAAAATACATACTAATCCGTACGCTAAGTAGGATATAATTAAAATTTTATTCATAAGCATTGTGTTCTTACAACTGGCAGGATGATATTACTTGAATGTGTAAAATCGATTTGTGTGTGGACAATTCAAGCGTACAACTAATTTAGGTTAGACTTAGTGCGTATTGTATAACATTTAGTATACCTAAAAGCATTTTCATTGGTGACTAGCTTACTAAGAAAGATTCCAAATTTACGCTTAAACATTTCCCTTTCGTTACCATCGAAATCAAATTGCCTACCCTCAAACGCTCAAACGTAAACTTTCAAATTTCCTCTAGCAATTTAAACTATTTCCTCAATGACACCACTAAGTGGATGATATGTCACGTTCCTGAAGAAACTATTTACTATTAAATCTTTTTAATTTTTTCAACATGAGAATATTCCAAACTTGTGTTAGTATTGTCGTGTGGCTTAACGTAATATTTCCTTCCATCACATCAACATCACTAACCATTCCCCTTTTCGATTCAAACCAACATTTTTTTATAATTAGAAACTTTACATTGATATGTCATTTAGCTATACCAACTATATTTGGAATCTTTCCGCGCGTAAAATTTTACAATTAACTAAAAAATCACACACGATTTACACATGGAAATATCTAACACACTTGTAAAAATTATAGATGTAAGACTAGCGTTCTTCTGTACGTGCATTTGTCATCTTTTAGCTAAGATTAATCCGATTTCATAAGAGGAGTCATTCGCAATTGCAATCCGTACAGAAAAACGGTTCATAACTATAAAACGCCACTATATTATAATAGATGAAAGAAACTTATAGAATCATTCGTAAGAGCATATCTTTACATCTAAATTCAATATTTAAGTAGAATCCGTACCATATAAAACACCTTAAGTAATCCAAAAACATTGTCATTAGAAAATTATTCATCATTGGGAAAATAAATACTATTATTTGCAAACTTCTCAACTAACATAAGCCATATTAAAATATTTTTTTTATTAATAAAATGTATCATAAATTCAAACGTGATTTAAATTTAAAAACATACAGCGTAGTAATCTTTGAGGATGGATGGTTTGTGCTTTTATGTGCTTTTTTATTCTCATCTTAACTTTAACAATCTCTTAGTTGACCCTTAGTGTTTAGTAGACGAGGTCATCGGCCATAAGGCGAAGCTTTTCTGCTTCCTGTAGCTTCGCTAAAGCCTTCATCCCACCTTACACTAGGTCGAATTTAGAAATTCTCTCCGAACTCACCTCAGTCATCGAATGCATTAAAATTATCAGCATTTCATTTAAGAAAAAATATCTCAAAAAATCAAGTGAAATACCAACGTTCTGTGCAAATCCCTAAATTATTACAATCAGCGAATCAATTAAATTTAACAACGATACAAACTTCGCAGCTCTATAATATATTTCTGTAAAAGCGATAATCAAAAATATTATAAATTATCAAAATACACAATACGAGAAAATCAATACAATTCCTGAGCAATTGTTATCGATCGCGGCAATTTAAACTTACATTACTTTTACATATACATTCTAACATAGCGACAAAAATCGTGTTCGGGACCTAACACGTACTGGCGTACCCTGCTCAATGTGTCCAGACACGATCGTACCGCTGGATGTATACAACACGATCGTACCGCGGCATGTAGACAACATGATCGTACCGCGGGATGTATACAACACGATTGTACCGCGGGGTGTATACAACACGATCGTACCGCGGCATGTAGACAACATGATCGTACCGCGGGATGTATACAACACGATTGTACCGCGGGGTGTATACAACACGATCGTACCGCGGCATGTAGACAACATGATCGTACCGCGGGATGTATACAACACGATTGTACCGCGGGGTGTATACAACACGATCGTACCGCGGCATGTAGACAACATGATCGTACCGCGGGATGTATATATACAACATGATCGTACCGCGGGATGTATACAACACGATTGAACCACGGAATGTATTCACGATCGTACTGCGTTAGTCGACAAGTAATTAAACAGCCGTTTCTAATTCATTCATATTTACAAACTTCACATAATTCAATGTATCGTTTAGTTTATATCAAAAATTCAACGACGTTACTACACAATATAATATAAATGACCAATTGTTAACCACATACATTTTGACAAGCTAACATCGATACATTCTACCATGATGAATACATTAACAGGTGATTTTTTAACCATTCAAAAGTATTTATTTGAAACAATATTTAAGTATAATTATCGATATGATTAACATAAATCCTTACTAAGTCCATACATTTATGAAATTCGAATAACGGTTCGTTTTCTACGATCCATTTTCTAATTCACCCAACTCTTCCCAACAATAAATCCTCAGGCCTAGTTAACATTTTAGAAATTTTTATCTAATCAATCATATTTACAAACTTCACATAATTCAATGTATCGTTTAGTTTATATCAAAAATTCAACGACGTTACTACACAATATAATATAAATGACCAATTGTTAACCACATACATTTTGACAAGCTAACATCGATACATTCTACCATGATGAATACATTAACAGGTGATTTTTTAACCATTCAAAAGTATTTATTTGAAACAATATTTAAGTATAATTATCGATATGATTAACATAAATCCTTACTAAGTCCATACATTTATGAAATTCGAATAACGGTTCGTTTTCTACGATCCATTTTCTAATTCACCCAACTCTTCCCAACAATAAATCCTCAGGCCTAGTTAACATTTTAGAAATTTTTATCTAATCATCATTCAACCTCGAAATTTACTTTATAAAAATACACAATCTCGCTTTACTTACCACATGGATATAATTTATATCAATCTATGCCAACTTACACATCCCGGCTTTCCTTAAACTACGCACTAATACTACTAACATCGATTAAAGATATTTACATCGTTTTCTACACTTCCTGGGAATTTTTCATATATGCGAATGAAATGCACAATTTTGTGATGTTGAACTGATGATGTCAAAAGCTTGTAATTTCATCAATGATCATTGCAGACCACGATTTTTAAGATTTTTTTCAAAGATTTTCGGTAACGCGATTAGGACCATAATTAAGAACATTTTTTTGAGGATAATTTAAATTGTAATTCAATAGCAGCATTTATGAAATGGTTATGAATTGATTGCATGTTGTATTAAAAAGGTTTTGGAACAGATTGAAAATTGGAATCTTATTTTTAGTCTTAGGAAAAGTTGTTTAGTATAAAATTATAAAGTACTCGAGTAATTAAGTAATTGGAGCTTACTTTAATAAGTGCTAGTAGTAAAATGTTCCCTATAGTAATTGACTTGGAAATAGTGGGTTTATACATAAGTGATACCGATTTTGAAAGCGGTGCTGCTGAAAGGAGCCGGTTTACATCGGAATTTATTACTTTCCCATATAAATTAAATCATAGAAGGGCATTTAAATCGCTTATTTTATATAAATAGTCCTTATTACGATTGGATTCATAAGAATGTTATTAGATGAAAATTTGAATTGAAAATTACCGCCTTTACCACTGATTGTCACAGGACCCGTACTATAGTCCTATTTCTACATATGTGCTCACAAATTGTATGTTGAATGGATTTTGTGTTGTGTTATATTATGATTCTGGTGTAAACGCCGCTAGTACTACAGTTTGCGTGACGACACTAATGCTAAAGCGATACTTACGATTCTTGCCAACTTTTGTTCCCAACACCAACTGTCTTAATGAAATCTTAATAAAAATGCTCACACAAACACACACTCTATCACCATTTTCAGGAGATGTTTGTGTCAAAGGATTTTTGTAAGCAAATATTTTGGAGTTTCTGAAAGCGGAAGCGAGTACGAATTATTTTTAATTATTTCCAGTAATAATGTTTTAAATGTTAAACATGATAAGGCACAAACTGTTTCTTATAGAATGTAGAATCCTTTGACACAAACAAACACTTTCATCGATCGGTTATTAGTTTAGATTTGCTAAAAAAATACCGATCGAGGATCTATGGTATATCTACCAGAAGCGGCTACTCGGGCAAAATAAATGAAAAACCAAAAATAAAATAAAACACACTGTAAAACTGCAATGAACTGGTATTATTATAAAAAAGCAATTATACAACAAAAATAATTCAAAACAAAACGATGTACATTAATTTAAAGAACAATTGTTTATACAAATAATTAAAAAAAATATAATAATTATAACAACAAACATCGACAAAATATATTTAAAGAGAAAAACATTGTTTCAAATTCAATCAGTCCTCAAGTTTTAGAAATGCAATTTAAGAATGAAATGGTTTTCGTACAAAAAAATATTTCTTATACCTTGTATTATGCAAAAACATAAAAAATAATCAAGACTATTAAATAGAATCAAAATTAAGGATAATAAATGAAACTTAAACAATTTTAATTTAAATGAAATTAAACGCATTATTGTCAGAATCAGTTAAAAATCATCAAATATGACAAAATAACATTTTTACATTAACGTGAGAGTGTAGTTGTCACAATTTGCAAAACTTATTGTAAAAAAAAAAGTTTTTCCATTAATCTATACTTAATATAAATATAATACGATGGATCTCAGTTACGTAAAAGCGTATGCAAGGTATCGAAAAAACTTAACTATTGAAAACCACCACAAAATTGCTGGAAAGTATTGAAAGCAATTAAAGTTCTCAATCTTGTTGTATTTTTCAATCAGTTAAATGTTTACGATATAATTTTCTAA
Source organism: Papilio protenor (assembly GCA_029286645.1). NCBI lineage: Eukaryota > Metazoa > Arthropoda > Insecta > Lepidoptera > Papilionidae > Papilio > Papilio protenor. Next base: position 2,666,953 of record JAGSMZ010000044.1, on the reverse strand, counting down.
ACTATTTTGAATCTCCACAATTTTGCTGTTCAACATCAGTTTGATGAATCGAATCAACTTTGGAATATACCAGATATTTAATAGAAATCATTGATTTCAATTTGATTCGAATCACAAAACTGATCAGATATTTACGACGTTGCAAAACAAATCTTAAAGCGACTTACTTAAAATTGTATCGCAGTAGATTATATGAAATACAACATACTCGTCCGATCTTAGGAATTGTTACAATTTATTAGGAACAGGGCAGTCTATAATAATAAAATCATTGGTGATGAATCACTGAAATTTAGACTCTAAAGATTGGACGATACGTTCTATTTCACTTAATCTAGTGGATATTTGCGACCTGTACTCGACTACTGGATCGAAGACACGTCTAGATGTGACGGCAGACTGAATGCACCGTGGAATGCAAATTATAAAAATTAAATCATCAAAACAACTGCTTCAACGGGGATAAGTGCAAGCTAGTTGACAAAGTAAAAGTAAAAGAAAACATTTCCTTCCAGTTTCTGGATTTATCGTTGTTAACTAAAACTTGCACTATTAGTAAAAAGGATGTCCACAAAGGGTTAGATAAACCTATGAATAATGTAATTAATCAGTATATATGGTACATATTTACAAACAACACTAAATATCACTTATTAAATCACAACATGGTTTTATGGCACATGTCAAACAGGTATTGCGGTTGAACTACAGTGCAAAGAGCTGCGATCATCTCGAGACGTGGCTTCAATTAATAAAATCGAAAAAAACATACAGTCGAATAAAAAACATAAAGAATATCACCGAATCGAAAAGCGTAAACCTAAATATTAAGTAATGCAGATCAATAATAACTAATTAAAAAAAACGGATGAACAATCCAGTTAAGGATCGCATCAGATCTCATTATTGTCATAGATTCAGCAATAAAAACACTAAAAACCATTATTAACTAAGAAAATCAAAACTAAAGAAAATCGAACTAAAATAATTCTGCTAACACACTCAAACACACGGTAATTTAATAAAAAAAAGAGCGTAATACAAATAAGATAAACAATACACATGCACCGTATAATACTACTACTACAAAAATAATGTTTTTCGTATAAAAATATCTTACCAGAATAACAAATTGTATAATTATTTTGTATATGGAGCAAGTTACAGTACTCCAGTAAGTAGTAAAAAGCGAACAACTAATTCGCATAGCGCTTCTACATTCCGCCAGAATCTCAGCAAAATTATCGAATGAAATAAAACAAAAATCTAGCGAGACGAACATTTTCTAAGTGCTCTACGAGATACTGTGGCATAACGCTACGAACGCCACTACACGTCTACACAACGAACAATAATATTATTATCAACCAAATGTTACTAAATGTTAAAAAACAACGGGACGAGGAATTTACGGGTCCGTGGTTTCTCAGTGACTAGGCGGTAACGACGTCAGGACATAGGGAGCTGTAGAAGACAGACATCCAATTAACAAATTAAAAAGAAAACGTAAAATTACATAATAATCTAGAATGATTTTTTTAATACTCGAGGTAAAGTCAGAGACTGTCGGTAGTTTGGAATTTTCGATCTCTCGCGCCACCTGGTGATGCTGAATTTAAATTTGTTTTCACTGCATCAGTAGGTCTTTCAGTAGATACTTTAAGAGCTACTGACGCTCGTAATTGAGAAACGCCGCAGTCAACTTTGTCATTGATAAAACCCTTAACATCACATTTCCCTAGACTTTTTGTAACTACATTTAAAGGGGGCAGTAACTAAACATTGTCCATATCAGCTCAATCAATTTAACACTTACCTAATAATAATGTAACAACTTCTTATTTAGTTTCATAATCATATTTCCATCGACACAGAATAAGTGCTAATTAAAAACAGGAAGTGCCATTGTGCCGAAGAACCTTACGACTAACAACAATACCGCTCGATGCTCTCTTATTACGATAAAATCACACGCTTAACGCCTAACAATTTTTAAGTATTAATAGTTAAAATATTGGTCCAACAAATGGGCTAAATAATACAAATGCCCTTAATATTCGTCCCTAATTTAACGACATGGGATATGAAAAAATATTATTCAATTGATCAAAAAAATGATAAGGGTTAAGAACAGTTGGCGTGTCGATATCTGACTTAATAATCTCTTTCATCGAAATGGGTACTCGAATAACAACGTCAAATACTACAACTAATCTCAATACAGTTTGGTTTGGAAATAATGCATATAGAGATCTCATGCCAAGTGTACATAGGTAAAGGACTCCCATCATTTTGTTTGATCACATCGAGACAGCTGCAACACACTTACAAAAAAACATGTTCCATTAGAAAACACCCAGGAACGCCACTTCGACTTATCAAAAATTGACACACATGGCCAGAACCGTTATTAACATCAGTTATGTGAATACGATTTCGATAGTAGCTTTTTTGGCTTAGTTTTTGTATGATTCGTATCTCCTGTAAGGACGAGCAGTTCACATGCCTATGGGCGGCACTTGAACATAGCGATATATGTAGAGACGATAGTCCTTGCTGGCGAGCACGACCGAACCGTCGTCCATGAGTGCCACGTCGAAACATTGAGCGTGTTTTACTTTACTCTCCAGCGCCGAAACTAGTTGTCCTTCCTGAGTGAATATTGTCAAGTTGAAGTTGTTGTGGTTGTCGGCTATTAAAATCTCTCCTGACGCATTTATGCCCACTCCGATCGGGTAATTGGTTACTCCCTCGCCTCCGATCTGTCTCAAGTAAATACCTTCATAGTTGAAAACTTTAACGCAATGCGCGCGGTTGTCGCTGATGAAGATTTCCTGTTTATCATTCACCACCACTCCATTGGGGAATTCGAGGTGTTTAGAGCATCCGAATTTCTGAAGAACGTTGCCGACTTGGTCGAATATAATGACGCGCATCACTTTGCACTCGACGACCACGATGCGTCCTTTGTTGTCGACTGTCACGCCTCGAGGATGTTGGAGGATATTCGCACCGAATTTACGCACAAATTGGCCGTATTGATTGTATATTTGAATCTGATGCGTCGGTGATCTTTCTGTCACAATGATATCACCAGATGTACGTACTACGGCCACTCTATTCGGGTAAAGAAGCTGGCCGTCCCGTTTTCCACATTCACCGAATTGGAATTTAAATCGACCTTCTTTGTCGAATATCTGAATGCGATGATTATTGGTATCAGCAACAATGATGTCGTTTTGGGCGTTTACAGCTACGCCGCTAGGTTCGGTGAATTGTCCTTCCATTACTCCGAATTCGCCAAATTTGCAGTGATAAATCATCTTTTGTCGTTTTATTTGTGACTTCGGCGGGAAAATGGCAGTCGAAATTAGTTTGCTTGTCAAATCAAGTATGGGATCCGAGTGCGGAGCACTTGTTAGAGAGTAAGGATCGGTGGTGGTAGGAGGGAAAAGTGAGTCGCAACCGCCGTTGGACCATTTCTCATAAGGATTGATCCCATTAAGATTGATATCTCCGATCGCAGAAGAGAAAGGCCCCAGACTGTTGGGGCTGTTGAATCGTTTTGATATAATGTTCGATTCGAAAGGTGACGTCGATTGGCTCGTAGGGCCGAGTAATCCGTTCGTATAAGGCCGATCAAGAACGCCATTCAGTCCTGTTGGTAGATGGATTCCTCCGTTCAAACTTCCAGAACTTCCATTCACGCTGCTGCTGCTAGAAGATGAACCGCCATTTAACAAAGAGCCATTCGTTGGGCGCGCAATCGGTGGCTGCTTAGATGGACCAATGTTCGCTTCGGAGCTGGAGCGCACGTATCCGAAAGTGTTTCGTACGCCAACTTGAATGGCTTGATAGTTTGAAACGAATTCGAGCTCACATGCTGTTTGTACGCTTTGTTCCGGGTTTGTACTCATTAGCGTTTGTAGTTTACTATCTAATAATTTTTTGAACATCAATATTTCAGCGATGTTAGCGCATTTTGTCAGTCGCTCCACAAAATCACACGTTTGGTAAATTTTGTCAACCGTCTCCTGAGCTTTTTGTCCCACAACGGTCAGTGCTATTTGTTTTGTCGAGAATACACTTTCGAGTTCTTTTAACAACTCTTGCTTCCGCTCTTCAAGCATAGAACGGTAGAATTGGAAGGTATCGTTAATTTCATTTTGAGCTTTATGGTACTGAACTTGAAGTTTCCCGGCGGCATGTTCTACTGTTTTTACCACGTGCCTTATCTCTGTGGCGCGCGTCTTCGCTTCATTGATAGATTGCTGCATTTGCTCCAATTGGTTAGGTCCAGCGTCGGCTAAATGTTCGCAGTCGTGTAGCGAAGCTGGGTGTTCGATAATAGTACATTCTTTGCATACCGGCACTGAGCACGAGCGGCAGAAGTATTTTAGAATATCATTTTTATGTCTCGGGCAGAAAGCTGTCTTGTCGCCGCTAGTCATTATTGTGGATCCAAGCATACCCTTGTCGTCTTTTAGGTCCGTGAAGTTAAGGACACGGTGGCTTTCGAAGCAATGCATGAATTGGTGCGCCATGACGCAGTTGGGGCACAAGAAGTTAGCACAGTCGACGCAGCGAGCAACGGCGTCTAAGTCCTTGGATTTGCAACCCGTGCAACGAGCCGAAGGTGAGCTTGTCTGTCTCGCGGTCGGCAGAAGATCGGCGTCTTGTTCGACCGCAGCAGCGATGACAAGGTTGGTGAGCAGTCCAGGAACTCCTGCGGCGGGGAGTTGGCTGTCGACACGGCACGTAACGCAAGTGACCTTCTCGGGATGCGTCTGTTCTCGCTCGAGGCAACCCCGACAGAAGGTGTGGAAGCAGTTGAGTACTTTGGGGTCGACGAATGTCTCTCGGCAGATAGCGCAGATCGTGTCGAGTCCGTCGAATTCGCGGAGGTCACATACGGCGGAGTCGCTCGCGGGAGGCGACGAGCCGCTCAGAGTGAGTGGGGACAAGGAGCCACGCTCCAAGGAACCTATAGAGTTGGCACCGGGCAGCGACTCAAGGGACGGGGTGCGCGAGGCCATCTTCAGGAAACCGGCATCCCTGAAACAATAAACACTCAATGTTAGAAAAAAAATGTAATTGAAATAATTAATAACAGTTATCATTTTTTTCAATTATTTCCACAAAATACCATAGCATAATTTTATACCTAAAACTAAAACTACAGAAAAAGTTCAACGCTTTAAAAAAAAGACCAATAAACTAAGACTTAAAACTTCTAACAATTTAGTGTTAAAGAGCAGACACTTTATTTATTGTTTGCGAAAGCAATCGGAATACCCAATAAAAGACTGGCGGCTCCAAAAACATTAAAAGCGCGCCGTCTGGGAACCTGAAACTGCAGTATTTGAAATGTTTACGGGGTTCGATGCATCGAGGGTGGAGGGTTGCTATAGCAACGCGTAGGGTGAAGTAAGGGGATACTCCACGTTGATTCGAATTAGGGTGAGGGTGGGAATTTATTTTGGTTCCCTATTTAGTTGATATTTGAGGGGAGATGAGGTGAACGGCCGTGTTCAATGGTAGGGTCTTGACTACTGCTAAGGTGATGCTACTAAGTTTAGATAATTGTTACGACTTCTGATTTTAAATTATGCCTATTATTTGGTGTTTAATTGTGAGGTAGTCTTATTAGAATATATGTTGTGAGGGATTAAATTATTTGCATCCTATATATTAATGACATACAATGACGAACACAGAAATCCAACTGTTTTGGTCTGAGAACTAATCAGACGGTATTTGTTACACCAAGATCTATTGAAATAAATGGGACTACGCCAGTTTTCATTCTTTATGACAAATGATATGAATGTTTTGAATAAGCGTCCAAATCGATACATAAACTAGCAATATATCACGGAAAGCCTAGCGTTGCAGCGCTAGATTCGTAGATAGTTTGGCAATGCATACATCGACGTAGGGTTGCTATCACCTGAACATCTATACTAATATTATAAAGAGGAAAGATTTGTGTTTTTGGATTTTTGTACGTATTGAAAGACTTTAAAACTTATGGCCCGATTTCCAAAATTCTTATACCATTAAAAAGCTACATTTTCACTCAGTAACATAGGCTATGTTCTTTATTATTATTAATTTGACGCGGACGAAGTCGCGAGCAACATTTATTACAAATTATGAAAGAAATTATGGGAGACATTGCTGATTTTAATTTTCCATGTATTTCCAAATATAAATTGTTATCTTTGATAATTACAGAGAATGAACATATATTATGGTATATCTGGACTTATTTGGACGGGAATTCTATGATAGAATCCAACAATTGTTTACTATACAACCCTATACCGTCTAGTATTGTGACGGATACAAACTGCTGGAACGTTAAGGTCGTTATGACGTCATCGATTGTGCATTGCATATGAAACGATGACGACTAATGAAGATGTTGAACCCTATGCTTAATACAAACGTTCTGACGTTTACGTAAGATATATAACAAGGCGCGGTTGTACTCTAACTAAAAAAAAAATGTTTAATGTGCCCAGAAACATAGGATCTGGTCTGATTATTGTAATACGTGGAGATTGTGTTTCAAGATGCGCTCTCATAATCTAGTTTTTTTTACATTAGCAGTGTGATAGCAAAAATATCTGTACAATAACATATTCCAATATTTACAAATCTACTTTCTTTATCGTATCGTAATGATTATAATGCTATGAATATTATGAATGTTTCGACAGTGTAAAAACGCGGTATAAAGATAATTTCAGCAGAATATCGCACAATCCTACATAACCGAATAGACTTGGCTTAGTAAATTTCAATCAAGGCATCAGTTGCAAGTCCCGTGTCTATCGTGCACCGTCCGCATCCGATACCGATCTAATTAAGCCTCTATCGATTCTGGATTAATACGAGACAACGTTAAATTATTAGTACATAAGTGTGCTTTTGGTATAATGTGAATTCCTTAATGTGGAAAAGTTTGCTCAAAAGGCGATGTTCAAAATGCTATAAAATCACGATTAGAAAAAGACAAAAGGAGTCTAGTGTAGGTAAAACTACAGTCAAATAAGCTTGAGGCCTGAGAGGCGCTGTTATATAGGTTATATCTGTAAGAAAATATGTAAAACCTACTAAAATATAGAAAATTATGCAAAAGTCAATACACTTTTATGTCATTAATAATCGCTAATAGGATATTATAATGAAGTAGCATTTTGTTTTTTGAGTTAAATTGTTCTAAGCAAATAAATTCGTGTCAATTTAGGCTTACAATGTTGGCAACATTAATTGTGCAGTCAATATAGTGCCTTGACGTACACAGGGGACGTAGATATATGGTCAAGCGAAGTAATCGATAGCCTCAAGTTATTGAGGAATTCTATAAGATTCTCCCAAGTAGTAGAAATAAGTATAGAGTTCTCGAAACATTTTATTCCCTAAATACTATTATAGTTAGCAAATAACATATTCCTCTCAAATTAGACGTTCAAGTGAAATTTCTTCATGCCATCTTTATTCGCTACCCCAATAATGGCTTGCGGGTCCGAGGCTTACCAAACCCCAAAGGTGCTCCTGTGTCGTAAATAAAAGCAGGTGTACAGGGTAAAGTAATAGTTATTACCATGTGTTAAGGTGTAATTTCGTCTGCGTTTGAAACGATCAATTGAAACATGGGAGAGAAGGGTAAAGACGTCTTGGAATTGTGGTCATCCAGTATTGACGTGAAGGTGGAATTAATGTTTAAGCTGATGTAGAGGAATGTCGATTTAATATTCTTTTATTAAAATAGATGGCGCTAAATCTATACTATTATAATAAAGCGTAAACACACACTTCTTTGTTGCCCAAGATGTCAGCAATTACAGCATATTTTTGAATAATTCTTTTTTTAATAAAAAGCCCTACACTTATGTCATGCTTTAGGCTATATATTTTCACGCCATTAAACTAAGGGGGTAAATATTTTGGATAAAAACCCTAATGTGGGAAAGATACCATATGTTGCTGCCAACATCAAGAAAGAAAGATTGCTAAGGTTTGTCATGTCATGTCATTTTTACATTTGCTATTGATAATTTGACAAATGTAAACAATAAAATAAAGTTTTTATAATTTCATACGGATGAATCCGCACGCGAACAGCTAGTAAAAAATAAAAGTGGGTGGCATATTCAATAGGTATTTCGTTACTATACTTTGTGTTAATTTCATGATTATTGACTATAATGGGATAGATGGTAAACTTAAGATTTGGAAAAGATAAGTATTTGCTAACTCAAAGTAATAATTTCTAAACTAATTAATACAAATTAGTAAGTAGAGATCAAAGCAACAATTAAGCGAGACGTATAGTTAAACTTTGTTTTACGTCCAATTTACTTTATAAACAATGTTCCAGTAATTTTGCGTACTAAATGACTAGTGAAACTATACGTTAAAGTCCTCCATTAGATATTTTAAGAGTTTCATATATCACTGCCACAAATGCGTTTACGTTCAAATATTTTGACAGCATGTAAAGAAATATAAACACTATTGTTAGCAGATAAGGACTATATTTGCGTATCAGTGTATGAGATATGTATTCCGTAGTTCTAAAAATTACCTACCGGTCTCGAACGTAATATATCAAACACGTGTGGACAATTTTAGTAGTGCATTTCAGAGGAACACCGTTAGTATATTTGTACGGGGCCCACAAGTTCCGGAATATTTTCTTAGAAAATCATCATTTAAACTAAGCTACTGGTTCAGGTTAATGTTTGAAGTCTCCCAGCATTAAAAAAGGAATGTCTCGCGATTTTTACCTTAACTAAGTCGATTAAGTTTTCTTAAGTTATATGAAAGAAGAATTTTCAAACTGTTATAAAGCTTTTATAATCAAGGTGCCAAGTTTCAAACTACCAATTATATTATAAACACTTTAAAAGTAAAGAAAAAATTACAAAAAGTAACCATAGAGTTGATGTTAGCATCGACGCTGCTTTGAACAGGTTAATAAAGCCAAAGGAAAATAGTTTAATATTTTAGCTTTAACAATTTCATTTTTATAATAAAACCTGGCAATAAAGAGTGTGACGGCATCGAAGAACGCTTTATTTGGATAAGGATTAATATTGAAACCAATAAAAGAACGCTGCAAATAGCGTTGGGTTTTTAATTCATTTTGTAAACAAAAAAGTGGTTATTGTAAGAAAACCGTTAAAGATAGATATATGCTATAGCGAACTTTTCTGTAGAACTTTTTAAGATCTACAATTCTTTCATACATCATTTTTATATAGCTCTAACGGTTTAGGCAGCGTTAGCCGAGAAAAGTTAAAGTTTAGTGAATTTTTAACGCCGGCGTCCAGAAACACGCTGTTTAATAATAGTTCCTGAACATTAGTAATAATAAAATATAGCCTATGTTACTCACAGATAAATTACCTTTCTAATAGTGAAAGAATTTTTTAAATCGGCCCAGTAGTTTTTGAGTTATTTCAATACATACAAAAATACAAAAATACAAAAATACAAAAATACAAAAATACAAAAATACAAAAATACAAAAATACAAAAATACAAAAATACAAAAATACAAAAATACAAAAATACAAAAATACAAAAATACAAAAATACAAAAATACAAAAATACAAAAATACAAAAATACAAAAATACAAAAATACAAAAATACAAAAATACAAAAATACAAAAATACAAAAATACAAAAATACAAAAATACAAAAATACAAAAATACAAAAATACAAAAATACAAAAATACAAAAATACAAAAATACAAAAATACAAAAATACAAAAATACAAAAATACAAAAATACAAAAATACAAAAATACAAAAATACAAAGTTTTCCTCTTTATAATATTAGTATAGATTTACAGTACAGGAGCCCCTCCTTTGGGGACCAATAAGCAACTTTACTTGCAGCAATAAGATAAATTAAATTATAAAAATTCTTAGTGAGAAAAGTTAAAGTTTAGTGAATTTTTAACGCCGGCGTCCAGAAACACGCTGTTTAATAATAGTTCCTGAACATTAGTAATAATAAAATATAGCCTATGTTACTCACAGATAAATTACCTTTCTGATGGTGAAAGAATTTTTAAAATCGGCCCAGTAGTTTTTGAGTTATTTCAATACATACAAAAATACAAAAATACAAAGTTTTCCTCTTTATAATATTAGTATAGATTTACAGTACAGGAGCCCCTCCTTTGGGGACCAATAAGCAACTTTACTTGCAGCAATAAGATTAATTAAATTATAAAAATGCTTAGTGAGAAAAGTAACAAAATTATTTCTAAGAAACTGAGGCGTTTGGTGGAATTGTTATTTTTTTATGTTCGTTAATCCAGCGCTTTATTTATTTATTTTGCTTGTGGCAACCCTAACCAGTGTCGACACGTGCATTATTCAGATAGCGGCTAACCGCGTTAGCGTTAAAATTCATGAGAACATATCGCCTCTGAACCATTATTGTTTTCTTTAGCTCTCCTACGTGTAAAAAACTATACAATTTAAAACATTAACAGAAACTACATTTAGAGGCTTGATATCCGTGAATATACAATTAATTATAATAATATTTGAATTGGAAAATACAGTTAGAAATAATCGTAACACGTTGAAAACTGCAACCAAATCCAAACCAATCCTACAACAAAAAATCTTAATCTTATGTCATGCTTTAACACCTTATTACCATAATGTTATTAGTTGAGAGGTTATAAAATTACCAGAGTACATCAATTGGTACACTTTATGACGTCACGTAATAAGTTAAAGCTACCGCTGGGGTCCTAACGCAAAAAGTATTCCTCGCTCGAGCCTTTGAATAAAGGAAAACTTGATATGAATTTGTAATAAAATTACCCACCCAAAATGTATGCGGAGTGGAGAATGGGAGATTTAGGAAAGTACAGTCAACGAAATGAATATATTACGTAGGATACTTATGCAGACGTGCGCGGTACTCCAGTATTCTATACGGACAGTTAGAGGTGTAAAACTTGAATTGTCGTTTCCTTCATATCAGTTTTTTAATAGCTTTTCTAAGATAATAAAATGTTCCTTTGTTACTATACATACTTTATAGTGATCGCGGTGGAGTGGAATTAACCTCTTTCTGTGCCTCCTCCGTCGATTAAAGATGCAAGGTATCTTTTTAGTTGCGGATTTCAGGGCAGTGGAAGACTCGCTACTTGGGCGAATTCAAGTTGCCATTTACAAGTTTTCCATCGTATGAAAAATGAACCATATTACAGCATGGTGATAACTGCAGACTTACTACTAAGGAAGTCTTTTAGTATGAAAAATCTACACTAATGTATACTTTTTTTATACTTTTTAAATCAACATCTACAGACTCTTGGTCCGTACTCTTTTTTGCATAGTTTATATCTTTTTTTTCTTTTCTTTTTTTTTTGGTTGCGTAAACCTTATAACGTTAAGCTCTTTTTTTTATTTTACAACCATTTTGTTCTTTTTTTATATTTTTTCTTTTTTTCCATTATGTATACTTAACAACTACAAGTAAGACAGATAGAGTAGTTATATATACCATATACCGTGTTAAAAATAAAAGATATAAAAGGTAGAATAGATTTAGTACACGTGGAAATGTTATCAATCGTATTCGAGGACAGATCGCTAATGGATTACGTACCCACCCTTGGCAGTAAATTATATACTTAAGAATATACAACTTTAATAAACTTTCTTAAAGTAAATGTAAGAATTTGTTACAAGGACTTTCCGAAGTTTGTAATCCAACCCTTAAATATTAAACAAACAACTTGATTTAGGAAATATTTCTTTAAATGTAATTGGAAAAATTTAGTCGGTTCATCGACTTCATGTTCTACGAGATCAAAGACATAATAACGATCGAATATAGGAAAAGTGCACGGAACAAGATAATTAAGTATGATGCGATGAAACATTTCGCCGAACCTCGTCTATATTTAATGAAAACTTTCCCGCATAATTCCCGAAGGAAGACCGAGCTTAATTTTTACGACTCCCCCAAAATCCTCTCGTAAAGACGCCAAAAAATATACCCGCAGCCGGCGCCTTATCTTTTAATATTGAATGACAAAATATAAAACTTGTTCAATATACTGTAGAAATGCAAATGTCGGCGCTCGCTGATAAATAATGTAAAGCACGAAACTTCCGCTGTTACAAATGTCATCTAAAATATACAGCAAGTTCTAGACCGTTATTTGACAAGAGTTGAAAATGCGGAAGATATATTAAAGCATCAAATTATCTCCCGTACTCAGACTACTTCTGTTATCAACGAAATAATTGCAATTAGTAATAAACAATAAAGTTATGTCGGTTAAGCTCGTTATTTGCAAATAACAGACATCAAAACGGACGCTATAGTGTCCATGGATGGCATCGTCATGATACGTCACGTCACGTCACAATACCGCGTAGTGCCACCGCAACCGCAGATTCGAGCACGTCGCTCAAACGTGACGTCATTAACAAAACTAAACCGGGATTATGTCGTCAAATGTGACATATACGATTTGCACACAGTGCAATAATTTGGGTAGCAATTATAATATGGTCGTTATTAATCATTCCAATTATCGTAATATCAAGTATCAACCGCTAAAATTGGGTTAAATTAGTTGTTAATTTATGTAGTAAACTAGCTGTTGCTTGCGACTTCGGACGCGCGAAAATAAAAACTGTGTTACTGATAACGTAGCTTTATAATGGTGAAAGAATTTTTGAAATCGTTACAGTAGTTTTTGAGTTATTTCAATACATACAAAACTACAAATCTTTCCTCTTTATAATATTACGAGTAGTATAGAAGTATAGATAAAACTTTTTCTTAAGTGATAAATTATAATCGAAATAGACTCTCGACGTCTTTTAACAAAAAATTAATATGATTTATACAGTAAAAAAAACTCCAATCCTTTAATATTAATTTCACCTTGAGAGAATCTGTAACGGCCGGCGTTAGGGCACGTTAACTGCTGAAACTATTAATTGCCTCCATTAGTAATTTGAGAAACGATTTCCAGTTTGAAATTTACGCCGAATAGTTGATGCCAATGAAACTGGATAAGGAAAATTGGCCATAAAGATGAATTAAATTTAACTATATAATAATTTCTTCCTCGAACGAAATAAGCCTATTTTCAGATACTTACATTTCGCAATATTTACTTGCTTAAGCCACTGAAAGGAACTGCTTAAATAATAATTAAATTTTTAGTGTAGCAGAAAGACTTTGAAACTAAACTTACAACTTAATCTACACTTATGTAGATATAATACGGAGGAAAGATTTGTATTTTTGTTTGTAACGGATGAGCTTAAAAACTACTACTAAAATCTGTTATAATTAGAAAGCTGTATTTTGATTTTGATTTGGTTTTTAAATTTTACGTGGACGAACCAGCGGGAAAAAGATAGTTTGACGTAAACCAATTAACGATTTTTAATATACGTATACACTATTACTATCTAGTTTAGGAACGATAAAATATCAATTAGGATTCAATTTAACTAGAGAACACTCGAAACCGAGCGACAAAGATTTAATGAATCCGACGAGGGCTTTACAGACTTAATAGGAGGCTCAGTGAAAATAGTTTCAATTTAGATTTGATAATTTAAACGTCTACAAAATATATACAACAGTAAAATTATTTAAGCAAACTCCTTATCTTGCTTGACGGAAATTCACAAGATATCGTCTTATTTCCGTCCCAAGAATCTCCATAACGCTACAAGCAACATAAATTTACCAAGGATTTTTTTCTTATTATAAATATTCACTGCTTATACTACTTTAAAGCTATATTCCCATTTCAGTTACTTTTTAAAAAAAGGGACAGCAATATTATACAGTATCATCAGTCAAATACACGATAAATTAAATTAATCAATCCCAATACGAAACAAGGTAGGAAATCTCCGAAATCAGCCAATCTGCTGAACACGTTGATTTCTCTAAACTTTAATGCAATTAAAAAATTACGTTAAACGTTATATTTACGGTATTACGTCATTATTCTATCTCAAACGTAGTAATTGACACGTCTCTAAAGATTTCAGTCACCGCAATCATCAAAGAGATTCTCGCGACGGAAATACTAACGAAGCTTTGATAATTGGATGATAAATATTTATAACTAGCTGTTGCTCGCGACTTCGTCCGCGTAAAATTAAAAAAATAATAAAAACATAAACTATGTTACTCACTGATAACGTAGCTTTTTATTGGCGAAAGAATTTTATAAATTAGCCCAGTACCTTTCTAGTTATTTCAATACATACAAAGACTGCTCAAGTAATTGCATGGTAGTCAACACGGAAATAGTTTCTTTAAATTTTTGATAATAATATTTGTAAAATTGATAAATGATAAATTACGATTAGCTGTAAATTTATTGTCATACTAGCTTTCGCCCGCGACTCCGTCCGCGTGGAATTAAATAAAACAAAAGTGAGTAGCCCATGTGTTCTTCCAAACTATCCTCTACATCTATGCCAAATTTCATCGAGATCCGTTTAGCAGTTTAAGCTACAAACTCTAACAAACATCCATCCAAACTTTCGCATTTATAATATTAGTAAGATAAATCTCGTTCTCTCGTTACTTGATATATTTACTTATCAAAAAGGACTTAAAAGTTTACCTTACTTGAGGTTTTCATCGATATTTTATTAATTATCTTTTCAATTACTGGAAACTTACCTGAATAAACACGAAGGTTAATATAAATCGAATTTAAACATAAAATTTCCGTTAGAAAAATCTTGAAAAGGTTCATTGTGAGAAAAAGCTCTATATTTTACTGCGTTTTTAAAGCTTTTGAATGGTAGTAAATAAAGTAGACCTGGTGTTGGGTATTAAAAAGGTAAATAAAGATTTTTTTACGTCCAATTCATTAGGGTCGTAAAGCTTAGCTGTCTATTTAAACTTACGTTTTAAGAGACTAACAAAAATTAAGGTCTTAACCTCTTTTAAGGTAATCAGCCTTTTATGCCTCATAAGTAAATTTTAATGTTTAAAACTCGTATAGCTTTTTATGGTTTCTACTGCTGAAATACAGCTATAAAAAAGTGCAACTCCATGCTTTTTCATATTTTTGAGAGTATAATATGCTAACTGGACAAAGTCGCGAGCAAAAGCTACTTTAATAAATGTTTAAATCAAGCGCAGCATCTTAAAGTTCCTTCTAATCTAATTTTAAATTGATCTTTTTTTTAATTTAGTGTAACTTTACAAATATTAATTAGAACCGTTGACAAAAAAAGAAAATTAAAACATTAAAAGAAAGTGAACGAGATATATTTTTCAATTAGCCAAATTGTCGAATCAAAGAATATTCTGGCCGGTCCCTTCTTCATTAAGAAAATGAAACGGTATTATTTTGGAGGTATAATTAAGTTTCTTTTAATATGAATAGGAAATCAAACCGTTTGTGAAGAAATTTGATTCTATTTTTCCCATAATACAAAGACTGAAGATTTCAGACTAACAATAATAGATTCTTAAATCTTTCATTTTGAACAACATAAGCATGTATAATTTGACTATGTGTTCGGTTTTTATTTTTAAATATGGCTCTATATTAACGATAGTTATGTAAGTATGGTTCCAAAACAAATGGAACTACTAACAACCCCATCGTTAGCGGACCGAATTCGGAATTCTAATCACGAGGCTTTAAAGTTTTAAAATTGGAACGTGTCAGTTGAAGCCCGGTTGCCCGCGGCCCTGTGTTTAGCGTTCCCTGTTCCGTTTGAATTAATTTTTGTTTCATACGTTCGAAATTCGAAAATCACGGCGTTTTACCATTTCTATGCTGCCAGTTGAAATTCGAATGTGTTACCGATTTTTTAAATGGCCTGTGTAAAATGGACAAAAGAGGTTATTAGCACAGTTTTTGTGTTACAACAAAAATCTTTTTTACATTTAACACACTTTATGTGAAAAAATGAATACATTAGTTAAATAATAAAAGATATAGACTAAAATCTTTGTAAAAGGACATTAGCTCGATCAATTCCAATCATTACAAGTCATAAAAAAACCGTCAATGCAGCACTTGTGATATTGAAAGTCGTGCTCATTAAGGGGATGAGGGGTGAAGAATTAAAAGGTTCGAAAGGGACGGGTGTATATGAGTGAGAGGGACAGTTGTAGCTCTCTAACAGCCAATATCCGGTCGATCAGCTGTGCGGAGGAAACAGCTGGCTGTCGTTGAAGCGTCATTCATTCTCAAATGTTTTTTTTTTCGACTATAACGTTTTTGCAACGGCATCAAATCCATGGTAATTTGTTCTCGTGTAACGTTAGTGTTGTCATGTATAAGTCTTTTTCTAGTGTAAATATTGCGTTTTGTTTATTAACATTTCTGTTGTTTTGATCGACCATCGTACCATTAACACAGAATAAATTTAATATTTCTGTTCGCTGTAATTTGTAATTGTTGTAAATCTTTTATTTCATGTTACTTAATGGAATACAAGTAATATAAGCGTGCCATAAAACTGAAAACAAGATATAAACAACAAAAACTATAGCACTAAAACTTGAGCAAGCAATCACCCCTACTATTTAGATGACGTGCATTCTGCATTGGCTGTACGACACGCGAGCCGATGCCGACTGAATTAAAAAAAATAAAAAAACATGGCGCCGGTTAATGAGCCGCTTATTATTTGTGCTCTACATGTCGGAAAGCGACTGTACAATATTTGAATAGTTATATAATGGGTTAAGTTTTGAGTAGTTTTTAACACGCGAGTTTGGACGGTTTTTTTAATGAATGCTAGTTTTTTAGTCACGATTTCGATGACACAAAAGGAAATGTTTTGTATGAAATAACTTCCTTTAAATATCACTTGGTTTCAAAATCACAAATGTTAGCTTATACAAAATCTACTAATTAATTTTATAAGTAAATTCACAATATCAGTTTCTTTACATTTCTTTGAAGTTTTATTCGGTACATTAGATTCTTAATGAGAGGATTATTAGCTCGTTAGACCCAACATAGAGTTGAAATTAAATTTATAAAGACTTTAATGAAATCTTTAACGATGCTTATTTTGCGTAATTAAACTTAGACACAATAAATGTTAAGATTTTCAGTACTTAAACTTAGCGTTTATATAATCTGTTATCAACTTAATACCCAAAATGTCATCTTAAGCTTTGTATGAAAAGTCTATTTTTTAATACATAAGATTTACTTAAACGTATATTTTTAATTATTTCTTGTACCTTAAACAAATGACTCTATACTTGATGCTTTCGTAAAAGTAAAATTGCGTGAGTGATATTATATTAATAAAATTGAAAGCAGGTGAATTTTATGCGAAAGCATACTTCATTACGTATATTTACATTAGCCGGGTTACCCTAACAGTTTGCTTAACAACTTTGAACTTTATGAGATCGCAATAGGAAGCAATTTGACTTTCGCAAACCGCCTGCGGTCGCAGACTGAACAGGACTGAAGTTTTAATATTAATTGTACAATGAAACAGCATTCGTAATGAATTGATTTCTATTCAGATTTTATACAAGAAAGTTCTGTATTTTTGTTCAGTAGGAATTTCTATCTTGAAAAATTGCTAGTACGAGATGAAACTAAAAGAAGTCTTTTATTTATATTTTATTTCGATGCTTTAAAAAATGCATAGCGTTTTTTAATAATTTAAGCGTCGAATTTTAGTGTCACAAAATTACGAACTTAAACAAAAGAATGAACTTTACAGTGCCTAAGAGCGGGCGTACACCTTTATTACTAAAGCACATATGTGCGATTGTCGATTGTTCCGCAGCCAATTCAACTGTTTAGTTGCACAACTAAAAATCGAGTAGTGTGCGCACCTCCATATAGGCTCAAAGGAATCAAAGCGCGTAAACAGTTGAGCGATAGTTTAGTCAAAAGTCTTGTAACATTACAAAACGGAACAAACTGTATGTCTTTATCTGTAATATTCAACGTCAAACAGTGTTTAAACAACGTGTATCTATCATTGTAATTTATTGCAAGCACAGAGTGTCTGTTAATAATGTCCGTAGGAAGTACTATGCTTGTAAAGTTTAGTTGGAAAATGAGAGATAATGCATCGGATAAAGGTCGAGTGCATTACATCTCGTAACTTAATGTGAAAAGCATTACTTATTTACACAGAGAAAGGAATACTTTTTTGTAGTATTTGACTTCACACGCATTTTTTAGATGTTATTGTTAGTGAAAGTTTGTAAGGACCATAGTTTTATGTTTTTTTTTAAATCCTAATTAGATCACAAAAGGTGTGGAGTGTATCGCTGATCCTTTTTTTGGACGACATTCTGCAATTTGATACGGAATGTCGTCCATTTGTGTTGTGTGTGTGTGTTTTCGCTGTGAGATGAGTCTGTGTGTGTATTGTGCAGCGTGCTTAAACTAGTCTTAATTCTATTCTAGAGAACCAGAGAGCAAATTCTGACTGTTAATGTAGACGAAGGTGAAGGGGAGGGGGTGGTGCCGAGCCAGTGTCATTCCATCCATAGTTTTATGTTTAAAGCAGCTGCTTACAAGAAAAATGTCTATTTCAACAATAAAAAGTCTCTTTTAAATTGGGAAGAAGAACGATCCACGGTGTTCAAATCAGAAAGAAAATCTTAACCCTCGGTATAGAACTTTGACCAATTTTAAATTAAATTTAAAAGTTCAATAATGTTAACAAAACTGTTGTTTTACTACGTTTTAATGCAGACTATATAATGTAATTAGTGTTAGCTGTTTCTAATCTAGTGTTAGCTAATATAGGCTATAGGTGTCGTAGGCACTCCGCCCATCTCGTGTTCCCCACTGCGCTGCAATGCGGATTGCGATCGCACGCAAAACATTAACACATTAACGGTTAACATTTCTTGATTAAATCACGTAGTTTCCTGGGATTTATTGCGCCGAATTATGTACCTATGATCTTATAGGACTGCAATCTTAAGAGATTATGTATTATAATAATATAAAAATAATAATGATAAATTTGCTTGACTTTACTATAGAGGGAGTGCGTCTTCGTAACAGAAATTGTTGTGTAGGAAACTTTCCCGAAAACTGAGGAAAAATTGTGTGTTTCTGCAATAATGTTTCGTTCAAGACTAATAATGAGCCAACAAAAAACTATTTACATTTTACAAGTTTAGGCAGTTGTCATTTATTTCTTCACGACTTTGATGAATGAAGGTATAGTCAAATGAGGATATCTAGTCCGGTGAGAGTGGTACTGCTATCATGGTTAGTTCAGTAATGTTAAACCTACACCGTTACAGGAAGTAGCATAAAAAAACATAACAACTGCAGTACGAAAAGGTCCTTGTGACAATTTTGGCATTGATCAGGCGCTAGTAGGCTGTCATAATTTAGATTGAATTATGACCGGGTCAGATAACTTGTAGGTCTATATATTCTCAAACATGACACGAGAACGTCAAGTATAAAACGTCAATGCGGCTTGTCTGGCGCGTGGCCAGTGCCGTGACGTCACATGTCTCATTACACGCTCATCCTGCCACGGATTTGAACAATTAATGATGTACAGAATCAATTCAATTGGATTACCCGGCAAATGTCAATTGATTTACACGATGCGGTTAGCGGGACATAATGGTTTGACTTTTGCACAGTCCGCAAATTAATTTGATTGGAGTATATTATGAAAATATGATTTGTAATGTCTTTAAAAGAACAAAGAATGAGTAGAGAGAACTCACAAATTCAAACATGCCCATAATTTCCATCCAATTTAATAAATTAAAAAAACGAATTGATGTGCCACGTATATGTTAAATTATATGGGACCTGTAATATTGAGTTTTGAATATAAAAAATATATACCACAAACTAATTCAATTGAAATCCCGTGGTACAAATATACGAGCGTGCATCGCTGACGTAAATAAATGATTTTTCTACAATCACATAAACATCTGCAGGGGAGGTTCCCTAAGGACCTTAGCCCGCATACGGCATAATGGACGATTTGATATATCGCTCCCACGTCGATACGTTTGTATGTTTGTGGACAAATATATTACAGATTCGACCTCAGATGTACATTTACAATCACCTTTTATACGAATATGAATAAAGATATTGTGACTTTAAACTTATTGAAGCTTTGATATGTTACAAAACTCTATCTGGAATCCAAAATTTATTTCACCCTCATATCTCGGCCTTTTATTGCATAACTTGTAAATGAAGGCTTAAGTTCTACACGTCAACGTGCAAGCTTATGAGAATTATGTAGTCGGTACAAAAAGCTCGAGTGTTACAGCAAAAAAGAGCTTTTACTGCTTAACAAGGTTACGTCGACGTGTTTGTTGTCAAATTAGGTCTAGTGTTCCTACGTTAGTGGATGTATTAATCTGGTGTTATATTACATAATTTAAATACTAAATCTCACTCAGAGACCACCGTTAAGAGACCTTTAGTGTAGATTTAGTTTACATTAATCTTAGGTTCAACGATTTACTATCGCAAAGAGTTTTATAGGTCGTGTGGCCGCTAAGGGAGACCCTAAGAGTAGATTTAGTATAATGACTAAAATAAGAACGTTAAGCTCCTTGAATAATCATTAAATTATGACTACAGTCGTCTAATTTTGATAGATTTGTTTCAATTTATAAAATGCTTGTAAAATTTATACAAAAGCATTTTAACAAACAATTCATAATTTGATAAAACATGCTTTTAACATTTTAAGTGCGATGTATGTCAAAAATAGCCAAAACAGTTTTTTGTCTTTGAATTTTTGTTTTCACACATTCGTCGTTTTGTATGCGCATACCTCACTGCACTCGAATTACGAATTCCAAACGTTAATAATTTTACATACAGTATAACGTAGGTTTACACTGCCGATACACCAAAAAATAAATTAAAAACATTCACCATGTTATTTACTGAATTAAACTATGTTTTTAATCTGTTTCAACAGAGTTAAATTGAATGCTACATTACTTATGTTATTCACATTTTATAATAATACTAGCTTTCGCCCGCGACTCCGTTCGCGTGGAATTAAAAAAACCAAAATGAATAGCCTATGTGTTCTACCAGACTATCCTCTACATCCATGCCAAATTTCGTCGAGAACCGTTCAGCAGTTTAGGCTACAAACTCTAACAAACATCCATCCATTCATCTAAACATGCGCATTTATAATATTAGTAAGAAGTAAGATTGTTTAGTCACTACATTTAATTTAAAAGTCTAATATAACTTCATAATTAAAATAATTTTAAATATGAAATGTAATTAACTTACATATCACAATCTAAAACTAACTTTGCTACTAATATCAAACTTAATACCTGCAGTTTAACTTCAACTATAAACCAACACTCTACTTAATTGCATATTACGTCACGAATTCAAAATTGCAGCCGAAACCTTAACGATTATTACTTGAACAACTGGCGCTGTGACTTATCGTCGGTTCCGTATCCGTAAGTATCCGTATCCGTGTCCGTAGGTATCCGTATCCGTGACCGTTGATATCCGTTAGCGCTATCGCCAGAATGCTACGCTATTTCGCACCCATTATTGCCATCTGCGCTCGCTTTCAGCGGCTACAGGTGCGGAAATATTCTCTTTTGTAGTGTTTTATTGGCCTTTTTAAATGTACATTTTTATTGGCCAGTCGACGCGCTTGTTAGTCAATAGTTATAACGAAATTTACAATGCATTCACATGGATATTTGGAGATATTTTTACTTCGTAAAATTGTTAATTTGCTCTCGTGTCATTTTCAGATTTCCGTATTATTTGAGAGATATAATTCTATAAAATTAAACATTTATGAATGAAAATAACATGAAAAATCTCTTCTTAACTACATCGACGTAATCTTTCAAACCTTCGAAGATAAAGTCTTAAGAAAAAGAGAGCATTTATATGTAAAAAAGAAATGAACTGAGTCCATTTTTATTCAGACACAAATGTACAATGGTAGGGTTTATCAGCGATGTCTTACACGCGAACGGACCTCAATGAATTTGATAGCAAGTCCAGTCGGCCGTTCGCAAATGTCTAAAAGATATTCCGAAGGGACGATGAAATTTTTTGTGATTAATGCATTCATATACTAGAGATAAGCATTTGACTTTAATATACATTCATTTAAAGACTGTAACCATACTAATATTCTGAACGCGAAAGTTTAGATGGATGGATGTTTATTAGAGTTTGTAGTCTAAACGCCTGAACGGATCTCGATGAAATTTGAAATGTAGATGATAATCTAAAAGAACACATAGGCTACTTACTTTTTTTAAAATTCAACGCGGATGAAGCCGCAAGGGTACAGCTAGTGCAATATAAAAATATATTAAAGAGTATTTATTTACAATCCGATTGAATTAAAGCAACAAAAGGTAACCTAAAGTGTATTCGCTATCATTGGTCGTGTCCGAAAGTCGATCGTCGGGAATTCTTTCTGCCAACTTTTATACGAAAACCAATAAAAGTGTATAAAAGGAAAGCCGAAGCCGGCGATGACAATGGCTCAAGATTGCTCAGCTTACCAAGGTGGGGACAGCGTTCGGATAATGGAAGTTTAAAAAACTTTTACATTACGAATTATGCGATAAATATTGTGCCAATGAATACTTCAAATAAATCTATACAACGAAGAAAAACAATAACACGAGTGAAGATACATTATACGAGAGATGGTCAAGAGAAGTCGCGACTCTTAGTAATAAGTGAACAAGGCACAGAAAGGGTGATAATGACAGATATTCTAACAATTGAAGCAGTAATTATTCTAGTTACCCCAGAGATAAAGGTTGACCTTGAACTTGACCTACAGTTATAAATACATTTGCAAATATACAAATAAAAGCTTTAAGGAAAGTATCTCCATTAAAAGCAGTCATCGAATATAATAGTATACTTTTGTGAACAAATAAAGCCGAAATCTCACATTCTAGGGTCCATTTTCTAGTCTACCTTCATTTTAATCTAGTTTTAGTGTAGAGATCTTATTCCCCACACTTTAGCTTTGTTGTTCTCTTTCTTTAAATAACATCACAATACCTGCGCTAGTTTATATGCGGGCTATAAATTCGGGTTAGCATTTCGGGCTTTTAAAGTGGGCCATTCCATTACTGGTCGTAAAACCTAAAGCCTAAAGCACTTTTTACATTAACTGATTAAACTGCGAACAAGCGTTGCTAGATCTAAAATATGTGCAACTGTATACAGCCTTTTGAACAATAAACATTAATGATTTAACAAATTTATTTTTTATTTTTAAAAAATTAATTCAAGTGGCTTGCTGTTTAAGAAAACGAAGTTGTTCTCACAATTGCACAAAATAAGCTGTAATATAAACGTCAAAATACAATTGGAAATTGTCGCGTAAAAGTAAAAGATTTTGTTCCGTTCAATAGCTTTTGCCGCTGAATACTAAAGGCGTGTTCAATCAATCATCGGCTATCATCCATCAAGCACGTTCAACAAGTAAAAACAAAACTTATCGGAACCGTACAATGGGGCAACCCTGGACAAATACGGCAAGGTGCGCACGTATGTGTGCGTTGGTAACACAATAAATGCGTCAATGTGCGTTGAATGTTTACGCTTGCGTGCGTGTGTGTGCGCTAGGGCTGGCAGATGTGTTGCTACGCAGCTGTCGATATTCCCCTTTTAAATTAAACACAATGTATAATATAGCACGCGCTTTGCTTTCACTGAATTATGCGTTATTATTACCGTACGCTTTTTAAGCTTGTTATTATGTTTCGAATACAGTTGCTATGTCACCGGGGGTTTTGTAGTTATGACCTACGGAAACACGATTTCGTTATTTTTTCAAGGTTCTTTTTATTTGTTACATATAAAAATCAATAAAGATAACAATGAACGTACAGTTTTATTTGGACTCTTATGTAGTGACTTTGATCTCAAAGCATGTGCTTACTATATTATCTTTTATACATATAATAAAATTGGAGTGTCTGTTTGAAATATAAAAAGAAAAATTCCAGATTTCGGAAAGTTGATGTATTTGCGTTGCTGATAACGAAAATCGCATTTAAAAAATTTTTGTCTGTCTGTCCGCAAGCCGCGTTTGTTCCGGGTAATCTCCAAAACGGCTGGGACGATTTTGACATGACTTTCACTGGAGGGTAGCTGACATAGACGGGCATATTATAGGCTACTTTTTTAATTCCGCGATGTCAAAATGGCGTAACGGGTGGTCCAAATTTCCGCTAACGCAGTTTGCGGACGAATTTTGCGCAGGAATTCTTCCAATCTTAAGGGAAATCCATCTACTTGTATTAAGAGTCGGAGCACATTTAGACAATTTGAAAATAAATAAAACATGTTGCTAATAATGGTTTTTGTTTTAGTTATACATGTATTTTATTTCACAGAGTATTGTTGAATTTATGGCGAATGTTTCCCTTACACCCTACCTTCCTTAGATTGATATATGGGTTTCGCGGGTAAACGCAGACGTATAAATTTTATTAATGCTCCCTCTGTTTTGCTACACATAAGTCACTGTCCGAAATTGGCTTTCCCAAAGCCTTAAATTTTACACAATTGAAAACTTAATAGTTTCAATGTTGAAAGATATATAAAAATAGTTGTTTGTACGTTTTCGTTGTTATGTGACAATAGAAATTGTTTAGATACTAAATCTTGCAATTTCATTTCACATTTCCGTTAAAAGTTACAATGAATGACAAATATAGATGAATAAAATTATCTTTGCCACCTAAAGCATTCCTTAATTAATCATTAAGCGACCGTGAGTTGTCTTCTTGATCTTTTCTAAAATTTCTATACAAATTGCTATATTTTATCGACATAAATCTATTAAAAATCCCTTCATATAAAGCAACCAAATAAAAACAAACTCAAGTAAATCACAACCTTAATAGCTCAATAAAGTTGTTCAAATTTTCAAATGCCATCGAACTCCTCGATTTCGGGTAAACCATTAAAGTCGTTTCTCTGGCAATCAATCCGCGGCTACATTGTGTACGAATATCGAAACGATTTCGTGTACAAACAGACAAAATGATTTCGTTATAGAACCCATTACCGGGGACTTGAGACGAATTCGTACGAAATAACTTTCTTGGAAATTATAGGTTTATTCGCCGAAATTATCCATGTTTATTTTTCCATCCCTTTAACAAATTTATTAATATATTACTCGAGAAAATACTAATGATAAGGAAAAAGGAAACATTACATTGGAGTCGTTTACAAGGAAATATAAGCTTGCATAAGTTATTTAGTCGTTTATTTATGGTCAAACAGTAGGGGTAAAAAAAAACACAAACTATTAAATAAACTGCGATTCTATATAACCAGGTATATACTAGTATGTATCTAATATTCCATTGCTTATATATTAATAATAATAACGAATAGAGGGTGGACACCCTCGATTCAAATTAATACTAAGTCGTGAGATAACACATTTGTAGTGTATTTAATGTACACGTGCCCTAAACAGTCGACAGGGCGTCAGGGAGCGTGTAGACACACCCTAACTATCACGTTACAATCGATAAAGTGGGGTGGAAATGGACTGCGATGTCCACACGAACATAATATAGTTATGAATATGTTGTAGTGGTAGCAAGAAAACTAACTACATATCGTCTTAAGCCAACGTCGTTATTAATAGTAATGAATGTCTAAATTTACAGCAGGCGTCCATTACGATATACATATATACCACTTTTTTAGTTATTTGAGTTATTTGACTATTTAATAAATATTATAAGATATCTTTGGTAAACTGATGTAAAATGAATTACATAATCTATAATAAACAATGTTGCCAAATAAATAAAACTTTTCCTCCAAAGAAATTGTTTCAATTTTGCCACAACTAAAAGACTTATGAAAACTCATTCGAACTCTGATAATACATTAAAGGCAGTGTTGTACTTAGTTACAACATAAGTGATAAACTTAACAATATTATTTTTCCATCTATACGCTAAAGAGTTTGATGAAAGAAACGAAAATTGAATTAATTTTCAATTTAACGGTGAACGGCTTATGCTGATCTGCTTATGATTGAAGTTAAAATTACTATAATAATATATTTTTACTAAGAATATAATATTATAAAATATTAATATGTATTCTGATAAAAGTCAATCCTTACTGGAAACGAAAAGAAATTTAATAAATAATTATATCAAGTACAATATCTTAGTTCATAAGATTTCAATAACGTTTAGAAAACCATGTAACAAGATTTATAAAAGACGCGGGAAGAATCCGCCATTTTGTAAATGACGCTGTCAGTTGTTTCGATTTTTGACAAGCGCTTAATTAGGGTTCCGTTCCGTTTTACGCGCAACAAATTCGCCATTGAACAAGTTTACCGTACATTTTGTACGGAAATAAAAGGGAGCCCTTCGGATTTCTCTTTGAGGGGCTATTTTCTGCATAGTCAGCCATCAAGTACTTTAGCGCAGTGTCAAACACAGACTCGGCCGTGTAATTGAGATCTCGTTTTTATTTTGTGAAGTTAATTAATTTACTTATTATTTGCGATCAGATTTGGATATTTAACTGTAAAATTTCAGTATTTTTAATTACTTATTTGTGTTCAACAAATAGCACGGACTTAAATCACTTTTCGAATTTTTATTCTCCTCCCCACGGCCAACCGAGTTTAATAATATGCATTACATTCTAGGGCATAAAAAAACACATAGCCTATTATTTGTAAAAAGCTGGGCTTACAATTACTTTTTTATCTGTGGCCAGGATCATTTCTATATAAAGTGCAACAATCAAAAACCAGTTCTGTCGCCCAGAGAACAAGGTTTATAATAAAATATGTATTAAATGCAGACAGACGGATTACTTTATTAGTTATTTAATCGCACCCTTGCATGATGCTGTCTCACAATACTTATGGATATCGAAACGTGTTAGAGAGAGATGGTTATATAGAGGGCTTATAGAATACAAAAGGCAAATTGGTTTCGCCGTCGCCCCATACAATTGCAGGGCTTTGACACGTGCCCGTCGGTCCGGGGATAAACCCGTCGTGAAAATGAGAAACGCTACAAAGGGCAGGGATAGCGTTTAGAAAGGGCAGTTGCAGACAATTGCCGATGATTGAACATTTAACTGAGGGACAAACGCATACGTGATGCAAGATATATTCAGGTTTGTATCGAGTGCAATAAAGAAAGCTTAGTGTTACGTTAAATCGTTTAAAATTACTAAATCTATACATATACTAAAATTGGAGTGTCTGTAATATTAAAAAAAATCCAGATTTCGGGAAGATGATGTATTTGCGTTGCTGATAACGAAAATCGCATTTAAACCTTTTTTGTCTGTGTGTCTGTCCGCAAGTAATCACCGAAACGGCTGGGCCGATTTTGACCGGACTTTCACTGAAGGGTAGCTGACTTAGACTGACATATTATAGGCCACTTTATATCTTAATACTGCGTGGACGAAGTCGCGTGTAACAGCTAGTCTCTAATAAATTAGTACTATTAAGAAATTGTTGGAATAGCGAACTCGATCAGGAAAAAGTCACGTTCGAAGTTCCCTCTGAATTTCAAATATTTTGTCTCATTCAGGAATTTGAATTTGTTTCAATATGTATTAGCAATTTTCGAATATTTTACCACAGACTTAGAGAATACCTTTAAACGTCTAATACTGATGGGACAAAATAATTAGTGGAATACACTTGAGTCCTGAATACTGTCTTATCCATAAGTTTCACGATCATTAAAAAGATAATTCTAATTTAAAATTAAAATTGTGTTTCGTATATCAAATACTTATTTTGAGATACGATCAAATATTCAGCATTGAAATCTGATTTCGGGTACGTAAAACTCAATACTCGCTTTAAGTGAATTCTTACACGTTATGTACATTTTAATATTTTATCAGATAGACCTGTGATTCCCAAAGTAGATCCCATGGGGTCTACGGAAACTTGCGGGGGTGTTTAATAGCGCGAAATTAGAGACTTCACAAGTTATAGAACAAATCTAGCAGGGGGTCATCGAAACCTTGGGGGTGTTTGACAGCGCGAAATTAGAGACTTCACAAGTTATAGAACAAATCTAGCAGGGGGTCATCGAATCCTTGGGGGTGTTTGACAGCGCGAAATTAGAGACTTCACAAGTTATAGAATAAATCTAGCAGGGGGTCATCGAATCCTTGGGTGTGTTTGACAGCGCGAAATTAGAGACTTCACAAGTTATAGAATAAATCTAGCAGGGGGTCATCGAATCCTTGGGGGTGTTTGACAGCGCGAAATTAGAGACTTCACAAGTTATAGAATAAATCTAGCAGGGGGTCACCGAAAAACATTTGAAAGGTAAGTTTGAGAATCACTGACACTTTGTTACGAATATTGTACAGCCACCTGTCAAATACGTCAGATGCGAGAGATTTCATTGAATCCTTTCCATCTTATCCTGTCTCTAGCATATTGAATAACGGCACAATCCCGAGAATATTATAATTTAACTACTAACGTAGGAGTAAATTAGTTTTTATATCCAACGAAAATGGGTACGTTTTATGAGATCTCTTAGACATGTAACTCTTTTCATCGGATAAATGGAATTTCTTTTCTTTTTTTAAAAGTTAGAATAAGATAAAATAAAACGAATAGATTATCTTTCATGCAGGAGAGAAGGTTACCAGTGAAATAAAATCTGATTAACATTATTACAAGCAATATATAAAAAAATTGAGTATAAATGAAAAGTATTATCCCGTATCCTCGACCCTTTTAATACCCTTGACATCGGCGAGGGTCCCGCGGGACGCCATTACAAAATTAAAATAAACAACAGATTAATAAAATACGCCACCATTTTGAATGATTATGACATCGGACACTGATTTCTCTGAGAGATATAATTTTAAGGGATTAATTAAACAATGTAGCAGCTGTAATAACCTAAGTGTAACCCACTATAAAAGTTTTTTTTTTTGTTTTAATGTGTCAAACGAGCAAGACGCCACCCGAATTCGCCGAAAAGGCAAAGCGACCGCTGTCCATAGAAGCTCACAATTTTGTTGTTGTTTTAAATCAAAGAGAAAGGGGATCAAGACTCAGATAAAGAGGATATTTCCCTTTCCTATGTGTCCCTTCCATCGAGTAATCTCCATCCCATTCTCATTATTTCCTTATAAGAAAAGGGTAGGAAGGGCAAGAAGTGTGTAGGCTTCCGAAACTCTAGTTAAGAAACGTTATACTCTAAAAATTTACCCCATTAACTTCGAATCCTTAGTTGCAGAAGATAACCAGCGTTTCCAAACAACTTACCTGTAAAAGAAAAAAAAAACATATAAATATTGGATTCACACATATATGACATTATTTTTTTGTACAGTGAAATAGATGTCTGCTTTTAATTACCAACGTATGCAAACATTTCTAATAGATGTAACCAGGAATAAAGGATTTCAACGACCTATTTTTTAGGTATGTATTCAATTTATTATTTGAAAACATAGCTTTAATAAAAAATAATATTTTATCTTTTTCAATTTCTACATATCATAGCTTTCGTGAACATAAGTATATAGTCAAATAAATATATCTGAGACGTAAAATATGTAACTTACACCGGTATAGAAAATATCATAAAAGAACAAAACATGACAGGACACTACGAAAAGAACTTTGTAACATTTAGACGTTGATGGGGGCGCTAGTGAGCCGTCATAATTTAGTTATCAGATCTGATCAGATATCCTTATCGATCTATACTACAAATATTAACAAAAAGCCTATAGTAAACTTTATTCTAATCGACGTCAATTTAAAAGTCATTATCGACATAAATATCACAAATATAATGGTTGGTTAAACAAAAATTGGCATTAACTGCCAGATCGCGTCTGGCAATACGCCAATAGTCAAGCCAATTCTTTGCCATTTACAGAAAGGAAGAAAAACAAAAGAATTTGTCTATTTCCTGCCATTGTTTAACTAGAAACGGGTAAATCGTATAAGTTTAACTTCATTAATAAATTTTATTAGGTTTAAATTTTGAAAATTACGAAGACTATTTTTTTTTTAAATCTGTGCGTACACATAACATGTTTCTTACGAAAGCACCTTCGTTACAATATAAAAACGCTTAACAAAAATATAAATTAAGTACATCTGTTCCCTACATTTATTTATTTGACTAACATTTCCGCAATATAGATTTAAGGACAAATATGTTGGAAGCATTTTATCCAACATTGGATCCAATTATCCAACACGTTTACAAGCAATCAAAATTCAAAAGTCACCCTACTACTAAAAGACCATACTCCGAAAAAATAAAATAATAGTAAACTATTATTTTATTTTTTTATAATAGTAAACTATTATTTTATTTTTTTATAATAGTAAACTATATTTTATTTTTTTGTGTTTATTTATGTTTTTTACAATTTAGAATAGCCATTATAGTAAACTATATTCCACTAAATTGTGATCCTTTGTTGCGTTAGTAAATGGCCATTCTTTACGCCACGTTGAAACTGAATTTACTCAACATTATACGTATTTAATGGGCAATAAAACGTTTTTAATTTGGAAAGTATAAAAAGTTGTAATTGAAACATAAATTTAACTGAACAATTTTGGAAAGTAATAGTTTCATATAAAAGTTATTCATTTACATAAACAATTTTTGGGTAGGTACTGCTTGCAAATATAACAACTAGTTTTTAACCGCGACTTTCGCGCGCAATTAATAAAATGTATTAAATACCTATGTTCTTCCAGACTTTTGTGAGACACACATCCTTCCAAACTTCCACTTTCCACAAATTACTGTAATTTTATATTTGAAATTCGGATAACAGATATAAAATGCACTCATACAGTGTACCACACAGGAAGCAGGGTAGACGTCCAACAAATTGACTGGCCGACTGCGAGGAAAATATAAAAATTCGAGCGGCGTCCGGCCGATACTCTAGAGAAATAACGAAAATTGCTCCGTTCAGATATCTACTCGTCTTACACCGAAAAACTTTGGTATTTTCCCTTAACATTTGGTCGGCCGAATGTTACGTAAGTATTAGTTAAGCGAGGATTTGATGCGGTTTAACATGCATGGCTTTAAAAAGAAGTTGCATATTTTTTCTGGATTATGACGTCACTAATTTATAAAGCTTAAAGTAAACAACGATAAAATTGATATATTCAATAGAGACGACGTAGTTTTCTGTCTAATAAATAAATTTCTTAATTTAGTTAACGTGGCTTTGCAACTATAATTCAGATAGTCAAAAGGATGAAAAGACAATAAGCTACTCGTATGTTGAAATCCCTGTATATTTTGCCAGAATATAAAACATCAAAACTAGCGTTATATTCAAATAACTCCGCAATCTAAATAGATAGTGCATTTTAACATTTTAAAGTGAAAACCAGCCGAGTGAATGCAGTAAGTTTGACACAATTTACCTGTTGATATTGTGACCTACATTTTGTGTTTAGCATTCCCCTTTTATGTGAAGTCCTGGCATACTAAAAGGCTAAATTGAACGCCGATTACCAGTTAAAAATCATTGGTCATTCAATTGTGTTAATTACAAAATTTTACTTATCTATACTAATATTATAAAGAGGAAAGATTTGTATTTTGGATTTTAGTATGTATTGAAATAACTCTAAAACTACTGGACTTCAAAAATGCTTGCACCATTAAAAAGCTATGTTATCTTTGAGTAACATAGACTATACTTTTTTTTATTTCACAAGGGTAAAGACGTGTGTTAATAAAATATCTTTTAGGCAATCTTATTTATATTTTTATATTATATGTAACAGAAATAGGATACTACATCCTTGCATTATTAAATCGTTTTCGAATTAAATGTTTTAAATTATTAACATGAATTAAGTTTTTTTTACGAAGCAATTACGCAAGCTCGTTGTGAAATTCTGAAAATAATCCCTTCATACAATAAAGTTTATATAATTGTATAACATTTTCAGAGTTGTCAAACACAACGTTCAACGGCTTCTTGAAGTTTAGAACAATTCGTACATGCTATTTATATCAGAAATGTTTCCTTGTTTAACATTAAAAACAGCTTTACGTAATAGAGGTTTGAACAAATCAGATTTTTCCAAATTATTTGAATCACAGCTGGATATATTCTTTCCTCAAGATGTTTGTTACTGTCTATAATCTTGATGAAATTTCTCAGATATAGAACATAGAAAAAAGTCTGGAAGAACACATAGACAACTTTTTTTTATAATTCTTCACGGAGAAAGTAGCTGGCTGCTTATAAATATTACGAGAAATACAATCAATTAATATGTTTCTACAACACACTACAAGTTGCCAACATTAAGGAAGCAAGGTTATTATGGTAACGGTGATATTGACACTTTCAAATGAGAATATGACAAATGTAAACAATAAAATAAAGATTTTATAATTTCATGCGGATGACGCCGGGAACAGCTAGTAGTTAATAATTCCAATTCAAACGACCAAAAATTATGTGGCATTTTTAATAGTTCCGGATGTTCAAAGACACAAGAGCAGACACTATAAGTAATTCCTAAGATGCATCTTGTCTACCCCGTATATAAAAGAACTTTGCGATTGTAAAGCATTACCTTATATCACAAAAAGCTCTATAATAAGGTAAGGATAGAAAATATGCTAAATCTTGTGATAATAGCTCCCTTATATTGATTTTAGCTTGGGTATGTACATAAACTGCGTAGGGGGAGAAAGCACTTAATGTGACAAAGTACCACAATAGAATGAGGGGAACGCAAATAGATGACGTTACGCAATTTTAGTACTTTGTCGTATAAAAATAATATCCCTATTTACTTAATGAGATAATGTGGTATAATAAAAAGTGTTTGCATTTTTGTATTAGATAGCAAAAAACACAACAGATTTAATAAATTATATTAGCATTAGAAAGCGAGATCATTGAGTAACATAAGCTATATTTACTAGTTGTTGCTCGCGACTTCGTTTGCGTGGAATAAAAAAATTGGTTACATGGATTTTTTAACAATGCAAGAATTTTTGAAATCGCCCCAGTAGTTTTTGAGTTATTTCAATAAAAAAATACAAATCTTTCCTCTTTATAATATTAGTATAGATAACTAAAGTTTAGTAACAAAAAAAAAGAATTTCTGATCCTCTTCAAATTCGGTTTACATGTAAGTAAATATTACTTCAATAATATCGAATTATAAATCTATCGTAGAAACGAACAAAATAACTCGATAAAATTCGGTTCACGAAAACAACCGATTACATCACTAGTCCCCCATAACAAATAAGGCGCGCCCCCTGGCGGCACGGGCAAACAATTGGGGGCACACTTGTTGCTAAATCAACAATGTTATTTTAGGCACACCCTGTGGGGGGGTATTACCGTATCGTTCTACTTTTTATCGCTTAATAATATCACGGCGTGACCGGACACATACGATTTGCTTAACATCTTTTTCCAAAGTTTATAAGCTTTGAAAGGTATAAAGGATTTGCTCCAACACAACACGTCCCTAAGTGCATATTTAGTAGAAGTAATCAACACTAAAGCTTTAATAATTATTAAACCACGTGAGATACTGCCTAATGAACTAATTTGTCCTGCAATTTCTAATTATACACGCTCTATTTATGGACCAGTCTTTAAGTTCAAATACAAGTAGCAATATAACACAGAGTATCGAATCGTTGATTACAAATGACCAGAGTTTAACTAATACATTCTGGTCAGCTCGATTGTTAAATACTCTATCATTAGTGGACTACTGTTCGTTTATACTAATACTAGCTTTCACTCGCGACTCCGTCCGCGTGTAATGAAAAAAGCAAAAGCGAGTAGCTCATGTGTTCTTTCAGACCATCATCTACATCTATGCCATATTTCATCGTTATCCGTTCAGCAGTTTAGGCTATAAACTCTAACAAACATCCATCCATCCAAGTAAACTTTCGAATTTATAATATTATTATGAAGTAAGATAAGATAATAAAAATGAAAGATTTGTATTTTTGTATGTATTAAAATAACTTAAAAACTGCTGGGCCGATTTCAAAAATTTTGCCATTAAAAAGTTCCGTTTTCAGTGAGTAACATAGGCTATATGTTTTATTATTTTTTAATTTCACGCGACGTCACGAGCAATAGCTAGTTCTAAATGAATGTAAGACAACTTTATTTGCTTACAATTTAAGGATTGCTTGCATCTTATTCTAAAAGAACACATTTAAAACAGTTTAAAACAAGAAAACATTATCTTTACTCTATCTAAATCCACAGTTGAACTAAACCAAATAAAATTATCTTATAGAACTTACCCAAACGTGGTCGACAATGTCATAAAATTCTGTGGTTAGTGATAACTAAATAAAATCGATATTCGCTCGGTTGAATCGAGTTGGAACTAATGGCGTAGAAAACCGCCTAACTCGATAAATTATTACTTTAAAGGGGAAGGGTTCGTGATTCTTAATATTACGAATTGTAAAATTTGCATTATAATTTATACAGTGTTAAAATAATTCGTTTTATAAAATCGCATGGCTTAAATCATAGCCAAAAAATTTGAAAGAATTTTAATCTATGTAATAAAGGAAAGAGTTGTTTTATATTTGTACTAAATCCTTTACTAGTTCGCATAAAAAAAGTATAGTCAAACAAGGATATCTGACCAAATCAAAGACGCTGCTACTGCGGTTAGTTTTGTTAATATGTAAAACTTAAATGGGCATAGAAAATAAAAAAAGTATGAGAGATACTTCGAACAAAACAGACCTTTTGACATGTTGTTAACAGGAGGAGCTAGTGTGCTGTCATTTAGTTAGACTTATGCCCGGATCAGATATCCTAATTTTAGTCCCTTTTCTTAAGAGGAAAAGATGGGAAGGAAAAATTGATTTGACAGCGGAGGAGACGCACAGGAAGGGGAAATATGCTATTTAGGTGCGTCTTCTGTTCTGTCAATTAGGTGGAGGCAACGCATCTGCAATTGCAGATGTTTATTGCCAGCGGCCGCTTCGCCATTTCGGCGGATTCAGGTGGCCGTTTGCTCGTTTACCACCTTATGTTATAAAAAAAAATCAGATATCCTTGTTGGACTATAACTGGAGTATTATAAGGTTATCTCAATTTATATTTGTAATGTATTCAAGTTTGGATATTATTCAATTTACGAAATAATTTTCTGCGAACAAAGTTAATAGCTTCAGTTTCAGGTTTTAGTTACCAATATAAACTTTTGCCGTTTCGTGTTTTGTTTTTTTTCGCTGTTGCATGTTTTTCGTGTAAAACGTGGCAGAGTTAATTTTCGTGCCACTAGCAACATTGTTATGGCAATTACTGGATTTTTTTATTTCATATGTACAAAGGGAAACTATTTTGCCCTCATATTTCGCAATTTCGTGCTCTATAAAAATATATGCATTTTAACAAAGGTGACTTTGTGATTTGTAGCGTAATTTAATAAAAGCTTTTGAAACTTCACATTTAGAATTATTGAGTTAATTAGGACGTAATTTTTGCAAAAACAACTTAATTATACCATGTTAGTGTACGTATTAATGTAAAGAAGTGTAATAATTTTTTCAAGCTTAATCATACTAATCATACTAATATTATAAATGCGAAAGTTTGGATGGATGGATGGATGGATGGATGGATGGATGTTTGTTAGAGTTTGTAGCCTAAACGGCTGAACGGATTTCGATGAAATTTGG
Organism: Papilio protenor; assembly: GCA_029286645.1. Taxonomy (NCBI): domain Eukaryota; kingdom Metazoa; phylum Arthropoda; class Insecta; order Lepidoptera; family Papilionidae; genus Papilio; species Papilio protenor. The sequence goes on along the minus strand of JAGSMZ010000044.1, from coordinate 2,631,178 downwards.
TATAGATGTAGAGGATAGTCTAGAAGAACACATAGGCTGCTCACTTTTTTTATTTTAATTCCGCGCGGACGGAGTCGCGGGCGAAAGCTAGTTAAAAATATTTGACACGATAATAATGTGTTTGTCAAGTAACTTTATTTATTTAAACTAGACGTAAAATCTTCAGAATTTATAGAATTTCTACAGGAATATAGTGACTATAGTGTGTTCGACTATAATTGTTTTCACTTGTAGTATATTTTTAATTACCACTCAAAGTACCAAAAAACAAATGAAAATGTAATAAAAACATACTGGCAGCTTTTATATATTTTACACTACAAGCATTTCATTTTTTAAAAGCAATTTGAAAAAAGAACAGAATTATTCAGTTATTTTGTTAATGGCCAGTTACGTAATCGTTGAAAAAAGCGTTACTTTCAAATGTGTAAATTCGCTACAGCGAATCTACTCAAAACCCCTTTCCTTTACAACTTAAAAAAGTAATTAATGAACTCAGTAAACGTTCTAGCGATATTAACCATATTAAATTGAGCCGTCGTGTTACCGGGGAAGTTAATTTTGAGTACATTAAAATATGGACGGGGACGTCGTCGGGGGTCAAGTTATTTGGACGGTGTTCGGAAGTCACGAGGCTCCGTGGCATGATTTAAATACTCCGCCATGTTTTATCTGGCATCTAGTACGTGAGGCAGTGGCCCAGCACGGAGGATTTGAGCTCTGGGTTTGTAAAATTAATAGCTAGATATATAGCAACTTAAAAACCCATTTTCTGTGACAAGCAGCAGTTTCTGTTATAAATTGGTATTGCATTTTGTATCTGTAAATTTAAAATATTTATTCACATGTACTCTGGTTTATGATTTTCTAAGAAGTTTCTAGGCATATACGTATGTTTTATTCTGATTTTGGAATGAGAATGAGACATGTTGATACAGTTAGGTATACCCCAACCAGGAGTATAGATATCTTATGACGCTTGAATCAGGTGTTCCATATTTTTCAATGTGGCAAGGGTCCTTGGTCTTCTGGTCAGGGTTTAAACGTGTTTCTGCAGTGGAAACCAACTGTAAACAAACATAATTCATCGTGACCTGGTTGATGACAATCTGACGACTTCCAGTTCTCTGATTACATTCGCTATCTGAATTTCGTCTTGGTTTACTTTAATAAATTACATCTCGCCTAATGGAGGTTACGCAATGAGATCCTTTAATTTGGAACAACTAACGACTATAATTGTACTTGCGGTAACTAACGTGCGTCAGCATTACATTTATAGAAATGGGTAGTACAAATTCATATGACATAATAGCTTATAATCTACTTTTGCAGAAAAATAAATTATTTATCGAAATAAGAAAAACCTTAAACAATCTTACTTATAATATAAATTTAAAAGTTTAGATAGATGGATGACGTTTACTCACTTTTTTTTTAATTCCACGCGGACGAAGCCGCGGGCGAAAGCTAGTTTATATAATTTCCAAATTCAAAAAACATTGGATATTGTTAATCTTTTTAATAGTTAAAAGTGCCATCTATTGAGCGTTTACAGAAATAATAACTAAAGAAACGTATAAAATCGAACACTAGATGTCACTGGAATATGTACCTAGTACATAAATAAAATTCACAGAAGTAAAAATAAAGACTTGTGACTTGTTTTCTTTTCTTTTTATTCTGTTAAAATAAAGTGAAATGTTAAAATTGTTTTGATGCACATAAAATAACAACCACAATTGTGTTGTATTCAAGAAATTGTTTACTTTAAAAATATCGCTACGTGCATAAAACATTATAGGAAATATAAAGTACTGCTCTTAATAAAATGATACGGACTCGAGAAGTCAAACAGTATAACAACAGAACTGTTCGTCGGGAAATTGCAATAAAAATTCCCCAGATATCGAAGACGGGGAGAAATATCGCATGGAATTTAATACTGGACAACTAGACGATGTTTTTGGTGCGTTAAACTTGAAATTTTATCTAAACGCTAAGGATTTACGAGACTAAAACAATTTTAAAATCCATATATTTTTTTAACAATGTCACAGGACTCTAATTTAGAAATCCCTTTTAAATGCAGTAGATTTGTTTGAACATTGTCTTGTATCGTTTTTTTTGAAAGATACTTTGCAAAATAACCAATTTTAACGTCTGATATCTTACTAATCTTCCTAATATTATAAATGCCAAAGTTTATATGGTTGGATGGATGGTTGTTAGACTTTGTAGCCTACACTGCTGAACGGATCTCGATGAAATTTGGCATAAATGAAGAGGTTAGTCTAAAAGAACACATAGACTACTTGGTTTTGTTTTTTTTTTTTCTAATTTCACGCCGACGGAGTTGTGAGCGAAAGCTAGTAATGTAATGTATTTCATACGTTTGTCATAGTTCTAATTTTAGGGTTGCCATTAAGCTTAGTTTGGCATACTCGTACAATTAAAGTAATTTCTGAAGGCTTTAGTAGATATAACATAGGCTCGGCCCCTTAGCGCCAACGTGGCGGTACGTGTAGTTAATTTTACAGCGCCTAAACACGAAAGCGTGGCTTTTGCGGTGAACTTCGTTATTTATTAACAAAAACGACCGGCTTTATTGGGTGCTGGGTACAACCTTTGGGGTTGTTGGGTAATTTTATTGTTAGCTGTAAAATAGATATGGAAACAAAGGCTTTTTGTATCGGGTTTACAATTTTTTACTTTAAAATTTAGCGTTTAAAATATTATACAGGATGTTCAAAAATGCGGAGAGTAAATCATGAGATTTCAGAACACCCTTTTTGAGGTCGATTAAAAGACATATATATTTAAGCATTTATCAAAACGTTATCAAAGACTTAAATCTTGTAAGTTAATAAGGCATAACATTATAACAAGATGACTTGTTAAGTCTTACGTACAAAGATATTTCAAAGGTTTTCCATATAATGGTTACATCGTGGCCTTACCAAAGTAATACGCATCGTCTAACATTAAAATAAGATTTTAATAAGCCGTTATTACCAAAAGTTACTGAAAGCCGCAACTTTCTAGTAAATATCTACGTGGTTACTAATTGTTACTAAGAGTTATTTTATTTCAGACTTTATTTGTAGATAATTAAGATTTATTGTTAATTATATATCTGTAAGAACACTTTTTAATGTAATTATCTCAAATATGTGTCGAATGGGAGAAACTTCAGAAATTATTTCAAAACACAATCAAAAAATAATAAATATTATTATAATAAAAAAAATATTTAATAATAACATTTATTAAAAACACTGTTGTTTTGTGAATACGTGAGAACTTGTATATATTTTATTACCGTTTATTGTGAGAATTAAAATATAAGAAAGTCGAAAAAAATATTCCCATAGTAAACAAAGACCGTTATGTCAACTGAAATGTCTTAAGATTCGAATTCCGAAGGGACCGTGGTAGGGGATAGGACAACCATTGTTAGTAGACACCTGACCGTGAGAGTGCATTTACAAAGAATAAAAGGGACAAGGGGTCATGTATAATTGGTTTCAACGGTGCATAGATAAGGGTGATTTTAACGTATTCTTTATCTAGGATTAAGTTATGTTAAGTTACAATAGTTTAAGATTGTCCTTTTCATGAAACATGCTAATAGATCTGGTTTATAGACGTAGAAATTGTTGCAGTCTACATTTTTATGTGAGAACATTTTTTTCATCAACAAAAGATATTGTCATCTCGCTCATTTTCTGAGAAAAAGAAAGAGATAGGTATATATTTGCAAGGACGGTTAATATTCACAGTTAGACTAACCTCTTACGTACTGTTTACAAATAACCCAATGGTAGTAACAAGAAATCTTAGGACAAAAACTGTACAATGCATGACTAAATATAATTTGATATTGGCAAAAAACTTAATTTACAACAAAAAACTACAAACGACATTGTTACATGTAAACCACAGACGAAAATAAACTAAAATCGGATATTCAATAACAGATTACCAAGTTATTTAAATTAGTAATTCAGCTTAGAATTACCAAAAATTCCTAACCTAAAAAAATAAAAAATTAACGGCCTCACCAGATGATTTTAAAGAATGAAAGATTCTATTTAGACAGTATTTCAAGTAAATTTTAGCTTGAACTTACGTTAACCCTTTCTACCGCCAATCCTTACGTCTGAGCGTAGATTTTGGACAAAATATTGCTATTGAAAATTATTCTTACTAATATTATAAATGCGAAAGTCTAGATGGAAGGATGTTTGTTAGACTTTGTAACCTAAACTGCTGAACGGATCTGGATGAAATTTGGCATAGATGGAGGGCATAATCTGGAAGAACACATAGGCTACTCAATTTTTTAAATCCATGAGGACGGAGTCGCGGGCGAAAGCTAGTAAATAATTTATACCGAGAGCAGTGTGGTGACAAACATTTATAGTGAATCTCATAACTACGTTCTTCCTTAATATCACTCAGAAGCGGTCAGAGTTAAAACACTGATTACCTAAACAGTGTCTTACTATACTGGGTAAAGAATTTCTTTCTAAATTTATAATAACTAGTACTTTAAACAATTATCTTAAATGATCAGTTGAAAAATCATAATCTATTCAATCTTTTTGTATTCAGTTCAGAGAAAAGCAATAAAGTATTCATGGTTATAAAGCTAAAGGCGGTAAACAATTTTATCACAGAAGTGTACGGTCAATGCACTTACAGACGTATGCATCAATTCTCGGAAACATTTAACAATGACTCAGCACTTCTGGGAATGCGTAGGGACAACAAAATGCATGTTTCGAAACATGCTGCAATCTCTGATACAACTAGCTTTTGCCCGCGAATATGCGCGGAATTAAAAAAAACGTATGTCCTACGTTCCTACCTCACTGTGTTCTAATAAATTTCATTGAGATATATTACGCCCTTTTGGAAATACGAAGCAAGACATTTTTAGCTCGAAAATTAAAAAATACTAGCTACTGCTCGCGACTTCGTCACCGTGAAATTAAAGAAGTAATCAAATATAGCCTATGTTACTCAATGATGACGTAGCGTTTTAATGGTGAGAGATTTTAAAATAGGCCCAGTAGTTTTTGAGTTATTTTAACACATACAAAAATACAAATCTTTCCTCTTTATAATATTAGTATAGATTTCTAGGAAAAACAGTCATACATAAGTATATAACATAAGCTATCCTTATTTTACAATTTTATTGTACTATTCTTCGCAATTCACAAAATTTCTATTCTTATACGTGTTTAAAAAACTAACAAAACAACTAAGGTACTAAAAATTAGATTATCTATATGGGATCTCGTTACAAAGAATGTCAGGGCTGTCAGAGGTCATAAAACACACCGTGACCGCTGGCAACCCTACACTCGAGGAAATGAACGTAATTAATTTGATTAATCGCGAGAGGCGTCTCCGTGGCATACCAACGATGAGTAATGAAGGACAAAGGCGAAAGAATTCATCTTCTTTTCCAATGTCGTTGATCCGATCACTCCGACCAATGCACTTCCGACCCTAAGTCCAGAGGGTTAAGTACCAAAATAGAATACAAAGTGAGACAATGGCAAGGGATTAAAAATGACTCGTAGAAATAACAGAATAGGGCTGTCAACGTTATGAAATGAAATTGAATGTAATTTTCTTTTACACCCAAGAGAAACCTGTCGCCCAAGTAAATTGGTTATTTATTTTGTCATTTATGTCTAGTAATGATCTGTTGCCTTTTCCACTAAACGTAAAGCCGCGAAATAATACAATTTCCACTGGCGCGACTGGTCAGACACGTTGCAAAAGTAACAACCAAATAAGTACGACTTAAGCTATAAATAGGAGTTAAATAAAGTAAGTTTTAATCGAGTTCAATTGTGACATCGGCATATCCGTAATGTAACAATTAAGCGTGTACCCAAAAGCTATGCTACCTTATGTAATAAAAACTCGTTTACAAGAAGTAATAAAGATTCCACAAGACAACGAAAACGGTGTCGTTCTAAAATATACAATTTTTACTTGGATTGATTGTAAATTTAAAACCTTTATATGCTTTTGTTACATACATAAATTATCAACAGAGAAACTTTTAATATTTACCCGAAGAAAGACAGACATGCGAAGCTATCAGGTAAGTGAGTGAAAGAGAGAAACGATCGTCCTTTCTCTGTTACCATTTAACAGTGCTTAAAGGCTTTGCCAGACAAAAACAAGGATCATGGGAATTACTATTGTATAGTGTTAATACATTTAAAACCAGGTAGGAATTTCCGACAATATTATATTTGCGGTTCCCTAAATATCTAATATGTTATTTACGATGAGAAAATTGTAGATAACATCGTTTACAGATAGCAAAGTAATATTTGTTCCCAAGTTAGGGTACGGGAGTTTGTAAATAATGGAATAGAAATTAAAGCGGTTAGTCATGGCAATTGTCTTTGTATGGGGGCAATGTCCTTATTGTTCTCACATTTGAAACATGTGTTAGACGATCTGGGATATTGTAGCAATAAAATTTGTCCTACATACAAGTACCGTGATCTCTGACAAGGAAGAATCTAACAGTCGTTCCCAGTTGCTAATAATAGTCCCTTAGTTAGCCAAAATCTAGACTTAGGGGTACCTTTAGTGACCTTAATTACTCAACGACTACCTTAATTACTGCAAGGGTAAAACGAGTAAAACATTACATATTGGTTTTAAATATTATGACAGTACGTGGATTCGTCATTCCGTGTTCGGATTCCGTACGTCAATTGCGAATGTAATGTTCATATTAATGGAATTCTTGAACAAATTAACAAACTCGCCGTCGTGAAGATATTCTAACTAGGAAGTGTGACCTGTTAGTTGTCAAAGTCATTAATCAAATCGATTCTAACTGCCAACTGAAATCTGAACAGCAAATCCGGCAACGATGTGCAGCGGACGCTGTGATGAGCGCCAGCGATTTTGTTATATTTACTTATAGTATTTTGATTACTATGAAATAGCAATGAACTATACCTAAAAGCCTAAATCTTTGATATTAATATTGTATTTTTGCGTTGCGAGTATTGCGTAGCGCTTTCCGCAAACACAATAATGCATCATCGACACAAAGGGTCTAAATCTCAGTGTCAAGAAGTTAAAATTAAGCCAGCCGCACAAAAAAATCAGACCATTACATGTCGGTAAGGAAAAATAAACTAACGGTACTAAATCCTTGCCCAAATATTTTACACCCAAGAAATATAATATAAATCGTTCGACCATATTATAAATTTAATTCCAATTTACCCGCCCCGTTTATCAATAGCAACACACCCTTATCGTAGATTTGCACTAATAACTATTTGAACAATCACATAGCGGAGTGGGCTGAACATAATCCTGACGAACTTGTATCGAGTTGCCCAATAAACTTTCTATATCATGTTTGTTTATACGAGAGACTACAAATTCTATGCTAAGGGTTGATTAGTAACAGAAAGATGTCAATGTGAGAACTGCGGCTTAGTACGACCAATTTATCTGTGTATATTTCTATTACAAAAGGATTTTGTCTGTCTAAAGTTTATTTTTTGTCGTTTTTCATTTGCTTTATAAAAAGACGCTTCGATATTTGAATTTCAATAAAAATAAAGAGAGGTTCGTCTATAAATTAAAAAACAAATGAAATTGTCTCTAGAAAGAAAATGATACGTGTATACAAGTATTTCATCTATGGAAATTAAATTAAGAAGACGTCCCAACAAATAGGTCACAACAGAAGTATTCTTTAAGAAAATACAGAAGGTAAGAAAGCAATACGTCAAATAGCGATCACAAAACGTTGCTCTTTGAGGAAAAGCAATTTCATTGAAAGGCTAGTGGGAACTAAATACGAAACAGCCCCCCCCCCCGTATAGTGAACGTACGAGCAATTGCATTGGATTTAATGTGTTAGGTGAACAATGGGGTGGCCACTTTGGAATTGAAAATCTCGTTGGTCTATTACGTTTAGTGCAACAAATGACGCATCTTTTAACATAACAAATTGAATTATAAATAGACTCAGTTACCAAACCTAGTAACCGTTATTATAATTGTGTATTTTAGCGATAGGATTAGTACAAATTAATTACATATGCATAAGTCATAATTAAATAAAACTTCTTCCCCGATTCTCTAAAAGGATTGAAATGTATTGAATGATGATCGATTTTCTATTTTCACGGGAAAATAAAAAAAAAATAGGTAGTATTTTTTTAACTGTCACATACCAAGAATCTTTGTATAATTTAATGTAGATTAAAAATATCATGGTAATAAATCTCACGCAATGTAGTTACCTTACATTACGTGACACGATCTCTTGACAACGAACTGCTTGCTTTAACAGGTATTTTTTTACGTTGGCAACACTGCCTGCCTTGAAGGTGAAATAATAACCCAAGTGATATTTCATCATTTCCTCATTACCAACATAATGTACAAAATAAAATATATTTTTTATCCACCTACAGACATTATATAAAATTAAAAATACTGCAGGATTTTTTTTATTTCACTTATTCAATAAATTCCTAAATACCTACAACATATCGTTCTATAATTTCGGAAAGTTTCAATAATATAAACTTACCTTTAACACGAAACTATAATATAATATTAAATTATAATGTAATGAATTTGCGTGTAATACCGAGCTGTTAACATTTCTAACCTAAAATGTCAACAATAACCTAATTACAATAAATATTATTGCTGCATGTGAAACTTTCGCATACGCCTTTGTAAATTCTAAAAAAAATATGCCGCAATGTGTACCGCTTACATTATATAATAATTTTGTAACGTTAAGAAATAAAACTTTAATGATCGTACATACATAAACACCAACATCTAACTTTCAAGATGTATGTACACAGTAGGAATAAAAACAAACAATGCCATCCCTATAACGCTCTTCGTACAAAGAAAACAATGTGTTAAACAAGTGTTAAAACAGTGAAAACTCACGAATAAAAGTTGAACTTTTAAACGTTTACTAACGGACACTTACCAAAGCAATCCAAATCCTTTCATCAAAATCAGTCTTCTATTATTCTTATCAAATATATTATTTAAATCACAAAACTCTTAATTAAACTAATTAATTCTTAACTATTCCACACTAGATACTACAAAAATTTTGGATACAATGACTAGATATCAAAATGAGCGCGGGAGCACAACCGTGCGCGGTAACGGTCGAAGCATAACTGACAGAGGGGGTCAAGTTTTCGGAAAAAAAGTCGAACTGCAGGCAAAGGCAGTCATACGTTACGGCCGAGATGACTACAACAAAAAAGGACCCTAAATATTGGAATCAAGCGCTTCTCAAAGGCACATTTAATTTTTTTATTTAAATATTTTAAATAGCAAAATATTTTTTTAAATATCAGTCAGTATTTTTAAAAATACCTTTGAAATAATTATTAATAGCAACTTAATTAAATAAAAAAAAATGAAATTTTTATGTTAATCTATTTAATAAAATTAACTAAAAGGTAACAACGTTTCTTTATGCTTTATAATTCTAAAACCATCAAGGTCAGTTTAATGCTTTAGTCATGGCGATTTTTTTTTACAATGATTCGTACATTCTAGTTTCCAAGGTTAGTTCGACCGTTCAATGTACCCGAACTCTGTGACCTTGCATATGTTAATATAAAAAACATAACGTACATTTAACGTTAAAAACCACACGAGTGTCAATTATATTATTACTAGTTGTCGCCTACGAGTACGTCCGCATAGAAGTAAAAAAAACATAGCCTATGTGTTCTTCCAGACCATCCAAATTTCATTAAAATCCGCTCAGCAATTTGGGCTACAAACTCTAACAAACATCCATCCATCTAAACGTTTGCATTTATAATATTAGAAAGATTTTTTTGCTTAAAATTATAACTTGAATATAAAATCTAGGTTAGATTAGAGTTAAGTATGCAGATACAAAAAACTTAACCTTACGTAAAAATTGTATAATCCATTAAAAAACAATTCACATGCAATCATTGGCCGTATCCAATCAGATTGGCTACGTTAATTCGCAAATGATGTATTCTTAAGATTATTGGCCTCTAGTTATTGGAAACCCTGAAAATAAATATTTAATACGTATAGATCAGGCCAAGGCTTGTATTGTGATTGTCTTACATACTCACGATATAATAATTGCTAAAATGGTTTCTTATTTACCTAATTTTAGTAATTATTGCAATAATTTATGTTCTACATTATACTGTTTTTTAATAATTGTTAACACTATTAAATCACGAGTTATATTAAAAAAATAGTTAAAAAATGTTTTACAAGTGAACGAAAAAATATGTACAAAAGGTTTACAATAAATCAATTAAATTCATACGCGAGCAACACAGGGGTTCCTATATTGTTAATAATAGAAGTTTGAGAACCACGGACCGTTAAATTCGAGTTCTGCAGCTGCCGTGACGCACACATTCGCAGCCCTATACGTATACGAAGCTTTGTTACACTCGTGCGAGTCATTGTGTACATGTATTGTTCTATACTATATAATTTTATGCGTAGGGGTGTAAAATCATTAAGTTTTTTTTTTTCGTAACGGTATTGATTAGTTCAATGTACGGATGATATTGGGGTTGGTTAATTTATATTGTGGCGACATCTGTATGGTTTAATATTAAAATAAACCAAACAAAATTATACTATTTACTACAAAATTAAAAGAAATATATCTTAAATAATAGCGTTTTGTGTATATGTGCCCTAGTTATCTATACTAATATAAAGAGGAAAGTTTAGTATTTTTGTATGTATTGAAATAACTCCAAAACTACTGGGCCGATTTTAAAAATTCTTTCACAGTTACAAAGGTAATTTATCTGTAACAGAGGCTATATTTTTGTAATTTTTTAAATTTCCCGCGAACGAAGTCGTGAGCATGTATGTATGTGTCAGTTCATACGGCATAAGACAAACCCGTCTTAAACACAATGTCTTATCTGTTACGCAACAAGTTACTTAATCTTTGAGACATATTGGTACATTGAATGTCCTTTCTATTTCATTATTCTATGACGTCCGTTGAATTTTGAATAACGAACTTTGAATCGCAAAGTTCAATACAGTTTTTGTACGTCATTTATTTAACTTTCGTAATTACGATGTCTGCGTTTATTTTAAGTTAAAAGTATTTTTAGCGTTATATTTATATATTGTGGGTTATATTTGCTAATATTTGCCATTACGAAATCCTAGAATATAGTATAAAATACTGTTATAAATCCAAAATATTTATTATTGATAGATAAATGCTTCAAGCATTAAAAAAAAATTTCGAGGGTTATACGTAGTCCATAGGCTTTTTTAACATTAATCATCCTTTTTAATCGAACAGGGTAAGCAGAAGGCATGTGTTTTGTGTTCCTTATAATATATCTTACCTTATTACTCATCATTGGCCGCGGTGGCCGTTCGTGAATGGGCCCGTTGTTTGTCTTTGCGAAATCCCCAACGTTCCTATAAACAAAGATTGTGATATTGGACATTGTGAAACACCAAAAGACATAACTATGAAGTTAATTATTATGTCTCTTAGACCGATTTTACATAAAAATAAAAACACAAGTAATCTATACGAATATTATAAAGAGAAAAGATTTATATTTTTGTATGTATTGGAATAACTCAAAAGCTACTGGGCCTATTTCAAAAAATCTTTCGCCATTAAAAAGCTACGTTATCAGTGAGTAACATAGGCTATATTTTTAAATTTCACACAGGCGAAATCGCGAGCAACAGCTAGTTATAGATAATTTGATTCCCATACGTGCACTTGTTTTTGATTCACGTAAAAACTACTGAGCCGATTTTAATTCCTTCACCATTCGAAAGGTAATTTAACTATGAGTAACATAGGCTATGTTTTTTTATTATTTTTTAATTTCACGAGGGCGAAGTCGCGAACAGCTATTCAAGTATAAATAGATAACAAATGGCAGATTAACTCATTTATATTTATATTATAAAATATATTCCAGCAAGCCACTGTTATGAACTAAACAATTTATCAACGTCTTAAAAAAGATCGTGATCTCACAGGACATTCAAATTGTATAATTATTTGTACAGACAGACAAATACTGCGTCATAACAAGTGTCAAAACATTAACAAAATATTATGTAAACAATTTGTATTGTATTAAAACAAAATCACAGGTCACATAAATACTAATCGCAAACAATTATGCACAAAACCTTAGTGTTGTGTACACAAATTGTGCTGTATAAATATATCGATAGATGTTTTCTACATTTTTTTGGTCAAAAACATTTGAATACACTATAAAACGTCAAGGACTTCACTATTTTGTCTATATGATTTATTTAATACTACCCTTCGCCTGTAACTCCATCCGCGTGAAATTAAAAAAAACAAAAGAAAGTAGCCAATGTGTACTTTCAGACTATTCTCTACTTTTATGCCTTTCATCGAGATCCTATCAGCGGTTTAGACTACAACCTCTAACAAACATCTAAACATTCGCATTTATAATATTAGTATTGATACTGTACGTTCACTTTTACTTACCTTTGTTTCATCATGTACTATTTAATGAATTACATTACAAATGTTTATATAATCTATATTTCGAAATGACATTTGTGTCTATCAATTCAAATTATAGAGTCATTATTGTCTTGCAACTTAGTTTTATGTGTATTTAATAAAGAGATTAAAAAAATATAGAGGAGGCATATTTGACACTTCACTTAAAACATTTTTCATATCCTCAAAACTATAATACATATAATTGTATTTAAATTAATTATTTTTTTTAAAATTTTCACATTTTAAAACAAAACATGGAGCTTATTATAATTTTGATAAATACATGGCGTAAAATTGACAATTGATATAGTACCTTTCAGAGAAAGTACCGGTGAAAAATTCTGTTCACTGTCTCGTCTATATATGTTTTTAATTTCTTTGGTTTATTCACGAAATTAGTATGTTCGTATGTTTGCGAATATGAAAACAATATTTCTGAAGTAAATGTTGTTAACCTTCGAAAGACGGGAATGGATTACACCTGCCATGTTCATACAATCTTTTGAGAAAATGCCCTACACTTACGTCACGCTTTAGGCTATATATTTTCACGCCATTAAAGTTTGGGGTAAATATTTTGGATAAAAACCCTAATGTGGGAAAGAGACCATAAGTTGCTGACAACATCAAGAAAGAAAGATTGCTAAGGCTTGTCATGTCATGTCATGTCATGTCATGTCATGTCATGTCATGTCATGTCATGTCATGTCATGTCATGTCATGTCATGTCATGTCATGTCATGTCATGTCATGTCATGTCATGTCATTTTGACATTTGCTATTGATAATTTGACAAATATAAACAATAAAATAAAGTTTTTATAATTTCACGCGGATGAATCCGCACGCGAACAGCTAGTGTTGTTATAAGCTTTTTTTTACTACCTCTTAATAGTAGTAATATATTTTTTATACCTATACTATTATAATAAAGCGTAAACACATACTTCTTTGTTGCCTAAGATGTCAGCAATTATAGCATATTTTTGAATAACTCTTTTTTTAATAAAATGCCCTACACTTACGTCACGCTTTAGGCTATATATTTTCACGCCATTAAAGTTTGGGGTAAATATTTTGGATAAAAACCCTAATGTGGGAAAGAGACCATAAGTTGCTGACAACATCAAGAAAGAAAGATTGCTAAGGCTTGTCATGTCATGTCATGTCATGTCATGTCATGTCATGTCATGTCATGTCATGTCATGTCATGTCATGTCATGTCATGTCATGTCATGTCATGTCATGTCATGTCATGTCATGTCATGTCATGTCATGTCATGTCATGTCATTTTGACATTTGCTATTGATAATTTGACAAATATAAACAATAAAATAAAGTTTTTATAATTTCACGCGGATGAATCCGCACTCGAACAGCTAGTATAATAATAAAGCGTAAACACATACTTCTTTGTTGCCTAAGATGTCAGCAATTATAGCATATTTTTGAATAACTCTTTTTTTAATAAAATGCCCTACACTTACGTCACGCTTTAGGCTATATATTTTCACGCCATTAAAGTTAGGGGTTTTGGATAAAAACCCTAATGTGGGAAAGAGACCGTAAGTTACTGACAACATCAAGAAAGAAAGATTGCTAAGGCTTGTCATGTCATGTCATGTCATTTTGACATTTGCTATTGATAATTTGACAAATATAAACAATAAAATAAAGTTTTTATAATTTCACGCGGATGAATCCGCACGCGAACAGCTAGTGTTGTTATAAGCTTTTTTTTACTACCTCTTAATAGCAGTAATATATTTTATATATCGTTTTATAACAGCACAGCGATATGCCTGACATGCACCAGGGGGCGTAATTATTTTGCCAGCTGTGCATTGGGTCACTTTCGCTGCAACTGTCTCATGGTACACTAGCGACATCACCCGATTTTACATGGGTATCACATCAATTATAGGTAAGACCATACGTTGTCTCTCTTTGTTCGTGTGAATATTAAACGACAACGCGTTACAGACAGACACAAAGCTCTTTGTATTAATGAATATTCAGTTAACTAGGTATTGTAATTACTAATTGAGGATTTTAATGTGTTTTCCGTATTTCGTGGAGTTTTATTAAATACATTTAATTTTCAGACGTCCCGATCCCGAGTGCTCGTTGCTGTTTTCGAGGATTTGCGGTTTATTGATTCCGAATGAGATTGTTTGTGATCGTGAGATTTTATAAACCACACTTCTCAAAAGTACATCGATTTCTACTAAAGGGGAAACGGAATTAAATTTGTAAATGTTCTATCGTATTGGTTTATTTAAATTTAACTTAAGATACTAAGATAAGATAAGATAAAAGATAATATTTTACATAGAATTCCAGATATTAGTTTCATATGAAAACTTAAATATCTTTACACAGGCGACTGCAAATTTCAACTGGAGGCATAGTATGGATGAACACAGGCTAAAAATTAAGTTTTTTTTAAATTCCGCGAGGACGAAGTCGCGTGTTATATTTAAATCTTTACTTCACATTGCTAATATTTAAAGACAGCTGTTCATATCCGTAGGTAACATAATCCATATGCCCTAGGTGGTGCAGAATTTACAATAAATAAACAAAGACTATAGCCAGACCGCGTTTCCTGTGCGCGAAAGAGACGCCACGATCTGGGAAGTGCAACGACCTCACAGGATGCGAGGCTAAAGTCATGTTTATGTTACCCAGGTGAATCGAATACCGATATCCAAAAACATTTTATCGCTTATTATTAATTAGTAAAAATGATTTTATTAATATCGATGTAATATGGTAATCGTAAATATTTAAATACTAGCTTTCGCCCACTAAACCGCCTGCATGGAATTAAAAAAAAGCAAGTACCTATGTGTTCTTCTAGACTATTCTGTACATCTATGCCAAATTTCATCGAGATCCGTTCAGCCGTTTAGGCTACAAACTCTAACAAACATCCATCTAAACTTTAACATTTATAATATTAGGAACATATGTTTTAAATTTCTTATCCTTTTCTGTATTGTTCAATTTGCTAGAGCGAGAGACGGTATGGCGTGTCCACGCGTGGGACATTGAGGTAGGCCTAGCCCACGGGAAGCCAAGGGTCATCGTTCGGGTGAACGACCCGGGATATGACCTCCACATTTTTACGGCTTGCAAGTGACTCAACCGAAGTACCAACGGGACGATGTAACAGTTTTGAGGCATGTGCGAATTAATTTTACACTTTTTTTGCATGTTTACGTCGAGCGCTGCGTTGAGCTCACAATAGGCAGTATGTCAAAGTTTGTGTAGGCGTAACCACTGCTCTGTGGCACAAAAGAATATTAGTGTCAAGATAACTTAAATGCAGTATAAAAACGACAAAGTAATAAATATTTACACGTAAAATAGGACGTCTAATTTATTTATATGTACAAATATCACTAATATTATAAATGCGATAGTTTAGACGGAAGAATGTTTTTTTAGAATTTATAGCCTATACTGCCGAACGGATCTCGATGAAATTTGGCATGGATGTAGAGGATAGTCTGGAGGAACACATAGACTCGCGGGCGAAAGCTAGTACTTTCATAATGTAAAATTTTACGAAACATATAATAATATTTCAAATACTCTTCGTAGAATTAAACAGTGAGACATGCTGTCTTTAGCAAACTGAATACATCGTGCATAAAGCCATCCATCATAGGAGACGTCACAGAGCATTGCATATCTAACAGGTCGCAAACTCCATTTCCTAGCAATATCCACAAGTCACCAAGCTTCCTGTTAAAGACGAACACCTTTATCTTAACTAAAATATTCCAACTAGACACGTGCAATCTTCATACATTTCTGTATGCAGTGTGTTTTTTTAATTTGATTTTTAAGCCACAAGATAAGACATGCCTTATTAACATTTTTACATATAAAAATGTGCTAATTATTAGAAAAAAATTAAGCTAAAGAGATCTTGGATAATATCATATTTTTAAAAGGAATTGACTCATTAAAATTATTTCCATTGGTAGAAATTTTCGGCTTCGGTTTTAATATTGATACTTATTAAATCGTTTTGTAAACTAAGATATTAAACTTATGTTTGTATCATATTGTAATGTGAAAATTTTATATACCACTTGTTGGCAAGTCCTTCCGTTTAGTGTTGTCTTACGCGGCTACAATATATCGATGTCGGTAACAAAAGCCGCGTGTCGATATCGATTGCGCAGCGGTCAGGATGTCGAGGTTAGCTTGGGATAGGTCCTAAATTGTTTTTTTTTTCCGCACGAATCGAAGAAATGGTTACACTACGTAATAGTTACTATTGTTATATACTTAAAAATGAAATGTTAAACTATCTATTACTATGAAGTAGTTTTATGTATTTCTGTTTCACAGTACGGCTTCTCTAAATGAAAAATATAGTCAGTATATCATATTGTCCCACTCTGTGCACAGATGAAATACGACTTTCGTCCAAACACATAAATAGTAATAAAAATATAAGCTACAGTCACACTTCCCCGCCTTATAAAGGTAGACTTTTACGAGAATATGTTGAATACACTTTTTTAAAAAGAATCCTATCGAATTGAAGCAAGTCGTAGAAAATACCCAAATGTTTGTATATCAACTTAGGCAAAATGTTAACTGCCAGTTATACTGTGCAGTTAAAATGCCAACACGCGCGGTAACTGTACAGTTCAAGTTTAGTAAAAACTGATGGTTTTTTTTTTATTACGAAAGGGGGCAAACGAGCGGCGAGAGTCAGCCTTGGTGTCAAGGTGGTCAACGACGCCCATGAACATCCGCAACACCAGAGGAACTACAGATGCGTTGCCGGCCTTTGAGGAAATGATATGCTCGCTTCTTGAAGGACCCTAGGTGGTGGTTTAATCTATCATTGCTGATGATTTGGCTAAACTATGACATAATAATTGATTTATTTTTAACATGCTTGTATGAAATTATGTAATTCGCAAACCCGTGGGTCTGTTGCCCTGGGCGATCGCTTATCCGTGCCCTACCCTAACACCGGGGATGGATCGATTCTGCGCAATATAAGATTGCATGTTTTCAAAGTTGTAGCCAATGCGGGGTAATTAGTACAGGTTACGTTGCCTGTCTCTGGCCTATTGCCAAATATGTCTGTAGGAAATAATTTTATACACAGTTTCCGTTTGTTCTTGCTTTATAATATAGCGTTATGTGACTATTAACATTTCAACGTAATATATTATTATATATTAGAATAGAATACGTTTTACTAATATTATAAATGCGAAAGTTTAGATGGATGGATGTTTGTTAGTAGTTTGTAGCCTAAACTGCTGAACTGATCTCGATGAAATTTGGCGTAGATGTAGAGGACAGTCTATAAGAACACATAGGCAACTTAGTTTAGTTTTTTTTTAATTCCACGCCGACACAGGGCCAAAACTGGTATTAGAATTAAATCGAACGCTTTACACTATAACAAAAACATAACATATTTACTGCGAAAAACATCCCTTCTGTATATACTATACTTTGCAAATGTTCAAAGAGAATAAACCTAATGTATCAGATGGCAAATAGGAAATTTCTTGATAAATTAACAGTCAGCCCTCGAATTTTGGGGGATTTGAACCCCGATAGTATGTGCATAGGGAGCAATGTAAACAGGGAAACGCAGTCGCACTCGATCGATATGCCGGGGTAAACACGGCGGTCGCCATAGCAACGCGGCGGGAGACCGCCGCTTCCGCCCCCTCGGCGCCCGCCGAGACCGCCCCAACTAAGGTGGCTATGCATTTTAATGGAAAATAAATAAAAGTATGAAAATCTCACGTCTTATAAAGACTAGAGACTAGAACGTTATTATTTTCAAAGACATTTAAATTATTTACACGACTTTTTACCTAATCGACTATTTTAGAATAACATTGCATTTACCTATACATCTATATACTTATATACTATTATAATAAAGCGTAAACACACACTTCTTTGTTGCCTAAGATGTCAGCAATCACAGCATATTTTTGAATAATTATTTTATTAATAAAAAGCACTACACTTACGTCATGCTTTAGGCTATATATTTTCACGCCATTAAACTTAGGGGGTAAATATTTTGGATAAAAACCCTAAAGTGGGAAAGAGACCATAAGTTGCTGCCAACATCAAGAAATAAAGATTGCTAAGGTTTGTAATGTCCTGTCATGTCATTTTGACATTTGCTATTGATAATTTTACTAATGTAAACAATAAAATAAAATTTTCATAATTCCATGCGGATGAAGCCGCACGGGAACAGCTAGTTAGTGAATATTTAAGATAGGATGGGATGGGTATAGATAGGTCAGGATATCATAATTTAGTATGTTGGTACTGTAACCGTGGATTTCCACTGACTAAACATCAGATCAAAAACAAATAGACATCTAATAACTCACGTCCATGAACCTGAGTGGTAGGAAAACTGTTACCGTTCCATTTGGAACGTTCCTTGCTCGCTCTTTCGTCTTCCACATTCAGATAATTATAAAAACTAAATAACATTATGTTTTTGTACATATAATTCGATCTTAATTTAAGAGAAACAAGTTTTTTGACTCAAAAGAAAATTGACTATAATATTATCCTAGCTTTACAAAATTCGTGGTCACAGTAGCCATCCCTCGGGGGCGCTGTCCGCACCGTGTTGTGACGCGGCCAATGGCGGTATTCCTTGTTTCCAATTTCTACGTTTGTTGCCTATTTTCGCAATTACCAAAACACGCAACAGCAAGTTTTGAACCCTTTGCTGTCACGTGAAATGTAAAAACTGTAAATATAATTGAATATAAAAAAGAAATTGAACTATCAACATAAAAAATAACAATTTAAATTGTCTACATCAAATACATTTCAGAATATATTTGAATCTCTTTGGTCTACATATGTCTTTAGTAATATTATTCTATAAATGTATATCGTACTTTTTTATAAACATTATATTCTTTTGTTTTCTATTTAGAACTTTGACTACCCCATTTTAGTTAATACTGCACTAGACTTACACTAAACTTCCCCGTACTTACAAACAAAAATAACACGTTCAAAACTGAGACATTTTACAAAAGGAAAATAACAAACGAAATTTCGTACGCTTTGGTGAATCATACAAAAGACGAACGCAAAAGCGATGGTTCCTTTACTCCTTTTAACGTTGGTTTAAGAAGTTTGCGAGACATTGGCTTATTTCCAGACTTTACAACATCTCATATTTTTATTTTCGTTTACACGTCAGGATCTCTGCTGACTGTACTCATGATAGACAACAAGAAATTTAATAATTATTAGCTGTTCGCGTGCGCATTCATCCGCGTGAAATTAGAAAAACTTTATTTTATTGTTTACATTTGTCAAATTATCAATAGCAAATGTCAAAATGACATGACATGACAAACCTTAGCAATCTATCTTTCTTGATGTTGGCAGCAACTTATGGCCTCTTTCCCACATTAGGGTTTTTATCCAAAATATTTACCACCTAAATTTAATGGCGTGAAAATATATAGCCTAAAGCGTGACGTAAGTGTAGGGCTTTTTATTAAAAAAAGAATTATTCAAAAATATGCTGTAATTGCTGACATCTTAGGCAACAAAGAAGTGTGTGTTTACGCTTTATTATAATAGTATAGATATAGATATAGATCTATAATTGCTCGCAACTTCGTCCGCGTAAAATTAAAAAAACATCCCCTATGTTACTCACTGATAACGTAGCTTTTTAATGGTGAAATAATTTTTGAAATCGTCCCAGTAGTTTTTGAGTTATTTTGATACATATAATACAAAAATCCAAAAATACAAATCTTTCCTCTTTATAATATTAGCATAGATGTACGAGTATGTGAATAAATTAGATATTATGAAAACAATCGATAGTGAACTAGCAAATGATATCGGTAAACTCATTAATAACATTATTATTAATCCTCTGTCTGTTTGAATGATCGACACCGACTAGTCTTTCAGTTAATTAAATACTGATTGGATATTAAATAAACGTTTTCCGCCGGAACAATCAAAATCTATTCACCGCTAAATATAGTTGCAAACTAATTTGAAACTTATTTCCATATCATTAGAGTTTAATTTAAGTTTGCTCGGAATAATATCTCATTTACGATTATTCGAGAAAATTCTTGTCAAGGCTGTTATAAGAATTGTTTCTTGAGTTATAATATTTTTTATTGCTTATTAATGTTTTATTTGTACAGTAACGGATAAATAAATACGCGAATTTTATTATTATATTAATTTAAAAAAGTTTATAATTGTATAAAAATAGTTTAATGGGATGGTTTCTTTGTAAACAAGTTACAATAAGTGTTAAAAACATGTATGAATTCAATTCAATATTTAATTATTTTGACTGGTTTTTGACCGCGACTTCGTCTGCGCGGAATAAAAAATCTAGTAATGAATAAAGCCTGCCACTCAGTGGTAACGTAACTTATAGTTTTTTGAGTAGGGTTCAGTAGTTTTTAAATATATTCGTCACATAGAAACATACATCTTACACTTAACGGTTGATTAACCCATAGAACTCTGAGTATGGAAAACACTCATTTAAGACATCACACTAATTTGACTCCTTGCTCCATTTGTTTTCTAGGACAATTTTCATCACTCGAATAATTTCTTCAAAAAACAACAATGTTCATTGAGTTATGTAGGCATTATAACGAAAAACATCCCCCCCCCCTTTATCGTAGTCTTCCGTACAATTAAACGCCTTAGAGGCACTTCCTCCTTCCATTCGCAATATAACTTTCATTAAGGGCCGACAATAAAAGCCTTAGGTAGCATCCACTTTGTCATTCTAACTTCGCCTCTGTTCGTAATTGGATAAAATCCGTTGTGAAATCATATGAAGGGGCATTAGCGTTTGTTGGGGAGGATCGGTGTTTCTATTTGAAATACAATTATTGTTAGAAAAAGATTTTTTATTTATTTCAACTAAAAGTGCAGTAATAATTGATTTAAATAAGCGCTTTGTGCGGCTAATTCTAATTTAATCGGTATATTGTGAACAAGAAATTGTTTGTCAAGTTCTAGTTAACAAAATGTTGTAAACTTAATTTTAAAAATCGATATTTACGCTAAAAATATTTTGTCGAGATCTGATCCAGGGTCATTGACCATTTTATAAAACGCATTATCTACATATTACAAATTCCTAATACTTTAGAGTACGAAATTTCTTACGTTATCTTACTTGATATTATAGATGCAAAAAATTGTATGTAAACGGCTGAACGGATCTCGACGAAATTTGACACATATGTAAGAGATACTCTGGAAGAACACATAGGCCGCCTACTTTTGGTCTTTTTAATTCCGGACGGAGACGCATGCGATAGTAAG
Organism: Papilio protenor; assembly: GCA_029286645.1. NCBI lineage: Eukaryota > Metazoa > Arthropoda > Insecta > Lepidoptera > Papilionidae > Papilio > Papilio protenor. The sequence goes on along the minus strand of JAGSMZ010000044.1, from coordinate 2,609,201 downwards.
TGTTTAATATTTATAATAGTATTATTTAGCAATGTTTAATTTAATATCCTTCTAACATAGTTGTCTTCAATTTCGCGAATCCATTTCCCCAAGGCGTAGTAGTTAACACGACACATAATTTGGTTAGGCCTACATCTTGCCGACATTTGAGGCACGTCGCTCACATAGTTATATTAAACGGTTTAAGTTTAGTTAATTTGAACATCTTAACACGTTTAATGCTGATTTGTACTAAAGTGAACTCGATGGCATTGTACGTTAATATAATCTTACTAATGTTATTAATGCGAAAGTTTAGATGTATGTTTGTAAGAGTGTAGCTGAAACTACTGAATGGATCTCCATTAAAATTTTGCATAGATGTAGAGGATAGGAAGAACACAAAGTCTACTTGCTTTTGTTTTATTTAAATACACGCGGATGGAATCGCGGGCGAAAGCTAGTAATCGATAAACATAGGTGTTATTACATGGTCTAAATTCCTATACAGTTAAAATACTCTATCATTCCACTAACATATAAAAGAGGCGATTAGATACCTAGATATAAGGACAATGGGCTAAATTTTCACTTTAAATGTAACGCTGAAACTACTACTGAAGCACTACTAAAACAGACACAAAAACATTTAGTTCCTCTCTATCTGAGTTTGATGTTACTATGGGGTGCGATCACTTCATTATTTTAGTGTAATCAGGGTCCTAACACGAAAATTTGCGAGAGACATGTTTTTTTTTTAAAAAAATTCACAAATTCATAACGTCGACAAAATTTGTATTAGATTTGTGTAGTAAAGGTTACCAAAAAACCATACAAATGTGTTAAGTGTTTTCGCAAACTTTCGTGATAGCCCCCAGGTGATTTATTTATGGGCTTATGAAATGAAAATTTGCAAATCATTACAGTTGAGTTCAAAACATTGTAAGGCAATAGGGAATCTATTTCAAGAGCATCAAGGTTGAATAGTGATTGCGTTGAATATGTAAGAATGCAAATGTATGTTTGTGGGGCAGCTAAGGTGGATGCCATATCGATATATTCTTCACAGTTTTACCTTACGGAAGATTTGAATATGGAAAAGAAAAGAGTATCCGATTTAAACAGACATTTAAGAAAGATATAGACTAGGCATAGTGAACATAAATTTTCACCGGTAATTTCTCTGACAGGTAACATATCAGTTGGTAAGTTTAGTAGATTCCTCGTGGTCTTGTATAGACATTTTACAAAATTATAATAAGCTCCGTCTTTTATAAAATAAACTAAACAGTGTAACAAAATAAGATAAACATTTTAATATTATTTAATGATACCTATTGACAATAAAATTAAATACAAAAAATTAATTATATTGACATGTGATGTGGCTGTCAACAGATAGTGTTAGTGATAAGTGAAGTGAAAAATATCTCAAGTGATGACATTTCACTATGCCTACTCTATATATTTTTTGAATCTCTGTGGTTTTAAAAAGTAGGAGTAAAGTAGATGATAATGAAGTAATGATATTGAATATGGCTTCAAAGGTTGACGACCGAAGAATGTATGGATGGATGGTATAAAATTCAGTTATGAAGCTGATATACTAGTATGTATAGTACACTAGATTTCGCCCGCGGCTCCGTCCACACGGTGTTAAAAAAACCAAGTAGCATATGTGTTCTTCCAGACTATCCTCTCCATCTGTGCCAAATTTCAGCAGTTTAGGCTACAAACTCTAATAAACATCCATCCATATAAACTTTCATATTTATAATATTAGTATGTTTTAAAATGAAGACAGATATAAAATAAAATAGAGCATTGACTTAATAAAAGTCGAAGTACGAACTGACACAAAAATGTATGTCACATCCCTACGGAAGCCTAAGTTCACTATTTTCACGCGAAGTCATAAAAGTAATTTGCATAGAGGTTTTTACAAAGCACGAATGAAAACAATTATCGAGTATTTATTGCGATCTTAAAGAATCAAAAAGTTGACGGGAACTTTTTTTTATAGAAATCCTTCCCGATGTACTAAATACCAATGAATTCTCAATTAAATTAGCCATAATATGTCTATATTAATATTATTATTGCATATAAAACAACAAGGTAGAAGGTATGTAAATGAGCGGACACAATTCTGAATCTTAATGACGTATTAATTAGAATTATATTTGCTCATTAACTATCTGTCGCACATCTGTGATAAATTGGAAATTATAACGATATATTCCCGTCGGAAAACAACTAGCACGGACATTTAATTATTGGTACAAACAATATTTAATAAAGCAAAGATACAATCATTCTGTTGTACTATACACACTTTTAAACTGAAGGTAAAGTGTAGGAAAACCTGATATTGAGGGTTTATCATGAATACTCGTGAGAATGATTTCGTAACATCAAATGTAACATATAATGTATTAGATTTGTGCAGCACCCCTACCGAGCGTAGAGTATATGAAGAAATCGCTTACAATTTTTATCGATAAAGTTACGAATATGTTCTCCCAACTGTCACATAAATATTCGTGATAGACCCTCTGTATGATTCAAATTTTCCTACGTCTAATGTACAGTTCTTTCATTCTTGTACATTTACCAGATATCGTTTATTTTTTTTTAAATAAAAAAGGGATGCAATGTGTTTGCTATGCGTTTCGGCAATCGGCAGTTGTACAGGTTTTGAAGCAGTGTAAACTCACATCTTACATGTGGCTTGTTGTGCATTCAATTTGACCTTGAAGTTGATACTTTTCTATTAGAAAGAGCAAGGGCCTGTCCCACCACTGGCTGATAGAGGCTCAGATAGCTTAAAAACGACGTCACTGTTAGATAAGGGAACAAAATCCGATATTTCCCATCACATGTTTTCCATGTTGGATTGTTATCAGACAATTTACAATTTGGTGGGACAGGATCTAAGTGTATTAACAGTATAACAGCTCATTTTAAATCAGTTATGTTTCAAATATTCATCTCAGGCGCACTAAATGTATAATGAGGCAGAGAACTTCGACAGTTTGCGAGTTAAACTTATAGTTAACAACGGGTTGAGTTCATTTTTAATAACTCCGAGCAACTGCATTAAACGAATGGCTAATTTAACGCAATGTTTTACAGCTTTTTAAAAACTCTGTAATAACATTAAATATTTTAACGCATTCACTAACATTTTTATTAATCTAAAATTTTTAAACTTTAATATTACATTACTTTTAATTATTTTATAGCACACTATAATTATAATAAATACTAACTGATCGTGGAAATGCAGCTACGTAAATAGACTCAGCAAATTATGTAATAATTTATTTCAGGTAAAGCCGCGTGACAAAACTCGTGCACGTGCAAATTAACAATAACATCTAAATATAAATGTGAACCGAAACATTGGTACCTATTAATACGTCATAAGGAAATGACGTGAAAACTATTTCAAGTGGTAATTGCGAAATCTTACGACTTCGTAATTACAGTTCAGTTCGGCTTTCAGTTGGAATGACGTGAAAGGGAACCGTTTAGTTGTCACCTACAGGTGTAACTAATGCTTGTAGCACTGCGAAAGCGAACCGAAGACGAAGCGAAAGCTGCGAACTATATTTGTCTCGATTTAATGCGGATTTAAACAAAGGAACTTCATCAACACATGCATTATTATATTTCACATTTGTAACATATCATAAAATAAGGATAGTCATAGTAAGTTTGTATAAAAATAATGTTGCATCTGTTGTTTAGGATTCTTGGTATTCTTCGGATTAGGATAGCTTAGTTGTGTGCTACTGGTGATAACGAACTGACGCATGTTTACCTCTATTAAGCAAGTGCTAAATCTTAATAACTTAAGTCATAAACAACTTAATTAGGAAGTCAGATATTTCACGGATACTCCGAGTTATTAAGATTTAACAATATAGTCAAACTAATAATAGAAGTTATTATTTAATTTGAGGCGAAAGTGCAAAAGCAAGTCTTTACTTGGCCTGGGCCTTTACCATAATAATTATTTATTTCAATTGTTTACGAGTATATCAGATCGTAATCTTCCTCAGATTTCCTTCGTCAAAACTGTTTTAATAAACAGTAATTATTAATAACGGCTGTCACTTTTCGACCTCTACAAATCGCAAATTGTTCTTCATTCACGCGTATACAATTCATTTATAAGAAAGATAAATCACTACGAGGCTTTATAGGTGGGGGAACCCCTAACATGCCTATTTCTCCTTTGACGCGTCGCCCTCGTAAATCACATTTGCCGCTATGCCAGTTAATTACAGATTAATTATACCATTTTATTTACAATGTGGGTGCTTAATTAGCTACAGACATTTACAGCCAAACCCAATAATCTATGATCGATCCGAAGGTTACTTTAAATGTCTTACATTTGTACTGGACTGGAGCTTTCGTCCTCTATTAATATACTCTGTTTTTGACCGACTTCCCAAAAGAAGGAGGTACTCAATTCGTCTGTATGTTTTTTTATGTGTGTTACGGCATAACTCCGCCGCTAGTGGACCGATTTTGATAATTCTTTTTTATCCGAAAGGTAGTGCTTGCAGGTGGGTCCCATTTTTGTGTTTGATTTTTGTGATTACGATTGCGATCCCTAGATTGAATTTATTTAAAGAAAATAAATATATTAAAACCGTTTAATTTTTAGTATAGATTCAGTAAGAGTTACGTTATAGGACTACATAAGTAACTATTAAACTACTCTGAGTTTAACAGAACATATATCACTTTCTAAATCTAAATTGAACTGAATATAGAACTTCAAAGGAAGAAATTCATATACTTTCTTTAAATCGTCGTCTGATATTTTTCTTGTAAACGCAATCTACCGCGTATGCGAATTGAAAATGATTTCAAACTTACAGCGATGCCTTTGAAAGGTTTCTGGGGGGAAAATACAAGCATATTCTACCTTCATTCACTGCAAGCGAACGCTTTTTTAAATTGTATGGTTTAACGTCTCCATATTTCATATTCAACCCTCGACGCTTCTATTTTTTTCTAATTAGCTTTTAATTTTTTTTTTCGCAAGTGGAATAAATCTCTCGCATTTAAAATGAATGGATATTTGCATTAGTTCCTGGGGATTTTACGCCGGCTTGATTCCATTTTCGTTTTTACGATATTTTTTAAATTTTTAGCGACAATTTCATTTGTAAAAAGTGTGTTTATACTCCGCAAATTTTATAATGTTTTAATGCAATTGTCTTCCTAATGATTTGTCGATCCTTTGTATTGTATTCGTGATTTAAAATAGCCTGCTATTATCAAGGTCTGTATTTTATACAAGACTATTTTTTGCCTGCGACTTCTTCCATGACATTAAAAAAATCTTAGCAAGTATACTATGTGTTATTCCAAACTGTAATCTATGTGCCATTCAGAACCGTTGAATCGTTTTGGAGTTACGTGCTAACATCCATTCATCTAGTCCAGATTTTCCCAAACTTTTTCCTTGTGGAGCTTGGAAAGTTTATTTTTTTTTGCTGTCGGTTGTGACAAGAAACATTCAAACGAAATGTAGTAGGGCTTTAAAGATTTTGGTGGTTTATATACAAGCACACCTAAATGCCTAGACCCCAAATTTTACTATTCGTGGACCCCAGTGGTTCCATCTGAATCACTTTGAGAATTAAACATAGAGTTATACATTTATAACATTAAGTGAAAATTTAATTGTAAATCGATCTTCCTCGTTTCGTCAAACCACACGTTAAATTACTAAACGAAATAAAGAGACCAGTCTTTATACTCATTTTATTACCGTATACATGAAAACAAAAAAACTCCGCTAACGTTCCAAGTCTATTTTCGTGGAATGAAAGGAAAGAGCCGACAGTTGAAAAAAAAAACCGTTCGGTCCATAACATCTGTTCTGTATCAAAACGGCAGTAAAAGAACCGCCTAGAAAAACTTAACCATACAAAGTTACTTGAAAACGAAAGCTTGTTTGTGTGTAAAGCTAGTAGTAAAATATTTTTTGTGGACTCAAGTATTTTTAATATTGTTGATACATTTTGTAAGTATATTAGAGCAGGCATACTTTTGACTAAATTATCATACAAATGTTGTGCGATTGTCGATTCTTTCGCAGCCCATTCAACTGTTTAGTTGCATACAACTAAAAATCAAGTAGTGTTTTGTAGCTCCTCATAAACTCATAGGAATCAAAGCGGGACTAAACTGTTGTGCGATATTTTAGTTTGTTATGATCAATTAAAGCCTTAGACAGCAAGTAATATTATGTTCAAGAACTGCAATAGTTTATTTGTATTAGTATTTATACGAGAAATTAACTAATATAATTACTTTGCTTTTAAATACTCTATTTAACGTGTTTACGCTAGTTTTTTCTGAATGCATTGCTGAGATTTCTTTATTCGTAGTATTCTATTCAGTCTGTCTGTGCGGTTTCCATTTATACGCGTTAAACCAGATGCAAAACGTATACCAGACACAAGCCCTAGATTAAATGTTTTTACTATGAATATGTAAAAAAATCTATACAAAATCAACGACACGTAATGCGAGCTTTATTGTGGTTTTAATAGAAATGCTAGTTCTATTCGGAATTAGATTGTTTTTTTTTACGTACAGATTTTGACAATAAATTCGTAAAAATGACCATCTTATTGATAACTACCTGTTGCCCGCGACTTCGTCCACGCAATATTAAGATAAAAAAGTACCCTATAATATGCCGGTCTATATTAGCTATCCTTCAGTGAAAGTCCGGTTGAAATCGGACCAGCCGTTTTGGAGACTACCCGAAACAAACGAGACTTGCGGACAGACAGACAGACAAAAAAAAATTAAATGCGATTTTCGTTATCAGCAACGCAAATACATCATATTCCCGAAATCTGGAATTTTTCTTCTGATGTTACAAACAGACACTCCAATTTTATTATATGTATAGAATAGAAGTAGAAAAACATAAACCAAAGTAGAGTCAAAATTGGAGGACTGAAAGCACTATAGACATAACCCTTACAGCACTGGTAACATAAATTAAACCTTATATCCATATATTTTAGACTTAATTTCTATTGGGATTAGTTTAAACATTAATTGTACAATCAAGACCTAAGTAAACATGAAAACCCGATCTGAATGTTTTGTTTGAATAATTATTATAACAGTAGAAATTTGCCCGACAATGGACTGTTTGGGGAATGGAAAATTCCTCGTTAGTAACTAATTTCAACAACGTGTATCGTGCAAACGTTCGTGGGCATAATGAAGCTATTTGATCAAGTAAAAATAAATTCAATGCTAAATTTTGTCGGTCGATATTGTTTATATTAAACGAATGCTTTTTGATGTTGGATACGTAGCTATCGATGGTAAGGCAGGAATTAATAATCTGTTTTTTATATCATACGGTAGAAGATTCAGATTTCTGAACGTATTTTATTTTATACTAGCTGTTCTCGTGCGGCTTCATCCGCATGTAATTATGAAAATTCTATTTTATTGTTTACATTTGTCAAAATACCAAGAGCAAATGTCAAAATGACATGTCATGACAAACCTTAGCAATCTTGCTTTCTTGATGTTGGCAGCAACTTATGGTCTCTTTCCCACTTTAGAGATTTTATCCAAAATATTTACCCCATAAGTTTAATGGCGTGAAAATACATAGCCTAAAGCGTGACGTAAGTGTAGGGCTTTTTATTAAAAAAAGAATTATTTAAAATATGCTGTAATTGCTGAGATCTTAGGCAACAAAGAAGTGTGTGTTTACGCTTTATTATAATAGTATAGATTACGTTATTCACATAACTAGTAATAGAAATACAATGAAAATATTAAACTTACTTCTCCATCTATTAGGAAACAAAATATATTTGCTCATTCAATTGACGTTGCCCCTTTTCCGTCATGTACAAAGAATCGATATAAAAAACTTCTCTATCTGTCCATTGTTCTTGCGAGCCCTTCAAAAGTCCTCGCGTGACCTCACGATCTTTGTGCCCTCGGACGCTCGGGAAACTAATGTTCTAGCGATTTATAACAGCTTTATAAGTATTTTAGCAGTATTATAGCTTTATTGATTACTATATTTGGGTTTCGATAGGATAAAAATAAACAAACAGAGAATATATAAAAGGAATACCACATTTATTGGTTAGATTCAAATTAACCTCGCTTTTAAAACAACAAACAACATGACTTACGCCCGTAACCCAGAAGGGTAGAGAGAGACCACGGACCTCCAATAAATAATTTAAAATAATCTACAACTATCTATTATATTTGTTTTCAATTAAGTATTACATCGAAAAAAATATAACTTAAATACTTAATTTAAAATGCCTTATTCCTCTAACAATTAGAATTCGTATTCCAATAGGAATGAAGCTTATCAGAATTACAATATGTCGTCATAAAAAGTAACCAGAAACTGAGATAGATGGCGCTACAATGTACAGTATACAAAAAAGTTTACACACTATAGTAACTAATAATTACGATAAGCTTAACTAAGTTGCTCGTTGTACAAAGAAGTAAGTTAATAAGGGACAAAAGGGAGAGGTCTTACATGACTGCAAGTGCGGATCTAGCTTTGGCGCCAGGGGGGGTCACATAGTCGTGGTCAAGTCAAGCTCTTGACTAACCAGCTAAGGGGGGGTCATGACCCCCATGACCCCCCCCCTGGATCCGCCGTTGCATGACTGTCATGTTATTTACCACGCATAGTACACAATATGTCACTAAAATGGCTGTTCACACCAGTTAACCTGGTCTTGAGTCCTTAAATGTAGCATTTTTATGCTTCAACTTTACAGAGTTAATTGTGTTACGAAGTTTAACTCACGTTTAAGGTAAAAAGGCGAAAAGGTAGTTATAAATAAAAATTTGCTACAGTAAATTCAACTTTAAAATAATACACTTACGTTTTGATATCGTTGGCGCGATATCTAATTCATTGTCGACCAGTGTGCCCCGTCCTTCCGCGAAGCCGAGCCGCAATATTCTGTAACAAAGAAAAATGAAACATGTAAAAATTATAAAGCTTTTAAACATGCTTTATACCATTATAAGCTTCCGTAGTCATTATGAAATAAAGTACTATTTTAAGGTGATAGAGGGCGTTGTATTCGAAACGGATGACTTACACGTTAAAAAGAGGTTAAATGTCAAAGTTTAAATTAATGGATGGAAGTTTAGAGTTTGTTGTCTAAACTACTCGACAGATTTCGATGTTTTGTCATAGATGTAGAGGAATGTCTGGTAGAACCATACGCTACTTGTTGCTTTTTTAAATTCACGCGGATTAAGTCGTGGGCTAAACCAAGTTTTTATAAATGTTTATATATCAATCAATTTTAATATCATTAAAATGTTCAGAGTAAACATAATGAAAGTCATTTGGTTGTAATGAAATTTGGTAAAATTTATTTGTAAACCTCAAAGTAAAAATAAGTAAAACCCGTAAAAATTCATTTGAAAACAAAAGAAATAACGCATTGGTTTGAAAACTAATAAAGTTACAATTTGATTTTCCCCGTTAAAACAAAGAAAGGACTCGGATTGATCGAAAACTTTACAAAACTTTGTACTTAAGTGAAAACTTTTATAGAAAATAAGTAAATTGTTTTGTACACGAATAATGACGTCGATTGATATAAAAAGTCCAAACAAAACTATAATAAAAGTAATATAATTTTATTTTGTAGACTTAGTCAATAACTATAAAAATAAAAATGTATGTTTGGACGTTTGTTGCATATATGTTCCTAAACTACTGGATTAATAGTGTTAAAACTTTGAACGATTGTCAGATAAAGTTCTTAACCAAAATGATATCAAAAAAATTATTAATATTGAAGTAGTTTTTTTATTTATTTCTAAGTGTTTTATTATTTATTTCTTTCCATACTTACCTGCGATTAAACCGCTCATTTCGATTCAATAAAAGAAATCAAAGTTTTATACATCACTAGCTGTTGCCCGCGACTTCGTCCACGCAATATTAAGATAAAAAAGTAGCCCGTCTATGTCAGCTACCCTTCAGGGAAAGTCTGGTCGAAGCGACCCAGCCGTTTCAGAGATTACCCGGAACAAACGCGGCTTGCGGACAGACAGATAGACAGACAGACAGACAGACAGACAGACAGACAGACAGACAGACAGACAGACAGACAGACAGACAGACAGACAGACAGACAGACAGACAGACAGACAGACAGACAGACAGACAGACAGACAGACAGACAGACAGACAGACAGACAGACAGACAGACAGACAGACAGACAGACAGACAGACAGACAGACAGACAGACAGACAGACAGACAGACAGACAGACAGACAGACAGACAGACAGACAGACAGACAGACAGACAGACAGACAGACAGACAGACAGACAGACAGACAGACAGACAGACAGACAGACAGACAGACAGACAGACAGACAGACAGACAGACAGACAGACAGACAGACAGACAGACAGACAGACAGACAGACAGACAGACAGACAGACAGACAGACAGACAGACAGACAGACAGACAGACAGACAGACAGACAGACAGACAGACAGACAGACAGACAGACAGACAGACAGACAGACAGACAGACAGACAGACAGACAGACAGACAGACAGACAGACAGACAGACAGACAGACAGACAGACAGACAGACAGACAGACAGACAGACAGACAGACAGACAGACAGACAGACAGACAGACAGACAGACAGACAGACAGACAGACAGACAGACAGACAGACAGACAGACAGACAGACAGACAGACAGACAGACAGACAGACAGACAGACAGACAGACAGACAGACAGACAGACAGACAGACAGACAGACAGACAGACAGACAGACAGACAGACAGACAGACAGACAGACAGACAGACAGACAGACAGACAGACAGACAGACAGACAGACAGACAGACAGACAGACAGACAGACAGACAGACAGACAGACAGACAGACAGACAGACAGACAGACAGACAGACAGACAGACAGACAGACAGACAGACAGACAGACAGACAGACAGACAGACAGACAGACAGACAGACAGACAGACAGACAGACAGACAGACAGACAGACAGACAGACAGACAGACAGACAGACAGACAGACAGACAGACAGACAGACAGACAGACAGACAGACAGACAGACAGACAGACAGACAGACAGACAGACAGACAGACAGACAGACAGACAGACAGACAGACAGACAGACAGACAGACAGACAGACAGACAGACAGACAGACAGACAGACAGACAGACAGACAGACAGACAGACAGACAGACAGACAGACAGACAGACAGACAGACAGACAGACAGACAGACAGACAGACAGACAGACAGACAGACAGACAGACAGACAGACAGACAGACAGACAGACAGACAGACAGACAGACAGACAGACAGACAGACAGACAGACAGACAGACAGACAGACAGACAGACAGACAGACAGACAGACAGACAGACAGACAGACAGACAGACAAAAAATTTTGAATACGATTTTCGTTATCAGCAACGCAAATACATCATCTTCCCGAAATCTGGAATTTTTCTTTTTTATTATACACACTCAATAGACACTCAATTTTATTATATTCAAAATCTCAATTAGATAAGTCAAGCCATTGCGGAATTATCGAGTAAACATTAAAAACAAAATTAATGTATCCAACGGGAACCGTAACTATTTCCAGGATAAAAAGTAGCCTATGTGTTCTTCCAGACTATGCTCTACATCAGTGCCGAATTTCATGGAGATCCGTTAAATACAAAAATACAAAAATACAAAAATACAAAAATACAAAAATACAAAAATACAAAAATACAAAAATACAAAAATACAAAAATACAAAAATACAAAAATACAAAAATACAAAAATACAAAAATACAAAAATACAAAAATACAAAAATACAAAAATACAAAAATACAAAAATACAAAAATACAAAAATACAAAAATACAAAAATACAAAAATACAAAAATACAAAAATACAAAAATACAAAAATACAAAAATACAAAAATACAAAAATACAAAAATACAAAAATACAAAAATACAAAAATACAAAAATACAAAAATACAAAAATACAAAAATACAAAAATACAAAAATACAAAAATACAAAAATACAAAAATACAAAAATACAAAAATACAAAAATACAAAAATACAAAAATACAAAAATACAAAAATACAAAAATACAAAAATACAAAAATACAAAAATACAAAAATACAAAAATACAAAAATACAAAAATACAAAAATACAAAAATACAAAAATACAAAAATACAAAAATACAAAAATACAAAAATACAAAAATACAAAAATACAAAAATACAAAAATACAAAAATACAAAAATACAAAAATACAAAAATACAAAAATACAAAAATACAAAAATACAAAAATACAAAAATACAAAAATACAAAAATACAAAAATACAAAAATACAAAAATACAAAAATACAAAAATACAAAAATACAAAAATACAAAAATACAAAAATACAAAAATACAAAAATACAAAAATACAAAAATACAAAAATACAAAAATACAAAAATACAAAAATACAAAAATACAAAAATACAAAAATACAAAAATACAAAAATACAAAAATACAAAAATACAAAAATACAAAAATACAAAAATACAAAAATACAAAAATACAAAAATACAAAAATACAAAAATACAAAAATACAAAAATACAAAAATACAAAAATACAAAAATACAAAAATACAAAAATACAAAAATACAAAAATACAAAAATACAAAAATACAAAAATACAAAAATACAAAAATACAAAAATACAAAAATACAAAAATACAAAAATACAAAAATACAAAAATACAAAAATACAAAAATACAAAAATACAAAAATACAAAAATACAAAAATACAAAAATACAAAAATACAAAAATACAAAAATACAAAAATACAAAAATACAAAAATACAAAAATACAAAAATACAAAAATACAAAAATACAAAAATACAAAAATACAAAAATACAAAAATACAAAAATACAAAAATACAAAAATACAAAAATACAAAAATACAAAAATACAAAAATACAAAAATACAAAAATACAAAAATACAAAAATACAAAAATACAAAAATACAAAAATACAAAAATACAAAAATACAAAAATACAAAAATACAAAAATACAAAAATACAAAAATACAAAAATACAAAAATACAAAAATACAAAAATACAAAAATACAAAAATACAAAAATACAAAAATACAAAAATACAAAAATACAAAAATACAAAAATACAAAAATACAAAAATACAAAAATACAAAAATACAAAAATACAAAAATACAAAAATACAAAAATACAAAAATACAAAAATACAAAAATACAAAAATACAAAAATACAAAAATACAAAAATACAAAAATACAAAAATACAAAAATACAAAAATACAAAAATACAAAAATACAAAAATACAAAAATACAAAAATACAAAAATACAAAAATACAAAAATACAAAAATACAAAAATACAAAAATACAAAAATACAAAAATACAAAAATACAAAAATACAAAAATACAAAAATACAAAAATACAAAAATACAAAAATACAAAAATACAAAAATACAAAAATACAAAAATACAAAAATACAAAAATACAAAAATACAAAAATACAAAAATACAAAAATACAAAAATACAAAAATACAAAAATACAAAAATACAAAAATACAAAAATACAAAAATACAAAAATACAAAAATACAAAAATACAAAAATACAAAAATACAAAAATACAAAAATACAAAAATACAAAAATACAAAAATACAAAAATACAAAAATACAAAAATACAAAAATACAAAAATACAAAAATACAAAAATACAAAAATACAAAAATACAAAAATACAAAAATACAAAAATACAAAAATACAAAAATACAAAAATACAAAAATACAAAAATACAAAAATACAAAAATACAAAAATACAAAAATACAAAAATACAAAAATACAAAAATACAAAAATACAAAAATACAAAAATACAAAAATACAAAAATACAAAAATACAAAAATACAAAAATACAAAAATACAAAAATACAAAAATACAAAAATACAAAAATACAAAAATACAAAAATACAAAAATACAAAAATACAAAAATACAAAAATACAAAAATACAAAAATACAAAAATACAAAAATACAAAAATACAAAAATACAAAAATACAAAAATACAAAAATACAAAAATACAAAAATACAAAAATACAAAAATACAAAAATACAAAAATACAAAAATACAAAAATACAAAAATACAAAAATACAAAAATACAAAAATACAAAAATACAAAAATACAAAAATACAAAAATACAAAAATACAAAAATACAAAAATACAAAAATACAAAAATACAAAAATACAAAGTTTTCCTCTTTATAATATTAGTATAGAAGTATAGATATAGATAAGAGGATCTTTGAGATCTACACAAAAGACCTTTGAAAATATTCCTGGCTCCTAGAAACCCAAAAGGGCGTTTATCCATTCAGCCTTTACATAGACATGAAAAACGCAGACGGTTTTTTCAACGTTTTTTTTTTCTCCCGCCAATTTTCGTAGATTCCTAAGCGAACACGTTCCGGGCCTGTTGCTACCTGTCTGCCGTCTATACGTTTTTTTTTAACCCGCCCAAGGCCCATGGCATAATGAAGCCAGCCGGTGTCGAACGTGCCGTTGTGTTTTCGTCCAGGATAACGTGTTCTATAATAGTGATGCTTTTTGTTTTTTTATTTAAATTTTTAACGGTTCTTTTATAACCAGCCAGTGTAGGTCATTTTATACCACAAATAACGCCCTCAAACGCTTTTATATTATACATATTTTCTTCAAAGATTGTTATAAATATTTGTTACCGTCTTATTTATATAATCCTGAGAATTCCATTCTCAGATAATAAAGTGTAACACTTAATAGTAAACCGTAGGCGTAAATACGAAATCGATTACTAGAAAGTCTATAAACATATCAGTACGGATATCTTTTCGCATTTTCTCAGTTTATTCGAAACAATCGGATAATGGTTGTGAAATTTCAATGAACGTTACAGCCTACGCCCCCGCTTGCTTGATTTGCGAGATTACACGAAACGCCTTCGCGAGCCAATTTATATAACACTTAGTTACTTAATTAAATACAATTGGAAAAATAACTTTTCTATCTAGCTGTATATTTACATAAGTTATTTGAGGTATTATACTTTTATCAAATGAATGGTTTAAAATTAAACCACTAAAGTTAAATTACCTATGTTTAGGGCAACAGGTTTTTGTCCTCTACATAACTCTATCATCCGTCATCTCAGTCATCACTCCATTCTTGATCATGTCACCTTTCACGCAATCCATCCATCTCTTTCTAGGTTTACCTCTACACCCCTCTCTATTCATCCTATTCGTTTTAAAACTGTTTGTTTAATTTTTAATCATACTTCATACTAATAAAGACGAAAGTTTAGATGGATGGATGTTCGTTAGAGTTTGTAGCCTAAACGACAGAACGGATTTCGATGAAATTTGGTATAGATGTAGAGGATAGTCTGGAAGAACACATAGGCTTTTGTTTTTTTTTTAATTCCATGAGGACGGAGTCGCGGGCGAAAGGTAGTAATGTTATAAAAATATAATACTATTAGAACTTACATCAAATACAGCATTTTCTCCTCTTAAATATTGTACCAATTCTATTTTATTAATCGAATTAAATACTCATATTTATTTAAACAAACTAATACCATTTATAACATAATTATGTCATGTACATTTAAAAGCTTCAATACATATAGAAGGCACTCGAGTTCTCTCTAATTGCTCAGAGCTTTTTAACTTTGGTGTAACTTTGGGGAAAGAATTAATGAATGTAGGAAGAAGGTTCGTTTCAATGTAATTTAATTATCAAATATCTTACATATTACCCTTAGCTTTTATATCCCATTTACTGAATCATTAAATATACATTAAAATGAATAACATGGTCTATACAACTGAAAATATAACTTTGAAAATTGTACGTTTCAAAGAGTAACTTATTTTGAAGATGTATGACTAACTGGCTTTTGCCCGCGACTTAATCTGCGCGGAATTAAAAAAAAAAACTTAGTAGTCTATGTGATCTTCCAGACTATGTTCAACATCTGTGCCAAATTTCATCGAGATCTATTAAGCCGTTTTTGAGATACGTAGTAAAAACTATCTATCCATCCAACCCTTCGAATTTATAATACATATTAGTATGATTATGTAGGCAACTACGAATAAAAAAACTACGTATATTTTCAGCATTGCCGGTATTTTCAGTGAATAATTTTCTTTATTTGCAATATAGACCACAACATTTCATCAAAACCACATTTAACGTATTGCCCAAGTTACTAATACCTTAAGGGTTCAAACTATATACGTTTACTAAAATTTATGGCCCTTCCAAGTTTAAGTTAAGCACGCTTAAGAGTTCCAAGTTCAATACTTAGCGATACGTCGACTAAACCTTTATTAATACTAGGTAACACCTGGTGGAACTTGGCAAACATTAATTTGACAATTGACTTATATGATAGGGGCACGACGTAATTAATTTAAGCCTACTGCTATAAGGTTAGGTATATAATAAAACTTGTATATAAAGTTATTAATAAATTTTACGTTAATATAATTTTAATTTTACTGTATTTTCAATGCCCATAAACTAGTACAAATGATAAGATAGGTTTTTCAATGAGAATTACACGTGAAAAAAAAATTTGTACTCGTATTTCAGCAGTCAAAAGCCACGATTAATATTATAAATGACTAACTGAAGGGCACAGGTTCTATTAAAAATGACAATGAAGGCAATGACAAATATTGAAACGAATCTTAAACAGTACTTCTTAAGCGCCGCTTGTAATCTAAAAACCGACAAAATTCAGAGTTTAAGCGTCATTTAAGACGCTGTTACAAATTTTAATGTCGTTTCAGTAATCTGCCGTATATCCTTACTTTATTAGATTAATTCTCAAGCGTAGTAATATTTTTTTTATAATTTTTTACACAAATAATAAATTCCTTAATTCTATGTACGCATTGATGCGTATTCTGTGATGTCACGTGAAAACTTCGCCCTATTAACCCGTTTACATCAACCCTTTGTGCAACTTTTCCTTCACCGCGATCTCTTTAAGATGTTTGTGCAAGTTAACTCGCTTACCGACTTTTAGTATGTTAAGATCAGCCATCTATGAATATAATTGGCACTCAAAGTCGCTAAGAGGAAACTTTTCACTTTGATGCTCTTCCCCTGGGTTTAGAGATAGCCAATTATGTTGGGATTTAGAACTGCTTGGATATTTTTACATTTTCTAAAAAGCCTTACGATTTACAAATCGTTTTTCTCTTAAGGATACCTTATGTACATTTAGTATGACATATCTAAACTAAGGAACTGATTAAGTAACCATTAAGCGAGTCTGCGTAATTAAGAAAACTATTTACTAGTTTAATAGTTTATAGTTATAAAAGTAGACCACACGCGGGGTGATAAATATCTTCCCATAGACACCGACAGATGGCGTGAGTTGACCGATAAGCAGTAAAGATAAGTCAGCTGGTAAACATCTTATTTCAGTAACATTATCCAGCGTAGATTGCTATAACGTAAATATAATTATTTATAACGTTTTATGATAGTATTAATCAGTAATTAAATAAGAATGTCTATGTGTGTTAAAAAGAAAAACAAACAGCAAGGAAAACCAATTGCATCGTAAATATTGTTCTTATAAGAATTTTTCCAAATCTGTGTGTAACATAAAGTAGAAAAAGTTACAAATAAACGCGATATAAAGTTAAACTTAGGAATAAACTGAGTATAAGCAAAATTTGTAATTGTATTTGCTTATACTCAGTTTATTCCTGTATTTGTATAAAAATGTTGCATTTGTACGAATCTATATCTTCTATAGTTTATTTCGTTAGCTGAATTTGTTTTTAAAATCAACTTAATTTTGCTTCAATTAAAAAATAAAACGTCATCGTAAAATTGTAATTAAGGAATTATTCCAAATTTAAATACATACATCGTGTAGACTAAGTGTCATTTGGTGGCGGGTTTTTAAGCAATCCCCATTCAGACATGGCCTCTGAGTATTAACAGCTTTAATGTTTTCACATTCACTTTATAAAGAATCGAGGGAGCGGCGAGAGGTCTTAATAAATTGGTGATTCGAAATTCAAACGACCGAGAGGCATGCGCTACCGGGGCAAGCCTCGCGACTTTTCCTAAACAGACTTTAACTATAAAGAAACGGACTAGGCAAAAAGCTGACATTGCACTTAATAAACTCTGCCACTTTTCGCTAAGGGGAAGTTAACAAACTCATTTCTGGTATTTCATAAAATTGTATTGTTTATATGAATATAATACTGACTCAAAAAATAGCAAACAAGCAATCAAGTTAAGAACTGCGAGTTTGAAAGATCCTGTCTCTTAAAAGTCAAAGTATGATTACGTTAGAAGTAAAATTTTTCAAAGTTAAAGGGGTGTTTGATTAACCCATGAATCACATTCGTTGGGGGAGCAATTTTGGGACAAACAAACCATTAATTTAATTAATTCCGAAAATAACAAAGCGAGAATGTTTGGAAACATTTATATTGCGGTGTTTTTACATTAATTTACATTTACGTAAATGTTTACGTAGATCTCTCTCTTTCTCTTTCTTGATTGATTATTCTTTTTGTAACCGTCAGTATTTACTTACAAAACAAATATGCGTAAAGGTGTGTATACACGTAGGTATTTGATAAACTTGCTGAATCTTGAGGAAATACCTAAATAAGAACGTGTGTACCGTGCATTTTTATAGGATTCGAGCATTTGTTTTTAAACTTGCATGGCATACACTTTCTTATTTACTCGAGATCGAGTATGTACGGGCGTGTATACCCACCATTAAAGTCGTAACTCCCGTTATCTTTGACAAAACTCTAATACCTATTTTCACAGGCATTACTAGAGTAAATCGATAGGTAACAGACTCAACGAAACATTTATTTCATATCTTTAACATAGATTTCAAGGTTCCGTCACAAAATCTAGAATTTTACATTGTACCAGACATTTCAGTTCGAGTTACGGAATGGTTCCAAGGTGATCGGCTGATTCACGATATTGAAGAAAGACGGCCTTCAAGTGGTCGTTGTGATAACGCCCAAGGAAACAAGGGCAGAGTAAAAACATTTAACTACTTACGAACATTCAAAATAAAAACTAAGGGCCTGTCCCACAAAATTGTAATTTGTCTGATAACAATCCAACGTGTAAAATATGTAATGGAAATATCGACAGTGACGTCATTTTTAAGCTATCTGAGCCTCTATCAGCCAGTGGTGGGACAAGCTCTAAGTTGGGATAACTTTAAGACAAAAATATAAACTTTAATTAGAGTTTGTTCTAAAAAAATCTATCCGATAAAGGTCCAAAATGTTTTGCCTGTAACTTCAGTTTAAAAGATTTTATAGTTACAAAAATCTATTAATCATTTTAGACACTTTTGTTTTCATTTCGGAACTATAAAGTTATGATTAGGGATTTAATAACTATTCTATTGTATGAAAACTTTATAACGTACTAAATATCAATGACACTTCAAATACTCCCGAGCAATTGATTTTATTGTAACCAGAATGGGAGTTGATGCGGGACATTTTTACGGTACAGTTGCCAACTAAAAGTGCAATATCCTTTCCACTAAGCCGTGTCCTCTTGAAACGTACATACGGGCACGAAAGTGCTTATGAAACCTTAACGAGCTGTGCACATGTGGCGAAATAGGGGCGCCCTCTGTCTCGAACAATACCTTCATTATGCAATGTCATCAAACAACAAATTTGAACCCTATCAATGAAGTGGAAAGTCAGAAAGTCGTTTAACTTAAACGAACAAAGGGATGGTTCGACAAAGAAAATCAACAGATGGCTCTGCGATAAAGACGGGGACATCTCGAATGAAGGGTATTCATAATGAAAATAAAGGGTCAAGTATATATTCGATGTGATAATTTCTGTAAGGCTTTGAAACAACACATCGGGCTTTGTTGGATATTCGGGTTGTGTTGGAGCAACAAGATTACATAATGGATTTTGTGCGCCCGTCGCCCTACGGCATTTTATAGACAAGAAAAATCCAAATGGAAAATTTACGTTATTTGCAGTGTAACAAATCCTTTTACGTATTAATTAGATCAGAAATTCTTTTATTAAAAAAATTATACACCTTATTGTTTACATAATAGAATACGTCGCTATAAACGAAAAAGTTTAGATGGATGTTTGTTAGAGTTTGTCACCTAAACTGCTGAACGGATCTTGATGAAATTTGGCATAAATGTAAAGTCTGGGAGAACACATAGGCTACTTACTTTTGTTTTGTTATTTTTTACGCGGGCGAAAGCTAGTATCTAAATATATTGATACTAAAGACTAGTAACTTAGTATTTTGAAGATATTCTTGTGACAATATAAAGTGTTTATATTATTCATTGAAGGCTTACACAGATATAGGTGAATTTGACTGAAGGAGGGAATATTTGATCGTCTAATCCATTTGCCAGTTCAAGTGGGCAATCCGAAACGCTTGCGTTGTCCGCAGACAGAATACGTTAGCGATGGTACAAATTAATCAATTTACATGAATGCTGGTGAATCCGATCTTATACAGAATTCCGTTACAGTATTTGGGATTTGCTATAGAAACAATTATTCAGAAAACCTGTACGTTTACTGTTAGGAGTCAATTGACTGGTTTACTTCGATGTTTTGTTTATATTTTTACTTAACATTAGCTGTTGTCCGTGACTCCGTCCTCGCAATATAAAGATAAAAAAGTAGCCTATAATATTCCCGTCTATGTCAGCTACCTTTCAAAGTCCGGTCGAAATCGACCCAGCCGTTTCGGAGATTACCCAGAACAAACGCGGCTTGCGGACAGACAAGCAGACAGACGGACGGACAGACTGACAGACAAAAAAAATTTTAAATGCGATTTTCGTTATCAGCAACGCAAATACATCATCTTCCCGAAATTTGGAATTTTTATTTTGATATTACGAACAGACACTCCAATTTTATTATATGTATAGAGCCTAGAATAATATGCTTTGTTAAAAAGTATAAGAATAAAGATATTTTCATTTAATTATAGTTAATACATGTATGAGATAACATATTATTATTTTTTGTTACATCCAAAGCGACATGAAACTTCGTAATTAAAATTCGATTTGCGCACTAATAGTCGCTAAGGTGATGTTTTTCACGGCGTTTTATTTAACACTTTTGTACGTAATTATACCGAACTAATAGTTACTGGTTACGATATATTAGAATTTGGACAATGATAAATTTCATATTAATGATATAATAATTATTGGTGATAGCCCGGATACACGCGATTATATTTGATTTAATCAATTTATTATTGTGATATTAAAAACAAATGGCGTCTTCATTGTTACTAGCTGTTACTCGCGACTTCGTCTGCGTGAAATTAAAAAAATAATAAAAAAATATTACTCGCAGATAAATTACCTTTATAATCGTAAAAGATTTTTTGAAATCGGCCGAGTAGTTATTGAGCTAATTCAATTTATACAAAAATGCAAATCTTTCCTTTTTATAATATTAGTACTCGTATAGATTGGGGATTATCAAATAAAATGTCCGTTACATTCAAAATCTACAATGATTACTTAAAAACTAAGACCATTAGTAAGCCTCACTTAGTAACAAATTACCAATTCTGTGTGCGGTAAATGCGGCCTTCTTGACATGTTGACGGTCGTGTGCATCGCATAGTAAAAAAGGGGTTAAAAAACCTAGACATTCAGTTTGTTAACTTATTTCTAATCACACGATATAACTATCACCTAGGTATTCCTGAAAGGTTTTGCGTGTTCTCCAAGCGTGAGATACAATGAGCCCCATTACTGCATTAGTTAGATATCTAATCAGCCGTAAGGAATTAGTGTTAAGCAGCGTGAATTTACACAATGTATGGGATTTGAATAAACTTTATGTTATCTATAATGAGAATTAATAGACGGAGAGAAATTTATTCAATACTAGCTTTCTCCCGCGACACGTCCGCGTGAAATTAAAAAAAAGTGCCTATGTATTTTTCCATACTATCCTCTTCATCTATACCATATACATCGAAATCTGTTCAGCCGTTTTGTGTACAAACTCTAACAAACATCCATCCAACTAAACTTTCGCATTTATAGTATTAGTGTGATTTATTTTGAATTTTAACTGTTAAGTAGGTCTATAAGTAATGGTCATTAGACAAACCATATTGTTGAATTTTTATATTAAATCTAGCCCTTAGAGTTACGAGTTACAGTGCAACAATTAAAATCTTTTATGATAGTTTACTATAAGTGTTGTGTATTATAAAAGTATGTTGTTTATATATAATTTATTACCTAACTTTCAGAATGATATCCAAAGAAATACTCTTAAATCCCACCCTCATCCGAGACCAATATCTTTAGAAACTTAACAGCCTCCGCCATAACCCAATTTTTACGACCTCCATGTTTATTTACACCCCGACTCAATGTGCAGTGTTTATGACCTTGTGAAAAAGGGACCAAAGAGCAGACGTACGCGTTAGAAACAAAATAACGGCGATATAAAAAAAACAGGTTTTACGTTGGCCCACATTAATAATTCATCCCTAATCCTCTAAGTTGGTGCCAGAATGTTCTTTATGAGACAATCGCTTGCTATACACTCGCACTACGGACATTGCCTGCGGAAAGGGTGACCATACTATCTATACTATTATAATAAAGCGTAAACACACACTTCTTTGTTGCCTAAGATGTCAGCAATTACAGCATATTTTTGAATAATTCTTTTTTTAATAGTAAGCCCTACACATACGTCATGCTTTAGGCTATATATTTTCACGCCATTAAACTAAGGGATATATTAATATTTTGGATAAAAACCCTAATGTGGGAATGAGACCATAAGTTGCTGATAACAATGAGACTTTAGTCGGATAATTTTAATGTGCTACAATAGTAATAATTCGTTACAATAGGGTAAATTAATGAGTTCCAATATGTTCTTCTTGTTAGTTTTACTAAACAGTCTTCTGTCACATTTTTTCGTTAGTTTGTAAACCTTTAATCTCTGTGGTAAAGAACCGATACCTTATAACAAAGTTGAACTAAGTCAAGTTATTTACAAATATGATTGGTTAATTAAAGCAATAACTGTTTATTTTAATAGGCGGAAATAGTAAGTTACTTGACTTAAGTAATAAATAAGGTGTTGTGGATTTATTAACAGACTTTGTTAAGGAAGCATAACAAATGCATTGATTTGAAATTAATTTATACATACTGGTTGCATGCTTAGTTTAACACATACAAAATAGCTTATTTATGTCCTTTAAAACGGTTAATACTATACAATAAGTTGGTACAGAAACAACTCAACTAACATAGAGATAAAGTACATTTTCAAATGATTCTTCTCTCTGATATTTATGTACGTTATGTAACGAAATATATAAACATTATGCATCCTTAAAATTGAAATAGACTCAAAAATATTGTAACTGTAAATTTGGTCATAAAAATTAAAACTTTTTTATATCGCAACATTATCCTGAATTGAAATAAGAAAACATGGTCACACTAATCGACAGTGTAAGGGCATGTCCGAATCATTTGGTATACAGGAAAACGTAAAACATTGAAGGGATGCGCACATCACATGTTTTTGGTGAACTTAGACGAGAAGAGATATTGCGTAGTTACGGGGGTCAATGACCTAATACGTC
Source organism: Papilio protenor (assembly GCA_029286645.1). NCBI lineage: Eukaryota > Metazoa > Arthropoda > Insecta > Lepidoptera > Papilionidae > Papilio > Papilio protenor. Next base: position 2,585,318 of record JAGSMZ010000044.1, on the reverse strand, counting down.
GCAAAACGTGGCAAAGTGGCTTAGTCGTACTCGCATTTTCGAGAGGTATACCGAGCGGATTGGAATAGAGTGCCCCAATCATACGTGAGATTCTTTCAGTTTTTTTTTGTTTTATAGCTTCATAGGATATATGATATTTCAATGCCACTAGTTTTTTCACCAAAAAATGTATGTAACATATCTGAATGTCGTACTATAAAAGAAAGCGGGCGCGCACCCTTGACTAAACTATCGCAAAACTGTGTGCGATTTTCGATCTTTTCGCAGCAAATTCAACTGTTTAGTTGCACAACTAAAAATCGAGTGGTATGCACACCTCGTTATAAGCTCATAGGAATCAAAGCGAGACTAGACAGTTGTCCGATAGTTTAGTTTCAGGTGTGCGCACGCTCTAAGAATGTGTAATGATTATTTTATTGTCATTGTGCTGTTTAGTTAATTATTTTTTGAATAAAATAATTATTTTGATAATTAGTAATTATTGAAAAGATTTTTTTAACTAAAATTGACGATTAATATATATTTTTAAAAGGTTTTCAGCATAGATTTCTATATTATTTACTTTCTAATTCACTAAGTGGCACCATCTTATAAATTAGTAATTTTTTGCTCAGAAAAATCTAAAAAATTCAGGACTCAAAAAGCTACAAAAATACTAAATCACAGGAATATCTGGTAAAATAAAATGGGACGAATTTTATATAAAATAAGGGCAGCGCTTCATTACCAAGGCTTGGGGCTAAAATAAACAAGGGCGATGGAATATTTTTTGTACATCGAAATTTGACTTGGAGCATCTGTTTCCGCGCCCGACGTCGGCCAAATATTTGAACGTCCCCGAAGCCTCGAATTAGGATGTACAGTCGCCTTCGCACTCAGTGTTCCAGTTATAGAAAAAATGACTTGCATAACAATTACATACTTTGATTAAATAATAAATAATGCGTATAACTTGTATATCGTTGAATATTGTATACTGTTGAAAAAGGTGACATGATCAAAAAGGGAGTGATGACTGAGATGACGTATGATAGAGTTATTTGGAGGACGAAAACCTGTTGCGCCGCTACGGGAGTAGGATAAGGAGATGATGATGATGTTGAAGAAGACATTATACGGTTTCAAGACATACAAAACTTTTAAACGATTTTCTGAGGATCGCAAACGAAGGCGACTGTACAATAATTTATAAAAGCAAGTTCTTATGTTTCAAAATTTTTCGATCCACATTGTTAGCAATGAAATAGAGCCTGTTTTTTAAGTATATAGTATTCATGGTAAATTGGCACAGATAAAATCTTTATTTTTTTTCCACTAAGAGACATCGCTGAAGGTTAGAATAGTACAATTTTATTTAATTGTGGAAATACTAGAATATACCATCGATTTTTATGAAAACGTATTTTTAATGTCTACCCCTTTGAGTGAAGGGTGTGAGTGTTTATATAATCATCTTCATAATTGTTATGTCTCTATGTAAAACTACAAACTGCAGGTCAAGGTAAATTAATAGAGGAAATGTAATATAATTGTCTACAATAAACGATGTTTTCAAAATATAACCTAAGTAATCGCAGTGTTTATTAGAAAATATTATTACATATTTATGAAATAACATATAATATTTAAACGTATATGTATAGTTACTTTCATTGTTAAAATATAAATATTAATTCTTAACTTGTTTGACAAAAATACTGATTTGCTGGCGTATATATGCAACTAAGGGCAACCATTAGAGTAGTGTTTTTTAAAAAAAGAGACATATCGAGGATGAACCGTATCTCCAGTATCACTCTAGACTTTGCTTTATATCTGTGCCAAATTTCAATAAAAAACATTGAACCGTTGCAGCATTATCAAGTAAACATGAAAAATCATCATGTCATAGAACAGTACTATTTCTCGGATCAGAAGTAGCGTATTCTTCCAGACTATCTCTACATATAAGACAAATTTCATCGCGATCCGTTCAGCAGTTTAAGCTACAATCTCTAACAAACATCCATCTAAACTTTCGTATTTATAACATTTGTAAAATGTTCACTTAGAACTTCTATGTGATCATTAAATTCCTCTGAAGTAACCAAGTGTTCACGGGCTCATTGTTTTTTTTAATAAATGAATTATAGCTTGTTTTCCTTGTACAATGAGAATATCTCGTTATATACAATGCAAGAGATGTATAACAAAGTTGTATCGCGAAGTAAACAGGTTCGAGAATAGAACAGGAGGTCACTCACTCTACGCACCGCTCGCGTTTACCTGAAAATTATATTAACAGGTTACTGATGAGAATACAAAGATATTATATAAAATATACCTATTAACCACATTACCATAAATTTACTAAACTATTTATACTTATTAGTCATCATCACCAGCTCACTATACGTCCCCACCGAGGGGCTCGGAGCCTACCCTAAATTAGGGTGACTAGGCCATAGTCAACCACGCTGGCCCACTGCGGGTTGGTTGACTTCACACATATCTTTGAATTTCTTCGCCGATACGTGTAGGTTGCATCACGATGTTTTCCTTCACCGTAAGAACGTCACGAAACGGTAGATTATGTACATATGAAAATTCGAAAAATCGAAAATCACATTGGTACATGGCGGGATTCGAACCCAAGACCTGTAGATTACAAGTCAAGTGCTTAAACCACTGAGCCACCGACGTTGTAAAAGAACAACAAAGAAATGATATTGCAAAAATCTTTTATGCAGATGTATATTCTTGTGTTTAACAAAGCTGACTTGGTAGAAAATAGTCGAATATTCTAGAATATATTCAGATAGTATATTAACTTACAATGAACGAAAATAGGTTCACTAAGTTATAGAGCATAAGCTGGGATTTACGTAATCCCAGCTCCCAACGGCTACGCTCGCGGGAACCCTTATAAACAACAATATTGCATCTTTGATAAAAATCCACTGATTTTATTAAATTTTGGATCATAAGGTTTTAAATTTACGACTCAAAATATATATTATGAAGCTAATATTAAAAATAGCAATATCCGATGCTGTATTAAATATTAAACAGTTAACAAATAATTTTAAAGCATATGAAAATCACGGCTGCAACTTGCATTTAAAAAACGAAACGCGGTGAAAAAAAGTTGAAAAGGCAAAGATCCGTGGCGCACAGCCACGACCGCAGCGCCCCACACGTGGTCGGACACACGGCGAGCACCAGAAATACACAGCGTAAACATCGCAACATGTTCAAAACTAATGCTGAGAACACTTGGCCCGATTTATAAATAGATAAATAAATAAATATCACGCATGTGCCTCATGTTTTTCTGATGACGTTTGATATAAAAAATATAACAATCACGAAATTTCTAATTTCCCTAATTCGTTAACCTTATATCTAATATTTTTTGTCCACCTGCAGACTGATTGAATGCTTTAAAATCTGGTCTCTAAGAATGCATCGTAGTCTAGAAAAATTAATATGGGGAATCTACGTAAAATAGATATGAAAACGTATTAGTTACGTAGCTATGAAAGCGAACATCGCACAATGATTCACCAACTACAAGATTACATTCCACTGCGAATGTTTATGATATAAGGGAAGTCGCTCGCTCCGTGTTTTCGTTGGTATCTACTGCATTTAATGTAAACTAACACAATCTATAGACAATCTACGGCACTGAATGTAAATTATAGACAAAGAGATGTTTTATGTATAAAATGAATTTTGTATAACACAACTATTTTCACTGTCAAAACACTAGAAACTTGAGTTTAACAGTCAAGGACGTTTATTTCCTACCCATGGTAAAATGTCAACAATGATCGCAATGCAGTAAGTCATCTTAAATACGTGTTAAATTATTGTTCTTATGGTGAGTTTGCTGTAAGATATTTGATGGTTAGTGGGGAGCGAATTTAATTCTTCGAAGTCTGAAATTCCGAGATGTCGACAGACAAGACGATCGATAGGGTCCTAGCAGGTTGATTTGGGTTCTCTGAGACCTGAATCAACGTCATTGCCACATCTCGGGTTAATAGGATTTGATGTTTACAATACTAGACAATACTCCCGGCATTGCTTGTAATAGAAAATTAATTAAATCTTTACGTTTATTATGCAATGAAATCTTGGCGTTTTATTTGTGTGCAACAGTTTATTTTAATATAATTATGTAGACAGAAAAGAAAAATACTAATTTAAATTGGTATATTTTAAGGAGTTTTTCATCAACTTTAAGAAACATAAGGAAAAATGTAAGGTTCAATGACCTCCAAGTAGAAGTATTATTAATGGAAGTTTCCTCTTTCGAGTATCCGAAATAAATGTTAGACGAATAAACATCTAAAGTCAGTAATAACTTTACTACTTGTTTACGAAAATATCGCGTCCTAAAATATGCAAAAATAAAATGATATCTTGCATAAATAATCTCATTGGCAAACACAAAATAACCAAAAACAGAGAACATTTAATTAAATTAAAACAAAACACAGATAATATATTTTAAATCGACCAAAGACAAGCTAAGTTGTCATCTAATTTACCTTAAACATGCTCGATGTGGCAGAACGTCTCAAAGGCATTGCCTCTTTTAAAAAAAAACAAACAAGCTCAGCCCGTAGACCTTTGTTGTCGTGGTCAGTGCCTCGTGCAAAACAAAAATAAGACAAAACGAACGGGAGGAAACAGGTCTCGCCTGTTGGAACCTGTTTGACTACTTTTGACCACTTTACCGATCCCTGTCTGGCTGGAATTGTATACGATCCATTTCAACCTTTAATACTATGGCCATAAAGTTTGGAATATGAGGAACTCCATTTCGGGTGTATTTTTTCGTCCACTGCGACGGTCTGAAGCTATGATTTAAAGGCATTTCGATTTCTTTAGGAATCCAGACAGTTCACTTTGAATTGATAACTACCTTTTTTAAATCGGTAAAATATCTCAGTTCGTTAAAACGTTGATGATAATTTCAGAGGTGCCTAAATTTTAAAATATAATCAAAGTAAATGATGAATTTCTGCTTTGATGCATTTTGTAAACTTACTGTCGAGATGTTGAACAAAGAAATCTGTACATTTCAATTCTTTTTTACCATTTAAAGAACACGTGGAGGCAAGCACGCAAATAGACCCTATGTCAATGTCAAACGTCATTACAAAATTTAAGGCGTGATAGAACATATTAACGTTTAAATACCAACCTTATGCCGCTTACGCAAGGTTGAATTTATATTAAATATTGCAACGCAATAAATCACCTTTCAGCTAACGAATTCGATATGAACTAAATGCGTTGTTCCATTTCAACGTAGGACGTGCGCGTCCACATTTTAAAAAGTCCATTACTGCAGCCGAGAAAAATACGTGACTATAAATAACAGAGCATGAAACTCGGTGCAGTAAACCAGAAATTCTTCCTCAAGGCCAACCATCCGATCGGGGAACATATGTACGCAAAAAGAAACGAAAGACACCAGCGGTGAGACCATTATAACTTGAGCCATTGAAAACAGCAGGCTTCCTTCATTACGTCGTTCGAAATAAGAGCGCAAGGTCCCGTGGAGATCACGTTACGACGGTGAAGGTGTCCAGTGTAAGTTGAACTTTCGCGTCCTTTCGATTTCGTTCGATTAGTTAGTGCGAGCGGCCGCGAGGTAGGTCTTGATACGATCGTGGTACAGTCACCCCAAGAAAAGGTCCCTTGTGGTCAGTGACCAAAGACGAGAATAGCGCATGTACCTGGTCTGTGCATACGATGACGTCACTCGATTGCAGGCAAGACTTTTTTCGTCTGGTGCATTACCCTTATTGCATCGCTTTATAAGGTAACGTTGGTATACTTGGAAAATGTGACAAGAATAGGGTAAGGAAAAGATGTTCATAATACCTTCCCATAAATTATAATTATATTTGTTAATAAAAACGGTTGGCCTTCCCTATATTAGGTAAAGGCGGTTAATAACAGAATTTTCACACACATAAAAGAGTTTAATGCGTTTACTTTCCCTAAAGCCATAAAACATATTGCTATTTCGTTTTTATCAAGGAGAATGAGCGGGATACAATATTTTTATGCATCATTGTTACTAAGTAACTATTATGTTCAATCATAAATATCACTTTATTAGGCAAAACTTAACGCTCGCGAGATTAAATGATAATATTTTAAGTTAAGGGTTCGGAAGCTTTTACGTTGGGAGATTACACAAGGCAATAGGGACCTTATCTCCGGCGAGACCTAAACAAACTCGCGGTTAAGTACCCCACGCCCGTCACAACTTGATGCGGTCATGTATCTACGTAAGTTACATCTAAGTATAATGGTTTCCTGTACGCTTCTTACATTCAATAACTTAGAACACAAGTAATTTTAGAGCTTTATTACACGTCATTGAAAGTTTAAGTTATTTATTCTAAGCTTATATTTTGTTCGAAAATATATTAGTGCGTTTCAGACGCTAATCTTATTAATCTTACTAATATTATAAATTCGAAAGTTTAGATGGATGGATGGATGTTTGCTAGAGTTTGTAGCCTAAACGGCTGAACAGATATCGATGAAAGTTGGCATAGATGTAGAGGATATATACTCTAGATAGATAGATAATCTAGAAGAACACATAGGCTACTCACTTTTGTTTTTTGAATTCCACGCGTACGGAGTGGGGGGCGAAAGCTAATTACTAATACAAATTCATACTAATTTAACTCATTATCAGACAACTTCATTGAACTTACACTATTGTGCCTACGTCACTAGTTAAACAATAGTTGAAGCGAAGCTCGATAATATTGTCCACGTGACGTCAAAGCAGATTTATCGTTGAACGAAATTAACCCAAAGTTGTCGCGCATCGAGATTTATATGGAGAGGAAACGAGGTATTTTTGTGCGCGCGGTTTAATTTCGCTTTACGACATGTTTGAGGCCGCAGGGGGATTTAAGACGCATTCGCCCGAGCGTAGTCGCCCGTTCGTTCGACGGCGATAAATCTTCATTTATATGCAATACTTAAGTGCGACGTTTCTATATTGTTAACATTGGCTCGGTGTTAATAACCTTAATATACTCTGTTGCGAATACCATCGCAGATTTGTTGATAAAAGACTTGAAATAATGATGTATGGTATGTACATCATGAGACGAAAAGAGTAATTTCTATAATTGGTCCTTATGCATGGGCGTCTCTAGGCAGGGGGAGCAGAGAGAGCAGTTTCTCTCCTTCCTAGAGACTTCAAAAATGTAAAATAGATTTGAAAACTAACACGAATCTTACGACGTTTCGTTTTGTCAAAAAACCACGAATTTATTTTGATGATAGCTGCCCTATATAACTAATTTAGTCAAATGTGTTTTTCTAAAGGTACTTGCACTAGGATCTTAAGATATAACTGTAGGTAAGTTAATATCTTAAACAGTAAAATTTTAATCTTACTTCTTACTAATTCTTACTTTCTTACTAATATTATAAATGCGAAAGTTTGGATGGATGGATGGATGGATGGATGTTTGTTAGAGTTTGTAGCCTAAAGGGCTGAACGGATCTGGATGAATTTTGGCATAGATCTAGAGGATAGTCTGGAAGAACACATAGGCTACATTCTTTTTTTTTTATTCATACCACGCGGACGGAGTCGCGAGCGGAAACTAGTTAAAAAATAAATCCTTAAACAGTAACATATTAAACTTTGTTATGCAAAGTTGTAATTGGCTAATCATAACTGTTAGTTTCAAGTTATTTTGTATATCTTTTTAGTAACTACTTAATAAACATCCATTCTACAGGAAATCCAACTAAGTATGTGTTAAGCCTCTCATCTTGATCCAGTGGGTAAATACCAACCGACCAAGACATTTTTATGATAATTAATATCAGAAGTTCTAGACTTTCTAACGGTTAATTTTATCACAATCAAGTCTTAAAAACCGGTTTTAATCGTACATCTTAATTATTTCAGGATGGTGTAATCTGGCAGTCTGAGGAAGTACTTGTGTCAATGTGATTTTATCTTTATAAAATTATACAGGACTAGCTGTTCCCGTGCGGCTTCTATCCGCAATCCTATGAATTCTATCTATTCTATCTATAATCCGCATGAAATTATGAAAATTTTATTTTGTTTACATTTGTCAAATTATCAATAGCAAATGTCAAAATGACATGACATGACATGACAAACCTTAGCAATATTTTTCTTGATGTTGGCAGCAACTTATGGTCTCTTTCCCACATTAGAGTTTTTATCCAAAATATTTACCCCCTAAGTTTAATGGCGTGAAAATATATAGCCTAAAGCATGACGTAAGTGTAAGGCTTTTTATTAAAAAAAAGAATTATTCAAAAATATGCTGTAATTGCTGACATCTTAGGCAACAAAGAAGTGTGTGTTTACTCTTTATTATAATAGTATAGATTTACAATTTAGCTACATACATATCGTACTGAGAATCAAACTGTTGTAAATGATACTGAGAATCATCGCTCGGCTCGCACTATCAGCGTACCGAGAAATAAAGCGTGATTTACAAACATTTCTGCAGAATACATTGAATATGGCTGTAAAATCACGTGACCAGTGAGTGAGAGAAACAAAAAATCATATATTTTGTTTAATAAGAACTACTATTTTATTTATTTTGTTTACAATTTCATATGCTTCAGTTATATTTAGGGCTATTCACTTATTTACATGCAACGCTTGAAGCTGTTTATGCTCACATTCCGTGTGTATCAGCCCTTAGGTCTTTCAAGCGATTGCCAGATCCACCACATTAAAAACGAAAACTATTAAACTGGAACTAAGTATTTAATAAAAAGTTATACGCAGTTATCTTTGAAATAAACTTGTGAATTGCTTTTGAAGTCGATAGGCGGTGCAATCTCCTCTTGAAGCCGAGAGATGGCGTTCCGCCAACACCATTTAAGAGGCTTAATTAGCACTGGGAGGCTTTAATCAAGTGCCTACAATTGCTCCGAAAAAGTCGGAAAGACTGTAATAAAGACATAGGAGTTAAGCCGTCTGATATAATCCTATTAAAAATATTTCCTTTTCGCCATGTAATGTCGTGATAGCTCGTAGATCCAAATCTATGAAAGAAATCCTTTAATTTTATTTATTTATTTAGCTTTATTTTAATTCCATAAACAAATGTTACAATACATGTAGTACAATTACAATATCATGCACTTAAATTAATACAATATTAATCAAATTAAATAACAAAACAAGATTTTCTTTCAAGAGAAAAGTTTTAACAAATCATAATTCATTTACGGAATATTTTTTACATAAACTTTACAATAGGATAAGCTGTGATATAATAAAATTATTGTATGATGTAACAGACAACATAAAAAGTAAAATTACTATGCGCGACAAGGATTTCCGTTTAAAATAAAACGAAAAAAACTCAACAAATTGGGACATTTGCATAAACATAAAGCAGGATGAATCAATGTACCGGACATGGTCATCGTACATGACGCCATTACGTACTTTCCGTGAAATTCGTACTGTAAACGAAAACTGGACAATTTATTTATACTAGACTTCGTCGACGTGGAATTAAAAAATAGTAAAAAATGTTATGTTACTCAATGATAACGTAGTCTTTTGATGGTGTAAGAATTTTAAAAATCGGCCCAGTAGTTTCTGAATCATACTAAGGGCCACAAAAATATAAATCTTTCTTCTTTATAATATTAGTATAGAAATCACTAAATGTGTATGTATAGTGTATGGGAGTCTCTTAGTGTAGACGTAGTAAGAAAAAATATACTAATTGCTTCACTAACCTTAAACGAATCTCAGTACAGCTGTTATAATTTATTCTATTTCTAACTAAAGCTTGATAGGTCATGAACAATACGCTAACTTATTTAAATTCTATTTTATGTCGGTTTTCTTGAAAACCGGCCGCAAAATCGCGTGGTTTCGAATCGCGAACACTTTAATAATAAATTGGGGTACGTCTCCTTTTAAAATAATTACGATTTAGCGAAGCGCGGTTTATAGGGATGCCACAAATAGGCCGGATAAAATAAATGTTGTATTTAATTAACCACAAACAGTCGATGAAATATTTCTTTATCATAGTTTATAAGTACGCATAATTAATCTTTAAACTGAATAATTTGTTACTTTGACATTATTACTGGATTTCAGTGGAATTTTTTCCCATAATTCTAATGAACAAGGTATCTTACATGTAAGTACATCAACATTTTAAATAATGTCGACAATATCTTTATATCTAAGCTAGCAAATTTTTATTTCGTGTGGCAACCCTAAGTTGCTTAGAAAGTAAGACGGTTACACACAAACGTCGTACAACAGTTTACGCTTTATCTTGCCCACTTTATTAAGAAATATATAAAACACTTTAAGTGAGCAGTTGGAGGACATTTAGATAAGTTTAAGAGATAAAGTGCTAATACAAAATTCTTTTTTCACTTCGAATTAAGTCTATTTCAAATTAATTTTATTACTAGAAACTTTAACCTTAGTCGTCGGTTATTTCTCTCTTTTTTACTTGTATGTTATTGTACTTTAGTGGAAGACGTTAATTTCCTACCCATTTAGGTACTCATTTGACGTCCACAATGGAATTGTAGTTCGAAAACTTGTCTAGCTATATACTTACTAAATTATTGTTGTTATTACAATCAGCTGCATAAATATGTATACACTAACTGTTACTCGCGACTTGGTCCACGTGGAAGCTTTTTAATGGTGTAAGAATTTTTTAAATCGACCCAGTACTTTTTGAGTTATTTCAATACATAAAAAAATACAAATCTTTCCTGTTTACAGTATTAGTATAGATATACATAACTTATTATCTAGTATACAACTGACTGCACAGTTTGCTGTACGATATTTGACTCTAAGTGGGATGTAAATTTAATTCTTTGTCGTTACAATTTTTTAATATTTCGTACGTTTTATTCTGCGTCGCATTAATCTTATGACAGCACGAAATCAAAAACATAAATGTAACGCCACTCTTGATTAATAATCCGAAAAGGTTTATAGACCCGTTGGTTGAAAAAAAGTCGACACGTCGCATCATCCGAGACCCAAATCAGGGCCTATTCATCTCGACAATAGGATTTTGAACCGAGAAGATGTTGTCGCATGATCTTTATTCCCATGTCACAAAGTTGACATTAGTGATGTAATTTTTCGCCATCGCCTTTCGATTTTCAACGTTTTCACATCGCAGTGAAGTGTATTTTAGTTCGGTATCGAATGGAATTTCAATATGGCGTCGAAGAAAGGATGCGTTGGGGTATAAAAAATACGGTTCGATGCGCGCGGGCGGTCGCGACGTGTATGACCGACTAATGTGACTATAACAGCAATGCGTTCACGTTATGATCATTTGACGATGTTTACCTTATGCTTGTCTAGTATACCATTTAAAGACTACAGACCCTCAGTTCTAACAGTTGTCAACATCTGTAGCGGACTAAAGAATTGGATTATTCCCAACCGTCACCCCGCTGTGTCCCCACGTGGAGACAGGTGAGAACAAAAAGGTGGGACGGCCTTTTGCGACAAGGGGACGTATGGAACTTATTTTATTTCATAACGGTTCCATCTGTCACCTTATTGGTGATAGTGGGACTAAAATGTGGGACGGGTGAAACTTTTTATTCTCACATGGGGACAGAGCGGGATGACGGTTGGGAATAATCCAAAGAATTAAGCTCACATATATTTCTAGACACAAATGACACTTTTTACATATTTTAACCTCTTATTTTTAAACATTTTTTCAGGCCGTTTAATTCATTTTCATAGATTAACCTGTCAAAATAACAGACTCGTTTATCGTCAACTCATATACAAGAAGCACAGCTATAACCTATATTAGAAGTAATAAGGCTTACATAAGGATTGGGATCAGTCAACCACTGGCCAAGTACATATTGTTATTTACATCATTAAATTTCACAGCCTATATACATGTTCTCGATGTTTTCCTTCACAAGAACGTTATCAAACTTCGTATACCACGCGAAAAATCTTTACAAAAGTCGCATATGGATGTTTAGGGATTGGAATTACAGTATTAAGGTTGCAATTCTCGATATTTCCAAGGGTTCATTTGATGTACCGACACGACTGATAATTGCCTGATAAAGCAATCAGAACAAGTAATGAACGTTTCAATATAAAGTATCACAGATAAGATATGAATTAAGTATGTCAATTATCAAATGGTGAATATGTAACCCAACTGAAAATGATCTGCAGATCAGCTCACTCTTGTGTGCAGATCAGTAAACGAGTTTGCGGAATAGTCCAATTTGTACTTGCAGAGTTATGATTTAAGTTTTGAACTTCGATATGCGAAACCACTGCTGACTCGCGTCTGTGAGCTGCTAATTCAGCTATTGAGCTACAACTCAACGTTAAAATCCTATGTGATCTGAACAATTGAGCCGGTTCAGAGCTTTACACGTCTATCAAATGTACGTTGATCAGGTTTACTCTTACAATACAGAAAAACGATTGTATTTTTCGTCCCCAAAGCATTCACTATGTTATTGTCGTTTTGTATACCTATGAGAATTGGTATGCGAAAGCAATCCTAAACGTCAGTTAAGTAACCATTAAACAACTCCTTAAGTTTTATCATTACAGATTTCATGGATAAAAGATTTTTAGATTTTATCCGCTTTTAATTGATTCTTATTATTTATTTATTTCTATATATAATACTTTAACGCAAACATTAAATGTATGTAGGGATGAAATTTTAAAAAGTATACGAAAATCACGTAAACAACGTAACAAGTTTGAAAACACAATTTCGCCAAACTTAAGTAATTAAAAATATAAAGCTTTTATTAAACAAGTTAAACGATCCTTTACACGCTTTAGAAAATCTTCACCCAGCTCTCAGCTAAAAGCAACCAAATAGGAACACTAATGCACCATATAATAAAGTTCAAAATCGCACGCATTGAAGATCACACGTTCACCTTTCAACCAAGAGTGTATCGAGAGTCAACCTGTCAAAGAATTTAATATCATATCACGTAAGACTAAGGGCAAATATTGCGTGCAGACGATAGCTAATCATTGGTGATGCCACTCGCAGAACATGAGACGGTATTGAAGTCTGAGATGGCTGTTATATTTCAGTCTGCCGTTATATTAATTGGAACACGACGCTTTGACACAATAAAAGAGATATGTTCTGTCTACCATATACCGATTATACCGTATAGACTTGAGTATATGGAGCATTAACCAATGAAGTATTACGCCCGGAGGCACACTACTTGATTTTTAGTTGTGCAACTAAACAGTTGAATTGGCTGCGAAACATTCGACAATCGCATAACTATTGTGCAATAGTTTAGTCAAAGGTGTGCGCCCGCTCTTAATGTAAATGTTAAGAAAACTAAATGATAGTTAATAAGTTAATTCTATAGATTTGTCGCGAGACTCAGTTAATTGGCACGATGCGTTTAAACGTTTTAGAGTTGTTGCAGCAGTAAAAACCCACGGTTATTAATCAATTCTAATAGTTTTATAGAGATAAAAGTAAATCTTCTCATCTGTTCCTCTAGACTTCGTACGACGTAACTCTAGTTTATGTTTACGAAATACTAGAAGAACATATAAGGAAGCAGCATTTCCCTCAGGAATGTGAACTTTGTAAGCAAGCGCAATCAGTAATTCCCAAACAGAGGGAAGTTTATGAATAAATAATTTGGTTAATGTAAAATAACTGGCTTTGAACAAAGGAACTATGCACATGAAGGGTGATTTGTGAATATTTTTCTTTCATTTCTCTTTTTTTTTTACATCCTATAGTCATAATGAAGGTATAATCGGACATAAAAGGAATGTGTTACTTACTAGTAAACAAATTTTCATCTCATTTATTGTTAGAGAAAGAGCAGGATGAAAGATAGGATCTTCAATAATAGAGATGCTAAGTGTGCATTGTAATGTTAGATTTTGTTTTTTACAAAGAATATAAATAATAAAAAAATTAAAGGATCTTTTTATCAACTTAAGATTTAACTTTTTAAATATTTCAGCGGGAGAGTAATCTCGAAGCAATTAAAGAACGGATATTATTGCAGATAATCTCGGATTAATCTTGCCGAAAACATTTTTTAAAAAATATTTATTAACTGCCGCGGTTTCAGATTATCGCTTAGCTTTTGAAGACGATATTGAGTTTTTAAAAACAAAATTAATCGCAAAAATACTGGAATTCAAAAACAAATCAAATTGCACCTTACATATTCTGCTAATATTCAATCTTGAAGTCAGACACGCATCTTACCTGAAAAAAGAAATAAAAAACATTATCAAATGTACTAAAATATTAATATTAAAACTAAGTATGCATTGTTTACATTAATCTAAGTATACTACATACTTAAAGCCAAGAGGTGACCCTCATAACGTTCTAGAATGGCTCCGTCCATTATCACTTGATTGTTTCCCCCAACAACACGGGCCAAAGATTAACAAGTAACAATTTAAGGCCTAAACACACAAGCGACGGACCGCACGGCAACGGCCGTCTAAGCCGAGGTTAATCCCAGTTTATGCTGGGACCACACCGCGTTATATTTGTTGCTGTAAGAAAATTCACCAAAGTATTTTACGAGAATAAAGTCGGCGGCCATCTTGGTTTCCCAAAACACTAGTTGTTATTAAAGACTGAAATAATTTTTAAGTAGATTTTTCTTTACCATATTTGTTAAATATAAGCAAAGGTCTTAGTTTATTATCTTCGCTATCGTGTGACTGAGCTTATGATCCTTCTATAACGTTATGACATAAAATAAATATCTGATTTTACGAAACTAATTTAGCTATGAACAAGAAGCACCATTACTTCATATTAAATGTATATGACAACGTCTAATTAAGCTTTATATCTTGCGAAACCAAGTTTCACATCAGCCATTAGGTAAGTACACGCAACGAAGCAACGAATTAATTATTATTTGGCAAAATGATTAATTACTAAGTTACGTTCAAGTAACGGCGCGCCACGAAAGCCTTCCGGAGAACAAACGGTGTTCAAATGGTTGGAACAATGTCAAGTATTACGCCTATAAAGCCTTATCAAAACTTCATGTTTGGAACTACTCGAACACAATAACTTAGTACTTTAGTCTGATGACGTCATATTTTAGTTTTTGTGTAACTATGATTAAAGCAAATAGAGGCAATACTTAGATATACGCTAGCCTAAGAGGGTTGGTTAACTTTACACATCATCTCGTTGGGTAAACCTACACATAAAAATAATCGAAATACACATGGTACATGGCGAGATTCGAACCCAGGACTTGATTACAAGTCCAGTCTTTAACCCCTGAGCTACCGACGCTCATAAGCTTTAGTATAAAACTTATAATTTAACAAAAGAATGGTAATATTTCCTAATTATATTGCAAATCGCGTTTTAGTTCTTAATAATATTCACAAGGAGAATGAAATCAATCACACGAAATATCAAAATCCAATAAACTTTAAAAGCAGAAAACGTCTAAATTATGTATTATATTGTCAGCTTTTCAAACATTTCCTTTTCTTTTTTCGTCTTTATTAATATAAAAATATACCTATCCCTAAATTCACTTTGCAAACATTAACAATTACAACTTTCAAAATCTAATTAAACTTCCCCTGGATATCCGTCTCCAAGACAGACGTAAAAAAAACAAAAGCAAGGATGAGCTGTAACATTTGAACGTCATATCGATACCGGTTTGTCGAATTCGAGCCTTAATTTTACCATAACAAAGCGGAGGGTCGGGCAGGCTTCCATTGTTTGAAGCCAGACGTTATTTAAATATTCCGTCGGGACTGTCGTCTGCGACCTCTTTTTTTTCTTTGATTTTTTCTCATTTTGTACGAAATCTGACTCGGTCCTTGACGTGCATTGAAACATTAATATGGGAACAAATCTTTAAATTTTATCCGGTCTGCCTTTATTAATCCCTTTTAAATTTTGCAATTAAAAATGTTTTAACTAAAATAAATTAATTATAGCTTTAATACAATTAAATAAACTCTTCTAGACATTTTATTCACGTAACAAAACGTGAAAGTAAATACTATTGTTTATTTGTTAAAAAAACAATAAGATGAAGGTTACAAAAGCGATAAAAGTTATAAGGCCATGTTTATCGTTCAAAGCAATAACATTTAACTTAACTATCAGAACAAACGCCGTGTACTTTACTAATGAGAAATGAACGCATTTAGAAGTAAAATAGACTTCATGTGTATACTCAGCTATCTTACTAATATAAATGCAAAAGTTTAGATGGATGGATGGATGTTTGTTACAGTTTGTAGCCTAAACGGCTGAACGGATTTCGATGGAATTTGGTATAGATGTTGAGGATAGTCTGGAAGAACACATAGGCTACTCGATTTTGTTTTTTTTTAATTCCACGCGGACGGAGTCGTGGGCGAAAGCTAGTAGTAATTTCCTGATTTAATAAAATATTATTTAGGACAATTTTTAGTTCCATTATAATAATTATTTACAAGAACCAGTAATACGAGTATTACGAAGAAATTGTACTACGTCAATTCTAATCGGAAATAATGACATCATTTAGTTTCTATTTATAATAAAATAGGTATATGATATAAATTATCGCAACGGTTGCTGAATCAAAATAAACATTAATATGAAATCGATTAATAGATAAGATAGAATAGATAAGTAATGTTTTCTTTTACACACTAAAGAAAAATTTACACTTGTATATTTAAAACAACTGTATGCATACACCCTAAACATTTCAAACAATGTCATTCAAGTCGTTTATTACTCCTGACATTCAGTCGGACTTATTTTTGTAGATGTAGAATTCGTTTTCTAAAAAAGCATAGAGCGACTCTTCCAGACACTTGACATTGACCTAAACCGTAAACAAGTTGAATTTAATTATTATTTTTTAATCAATTAGTCCAAGATTAAATCTAGGTTAGTGACTTACATAACACGTGCGAAGCTGTGTTGCGTAAAAATGAAACGGCAATATCGATACTTTTACCACAACACTAATAAAACAAATCGTCGTTCGACTCATACCATTGTTCCGCCATATTTATAGTTGGACAAAGAAGTTTTGACACGTGCTGCATTTCCAGGAATTGCGTATTTCAAATGTGTACGTCTTTTCAATTTTCTTATTAAAATATATTTAGCCAATGTGGTAATTACTATGTGATTCATATTTGTAATATACTAAGAAATAACGGTTGTTGAATTGTAAGAAGCAAACAAGACGTTTTCCTTAATGTCGTTTAAGAAATTGTTAGGCTGCGGTTAAACCTAAAAAAAACTTATTACAATATTACTATTCTGTGTTTGTAGATGTGCTTATTCCTATTACCTTGAGATTGATTCCAAAATTTTCTTTTTTTTTTGGAATGAGGTTGAAAATTTACGTCACACAATTGGTTAGTCATATCATTTTACAGTTGTGGCTTCGAGACGTTTGGAAAAAGAATATTTATTATTAAAAGACTAGCTGTTCGCGTGCGTATTCATCCGCGTGATTATAAAAACTTTATTTTGTTGTTTACATTTGTCAAATTATCAATAGCAAATGTCAAAATGACATGACATGAGTTGACAAACCTTAGCAATATTTCTTTCTTGATGTTGGCAGCAACTTATGGTCTCTTTCCCACATTAGGGTTTTTATACAAAATATTTCCCCCTAAGTTTAAGGCGTGAAAATATATAGCCTAAACCGTGACGTAAGTGTAGGGCTTTTTATTAAAAAAAGAATTATTAAAAAATATGCTGTAATTGCTGAGATTTTAGGCAACAAAGAAGTGTATAGATATAGATTTAATAATGTTTGAAAAAGTGATATAATTATTGCTCTTGTAAAAACAAACGCTAACCCCATGTCAACGGTAAAGACTCGAGAGACGTAACAAGCATTTCGTATTGTGATTCAAATCCTTTCTTGGTAAATTTATAAGGGTTGAACCCGTGGTGCGGTTAATCCCCACGGAGCACTTTATACCTAATTATATCGTATAGGCGACGTAAATTAAGATATTTAATGAAACTGGAGATTGAAGACCCATTTAATGCTAATTAAGTTGGCAGCCATTTTAATTATAAAGCGAAAAATATACATGTATTTTGACTGCTTATGTTTACCAATTTTATGTTTTTAATACTCAATTTTGAAATTTAAGTATGTTTTAATAAAGAGAATTTTATTACAAATATATGTAAAAGCAATTTTTAACATATTACGATAATACAAATAATTTTCCAGATAATTATCGATAATATCACTTTCTAATACAACATTAAACTTGTTGAAATATAAGACAATGAGAAGCAAAATCGACAATATAAACTCTCAAAGTAAAAGACGATACAAAAAGAAACCGACGCCGGGGAACGGAAGAAGTAATAAAATATGAAGGCAGAGTAAAGCGGGCCCGAGTCTCCGTGAATTTATTTTAACTAACAGAAATAGCCCCGCAGTTTCCGTCGAGTGTTAAGGGCTTGTGTTTGTGTAAACAAGCCATGATTATATTTAGTGCTCTGGGAGACAAAGTAACGCGTTGTCCTGTGAATCTCGAACATTCGCAACGGAGAATTTAAATACCGATTGATAAAAACCTATTGTCATGTCTTAACAATGAAAGCTCTTTGATATTATTTTACTATTTGTCATCAATATTTTTAAGTGGGTTATAACTGTCATAGAGTTACAAATCTCGTAGAATTGAATTTCTTTTACTTTTTAACTTTCCTATATCAACACTACAACTAGTATAGAATATTGAATATAATTTGATATTGTATTTTCTCACTTTAAGTTCCGAATAGTTTCGAATTCCAAAACTAATACACTAATTGGATTTACACTTTACAATAAACAATCATAGTCGCACTAAAACAAGAAAGAATCGCGGACTAATTTCTTCATGTTTACAGTTCCATTATACCACGATATTATAAAAAATTCCAAAGCCCTAGGGACGTTCTCGGAGGCATAGTCGAGTTATTTCTACGTCACGCTTCTCGGCATCTTGCAGCATAGCCCGGCATACTGGTTACCTGCGAATGGTGGAATAAAAAACAAAGGTTGCAACTCGATTCAAGACGGAATAATTCTAGAGATGTTCTAATATACATGTAATGTTGATATGACATTTGTTTATCTTGAATGAAAATGTCGGAAATATATGTTTAAGATAAAAAATTAACAAGTAATGTTTGTAATGATTAGGATTTCCAAAATTATCAGCTAATGGCCGGTTTCCCAGTTACTTTCAATCAATCGTAAGTGTTTTTGGTTTGATAACTTCATGAAATGCGTTCCCA
The DNA here is from genome assembly GCA_029286645.1 of Papilio protenor. Classification (NCBI taxonomy): domain Eukaryota; kingdom Metazoa; phylum Arthropoda; class Insecta; order Lepidoptera; family Papilionidae; genus Papilio; species Papilio protenor. The sequence continues at coordinate 2,565,951 of JAGSMZ010000044.1, read as the reverse complement.
AAATACGTAACTTGAGTTTTACTCAAGTGTAACTAACTTAAACTTAATACTAATGAATCAGTAGGTAATGATAAAATAAACTTCAGCAACCCAGCATAAGTGTTAAAGTTTATATAAAAATCAGCAGCATCTGTTTTTTGTTACTTAAAATTCCATAATGCTGAAAAGTATTTAAATTTTCATTATCGATATCGACATCCCTGGCACTTCACTAGTCAAATGGAGCCGTAGACGATAAAAAAATCGTGTTCTAACGCGACCGTCTTGTTTAAACGATTCGGTAGTAAATTAAGAAATAACTCAATACTATCAAGATGTCTCGATTGTTACTATTTCCGATACGACCATCTGTCGATTGTGAATCATTAACTCGGAAGTCATAGTCGCATTCTCTTGACGTCATTATACTAATTAGGTAGACAGAAGTAGAAACAAATTAAGTCACGTCCGTAGTTATTTGTCATGATAGCTTATTTAGAGTAAGGTCAGGTTGGAACCCGGTCCCTGCCGACGGTTCCCGCCTTGTCGTGGCGGTGGGGCTCAGTAGCCGTGGTCCGTCGAGGGTCTCCGGGCCACGGTGAAGCCAAGAGGAACCATGGCCGGCTTAGCGGCGCAGGTCACGCCGGATGCGCGGCCGGCTGGCCTGCCCTGCGACGCCGGTCCAGTGGGGGGCCGCTGAGTTCTACAGGAGGGACTCTGGCGGCCTCCTGGGCACTGCTGGCCATGCGGCCAGCAGTTTTGGGGGAGGGTGAGTCGCGGAGGAAGAGGCGTGCTGGTATTTCGGTGCGCCACACGCCCTGTCCTCCGCGACTCAGCGGAGTCGCACCGCGATTGCGACGAGAGGGGGCCGCGGGGGCTGTGGGATGGATACGGTTTCGCCCTGTCCTCTCGCAGCTCTCGTGGTCGGAGGAGGTGGGCCGCGAGGGCTGTGGGATGGATATGGTTCGCCCTGTCCTCTCGCAGCTCTCGTGGTCGGAGGAGGTGGGCCGCGGGGACTGTGGGATGGATACGGTTTCGCCCTGTCCGCTCATAGTCCTCGTGGTCGGAGGAGGTGGGCTGCGAGGGCTGTGGGATGGATATGGTTCAGCCCTGTCCTCCCGCAGTCCTCGTGGTCGGGGGGGCGTGGGAGCACGACTCGGCACCACTCTGCTTGCAGAGATGGGCCGATGGCGTGCGATCCTGCGCCCCACACGCGTAATCCCGGTGGCTCATCACCGCCGGGACCGCGGGCCCTTAGTCTTTTTCAAGACTGGGGTCACGAGGTGGGGGCTCTATAAACCCCGGCGGCACCAGCGGGCGAGGGCGGGGTCCCAAACCTGCATTGCACGGTGCCGTCTCCGAGGGGCGCCTTAGGGCGCAGCGTCCCAACTCGTTGGGACGCATCGAGGGCCCCTTCCCGGGGCGGTCAGTGGGGCGTCGCGGTGGCAAGCGAAAGCGATCCCGTGGCGCCCCACATAATGGCCAGGAGGGAACGGAGGGGTTTAGTGGTGTATGCCCCATTATGGGGAGAGTCCCACATAACTCTCGTGCCTACCCCGAGGCGCGGAGTATGCGTAACGCATTCCCCTTCGGCAAAAAAAAAAAAAAAAAAACGTTGGAACCCGGTAACAAATGTTTTATTGGAAGCCGGAATTAGACGATAGTGTATGTACAAGACCCTTTGTCTTTCAATTTTAATTTATGCTGTGGAATATAACAATTATTTAATTTCTATTTTCAAACATAAACTAAAATCTGTTCTTTCTAACGATACGTAAAATTATAAGTTACTAGCTGTTGCTCGCGACTTCGCCCGCGTGAAATTTAAAAATAATAAAAATGTAGCCTATGTTACTCACAGATAAATTACCTTTCTAAAGGAATTTAAAAAATCAGCCCAGTAGATTTTGCGTGAATCAAATACATACAAAAATACAAATCTTTCCTCTTTATAATATTAGTGTAGAAAACTTGATAAAAAAACATAAAACAAAGAGTAAACTGCAAAATTGTGGGATAGTCTACAAGTTAACGATAAACTCGTATTATTCTTGGTCTTCTCTATTTCTTTTCTATGCTATTATTGTGTTTATAAGGTCATCGTGTCCTATCAGAGGTACCAACATTATTTCTCTTCTGTTCTCATGAAAAACGCAAAATTCTGGAAAAAAAATCCTATTTCGTTATTAAATATCACGGTACTCATATTCCCGTTTAACAGTCATTTGTTTTGGCTGTATTTCACTTGCAATATTGCCTAAACCAATACCAAAGGTTGTCTAACCAAGGTTTAGATATAGATAGATTCCAAGCTTTATCCAATAGATTTTCACCTAATAATTATTAATATGATTATCTTGAATGTTATCCAAGAACATTCTAAACATTGCGGATCGATTTATATGTTTATTTTATATTTAATTGGAAACGTATTGAGTTAGTCTATTTTAATATAACATAATATATGTATATAAGCGATGTAAGGTCAGACTTCCGCAGTTGTTAATATTTAAAGGTTTAAAAGTGTTTAGACTTTCATTACGAGCAGTGAAACTACTTTTTACTTGACTTGTAGGATTCCATTGCCTTGACACTTATATTGTTACTGTCATCTCAGTCAAAACAGCGACTACATATTACTTTTTTCTCGTTTGTATTTTTTTTTGTTCAAGTGTATTATGTTGCAATGTGTTTTATGATAGAGTTATTTGGAGGACGAAAACTAGGTGCGCCGACCCAACGGGAGTAGGATAAGGCAGGGGAGATGATGATATCTTGGAATGTGTTTTGGAACTGATTAAATGTTTATAATTATTATTACATATGTAATACAAGTTACGGCAGTGTAATTCTACGGTTAAAAGAATATATTAGTACAATAAAAAGATATTGCACATTAAACAACATACTATCTCTCGGTGGTATAAGAAAAGCCGAACATTATCTCCTAGTCAAGTTATGTAAGGGCCCTCCAGTACTTAGTTACATCCCATATAGTCCCACCTGAGGGTAATTCAGATTTATTGCTATCGGTCAGCCGTAGAAGTGTTTACGGCGGGTAGGGTAGTTTTTCCGACATATTTGATAGTATTCTTCTGCGAAATATAATAGTAAAGTAAGCTATAATGTATTTTGTTATAAAACGTAATCTTGGTGTTTATAATGTAGCTGTTGCTCGCGACTTTGTCCGCGTGAAATTAAAAAATATAGCCTTTGTTACTCACAGATAAATTACCTTTCTAATGATGAAAGGATTTTTAAAATCGGCCCAGTAGTTTTTGCGTGAATCAAATACGTACAAAAATCCAAAAACACAAATCTTTCCTCTTTTTAATATTATTATAGAAGTTTAGATAGAAGTATAGATTTACTAAACATCCCAACAAAAGTTTTTCTATATTTGTAACGATTAAACTCAAAAACTACTGGACCAAATACAAAAACTCTTTTACAAATGAAATGCTTCATTATTCCTTCACAAGATAGGCTACATTTAACATTATTATTTACAACAAAAAAGTCCACAAGAGCTTAATATAAATAAAGCTTTAATAAACTTCGCATTTTTTTGATCTTTAAACATATAAAAATTAGTATAATATTAACAGAGACAAAATCGATTTACACTACCATACATACTTAGTAAGTTCCCAGTAGTTTGAGGTATATAAGATCGATTTTTGCAAAGCACACTTAAATACGAAACAATAAATATACAGAGTAGGCTTACTGCTCGGAACACCTGCCGCACGAATAAATTGGGTAGAATCCTCGGTACGGTTACGAAGTGGCAAGCCTTCCTTCATAACATATCTTGTAATTAGTGGTAATGCATAACTAGCTCTCTCAAATAGTTATTCTATAAACAAAGTCCTGACAAATATTAACGAATATAAACGAGACTACAAAATGCAATAACAGGGGGCCTAGCACGAAAAATTTGGTAGTCAGTTGTCGACAAATTTATATTTATACTAGCTGTTCCCTTGCGGCTTCATCCGCATGAAACTATAAAAATTTTATTTTATTATTTACATTTGTCAAATTATCAATAGCAAATGTCAAAATGACATGACATGACAAACCTTAGCAATCTTTCATTCTTGAGGTTGGCAGCAACTTATGGTCTCTTTCCCACATTAGGGTTTTTATCCATAATATTTACCCCCTAAGTTTAATGGCATGAAAATATATAGCTTAAAGCATGACGTAAGTGTAGGGCTTTTTATTAAAAAAAGAATTATTCAGAAATATGCTGTAATTGCTGACATCTTAGGCAACAAAGACGTGTGTGTTTACGCTTTATTATAATTAGTATTAGTATAGAAGTATAGATATAGATATAAACGAGACTACAGAATGCAATAACAGGGGGCCTAGCACGAAACATTTGGTAGTCAGTTGTCGACAAATTTATATACATATAATTTTAAAAGAGTGATTTGTTAGTGTAGTTTACGCCTGATGTATGCTTTATAAAAGTCGCGAGACACCGCTACTATTAAATAACACTGATAAAGAAATACTAATAAAAATACATTAAATACTAGTAATAATAATAGTTTCACGGGCACGTTTCTTGGTTGTATCGTTTTATTTAAATTGCACAATGGCCTTTAATAATTGGGCAATTAAATTACTAGTGAATAAAATTGAATTACGCAACACGTTCTACGTAATAGCGATTTGTCAAGGTGAGACGGGCAATTCAAATAAAGTTCAATTACACCATAGTGTTAATATACGAAAACTTTAGCACGTAATTTGTTTTATAAAGTAAATACATTTTTTAAGATTATTAACATAGTATTTTGTACGTTACAGTAATACATAGAGGTACCACCAATCTGATATTTAATGACATAAATAATATATATCTATCTATACTATCTATACTAATATAATAAAGCGTAAACACACAATTCTTTGTTGCCCAAGATGTCAGCAATTACAGCATATTTTTAAATAATTCTTTTTTTAATAAAAAGCCCCCCACTTGCGTCACGCTTTAGGCTATATATTTTAACGCCATTAAACTTAGGAGGTAAATATTTTGGATAAAAACCCTAATGTGGGAAAGAGACCATAAGTTGCTGCCAATATCAAGGAAGCAAGGTTGTCATTATGTCATGTCATTTTGACATTTGTAATTGATAATTTGACAAATGTAAACAATAAAATAAATTTTTCATAATTTCATGCGGATGAAATCGCAAGGGAACAGCTAGTAATATATACAAAGAATATAAGATTATCCTTCATTTAAAATTTAGATGATAATCAAAATTAGAAAAGGCTAAAATATTTGTGAAGGTGTAAAAGCGTGGGTTTTCGCTGCCGATAACAAGTGTGTGGGCATTCCGGGAGTAAAACCCAGTGGTATTTTCACAGATAACAAAAATGTATTAATTATAGAATTCTATTTAGTTTGTTATCGATTCTAGGTGGTCTTTGACATGTATTGAATTCATAATAATCGTTATATGTGAACGGAAATTTTATCACAGGCGTATTATTATTTCGTGAATCGATTTTGTAAATAACTTGTTAGCGTCGTGTTCGTATCTTTTTATGGTTTCGCTACCTGAACCGTAGAGGTGATTTCGGGGTGAGTCATGTACCAGAAAGTGGATTGAACTTTTAATAATCCGTCTATAACCACATTTGTCTACCTGAACGTTAGGCATAATAATATGCGAATGTAAATGTATGGATACACCTACCTTTTAAACAAATCTAGATGACATTTGTTCAGTATGCTACCTGGAATAGCTAGGCAACTAAATTTATCCACCATCACCAGCTCACTATACGTCCCCACCAAGGGGCTCGGAGCCTACCCTAAAGTTGGGGTGACTAGGCCATAGTCAACCACGTTTACCAAGTGCGGGTTGGTTGACTAAATTTATATTCCGTAATGGCAAATGTAGAGGAAGACTAAAGAAAGTATAGATTGTGTGAAAGAGGATATGCTTAAGGGAGTGAAGATGTATGGAAGAGCAGCGTATACCCACCCTCCGTAGGTACAAGGGCTCCTATAGTGATATAATAATTTGCGAGAGTTTGTGAATTTCCCCAATAAATCTCTTACAAATTTTATCGAGGACTAGCTGTTCCCATGCGACTTCATACGCATAAAATTATAAACATTTCATTTGTCATTTGTCATTTGTCAAGTTATCGATTGCAAATGTCAAAATGACATGACATGATGTCAAACCATGGCAACCTTGCTTCCTTGATGTTGGCAGCAACTTATGGTCTCTTTCCCACATTAGGTTTTTTATCCAAAATATTTACCCCTAAGTTTAATGGCGTGAAAATATATAGCCTAAAGCATGACGTAAGTGTAGGGCTTTTTATTAAAAAAAGAGTTATTCAAAAATATGCTGTAATTGCTGACATCTTAGGCAACAAAGAAGTGTGTGTTTACGCTTTATTATATTAGTATAGATACGTATACATTCTAGTAAATGTTCGTGCTAGTATTACTATAGTTTTGAAGAAAGTATTTCAGACTGAATACATCTATATTGACGACAATATTATTTATGCGTTGGAATTACGTGTTCTTAAAGTGAATACTTGCGGGGGTTTCATATCGTTGAATAAAACATTTGACAGAAGTTTGCGGCAGTGTAACGTGTTAATGCGTCAGATAATATTATTCCACCGGCATACGTGAGGTCTGTAATTAGAAATGAGGGGAAATGGTATCACTATTTACGGGATATATTTAATTCCCTTGGCTTTCCTTGATTATAAGGTAAGGCTTTATCTCTAAGAATGATGATTATTTAATGACTTTTTCACTTATAAAAATTAGGTTTTTATTAAATGTGAATTTCATACAATTGTTTTTATATGCAATTTTGCAATCGTATTTTATTGTTGATCGGAATATGAATAAGACAAGTTGATCACAGTAATTACTCTTTAGACACATTTAATTGTTGTTAATTAGTGTTACGAAGCTCATAGAAGTGTGTGTGAGACAGTGTATCATTCAAACTTTCGCAATCAACATGAATTAAATCCTAGCTACTTGAATACATTTCCAAGATATAGCCAAGGATCTAGGTTACAACTAATTAAATACTAGCATATAAAGTTTGTTTCCACTGCAAAAGTACACGAAAAATTGTCATCGCTCTTCTTATCATTGAGAAAGTTGAGATAGAAATATTTGTCCTTAAAGGTTTTTCATTAGTAGAAATTGGTAGTTAAGTTTATAACTTTCGCACGTTTTGGCGCGTTTTTCTTCATTTTATTATACATGTTAATCCGATCTGCATCTCTCCAATGTGTGTGACCTTGAAACAATAATTTAAAAGCGATCGATATGCGTCGCGTATGTTGCGAATAAAATAAATTTGAAAAAACAACATTTAAAAATTGTTTTGCAAACGGCCAACCGCCATGAGAACATAAGGTGAGTGACCCGGAAAAACAAAATACTGACCGCCATATATAATTGCGTTTTAAAAAACAATAAGATTTTTTTAATTCCAAGTAGTCTGGCGTCATTTGTTACCAAATTCAAAAGAAAGGGAGACCCTAATCGACTAAATCTTATTAATAATATATATGCGAATTTAGATGGATAAATGTTTGTTAGAGTTTGTAGACTAAACAGTTGAACGGATCTCAATAAAAATTTTCGACGTTTGTTTTTTTTTATCTACACGGACGGAGACGCGGGCGTAAGCTAGTTCTACAAATAAAAACTCCCTTACTGATATTTGAATTATTTGACCTCCATAGTAAAAGTTTTAAAAAAACTTAGAAGAATCTCGAAGTTGATAAAATCAAATTTTTAAAAAATTATTTATAAAAGTTGTTTTTGAAAAACTTGTTATTTTAACGTCAGGTCAACGACTTTGATATAATTGCTACAAGATCTGCGGCAAATTCTTTATGGGTAATCGTGTTTAATTTGTCTAAAATGACTTTTGACGTCAGTCCTTACATATTTAAGACATAACACGCCTTTTTATGACGTTCGATATTAAGTCTAACAAGCCTTTTAAATCCACTCAGAAATACTTACATACATAGCAGCAAAAATTCAAGTGGAAAAGATACCTTACCTGAAAAAAAAAGATATAGTTAGATTTTTATTTATACCAAAATAATAAGACAGTTTATTATGCCATTAATTTTTTTAACCTATACAAGACAAAAAAAAAAAAAACATACGGACGAATTGAGTACCTCCTTCTTTTGGGAAGTCGGTCAAAAATCACGTAAAACCGAAAGCAAAGGTAAGTATATATTTAACAAAAGACGAATAATCATCAGTTGATACCTGCTTTAACAGGTAAAGTGCGACAGAGACAAAAGTATAGCTGTCTCCCTCACACGACTGAGCTGCTGGGGTTAAGAATGCATTCTACGAACGACCTATCAATCTTTTTGAGTGAAATCTGACAATTTGTAAGTTGTTCTATAATGACCTCTAAATCATTCCACTTAAGGTCAAAAGTTAAATAACCTTAATACTGATGCAGTAAGTAGCAGTGTCAAAGTTACAAATGATTCAATGGGAAGCTTAGTAAAATCATAAAATTATTCAATTTCATCTATTATATAATATTTTCTAGCAAATAGTATATAAATAGTAAATAAATTTAACTTTATTTAATATCTGTACTTTACAAGCGATTCTGACAGAGGTCACTGATGCGCATTTTTTTATTTAAAAAGTATTATAAAATAGCCAAGAAATGAATATAAATACCCTTTGAGAATTCGAAGTTAGTGACCCAAAGAGGTACTGCAGAGGAAACGCGTAATAAATGAAACACAAACACCCTGTATAACTTATTTGTACGGAAGGGTCATCGAACTGCATACGGCTGCGCAAGATGCGACGTAATTGTACCAGTTTACTCTTATTTTCTACATTACTGTGGGTTTTCACTGACGAAACACTTGTAAAATATTGCTTCCCTCTCAATCTCCTTGGAGAAACAGAGAGGAGAATATGTGTCAATAAGTGTTACAGCAGTGTAATTATACGGTTAACTAAGACAGACTAGGACGTAGAGTTGGTAATAATTGATTCCATATTTATCTAGATTTTAATAATGTTAAAAAAAAAAAAACCCTTATTGTCTCTTTCTCACATTAGGGTTTTTATCAAAAATATTTACCCCCTAAGTTTAATGACGTGAAAATATATAGCCTAAAGCGTGACGTAAGTGTAGGGCTTTTTATTAAAAAAAATATTTTATTGTTTACATTTGTCAAATTCTAAATTGCAAATGTCAAAATACCAATTACCTTACTATGGCAATCTTGCTTCCTTGATGTTGGCAGCAACTTATGGTCACTTTCTCACATTAGGGTTTTTATCAAAAATATTTACCCCCTGAGTTTAATGACGTGAAAAAATATAGCCTAAAGCGTGACGTAAGTGTAGGGCTTTTTATTAAAAAAAGAATTATTCAAAAATATGCTGTAATTGCTGAGATCTTAGGCAACAAAGAAGTCAGTGTTTACGCTTTATTATAATAGTATAGATAATTATAATAGTATAGATAAACAGTACACAAAATATAACTCCAAGTCACACTTTAAAATGTAAACATCATGTGCATTTTCTCCTAAAGATGCAGAGTTTAAGCCCACTTCTAGACAGGCGTCAAGTAGACAAGTTGCTTCAGAGTTCAGCAAGTTAACTGAGAGCTTAAGAACTCAATTTTCCGTATAAACAGGATCAGCGGCGCATCGATCCGACGTCGTGTTATTAAACGATGTCATGCCCGTGTAGGGTCACCAACTTTATGTTAGGATATTCCGAAAAGACAAATAATGAAAGTTTTTAAACTCAGTTCCAATTTACATTTTTTGCTTCTCTAGGCGCATGACCAGAAGTAGAGTTTACAAGAAATAAAGTAAACAATGTCGGCGATTCTTACAAAATTTACTATGATTGTTCCATCTTCATATACAGCAATCCATTTATCGGTGTTTGTATATTTGTATGTTTTTATATTTAGAGTTGAGAAATTACTACCAATACGTGCCAACAGACATGTAGTGAAAGTGCAAATGTTATTTCGCATGATTTTGTATTGTAAATCCTGTCACCTATCATTATAACATTTAGTATTTACTAATACTTTATTCAGTTGTAGACTTACTTAACTGTCAGAAGACTTTAAGTCACATATTTTCGGAAAGTCTTTAAAGTTTCAAAAATTATAGCGGCCCTATTCTCTCTAGTTATAAGCAGCGATGGATCACATAAAATGAGTTGCAATCAACTAACAAATTGATAAAACAAAACCTATTTTACATACATAGAATGTTTAAAGAAATTTTCTTTGTACGTCATAAGAATTCTCCCTTGTCTACTCTTCATTATAACTAGCTTTCGTCCGCATGAAATTAATTAAACAATGAAAGTAAGTAGCCTATGTGTTCTACCAGACTATCCTCTACATATGTGACAAATTTCATTGAAACCCTTTCATCAGATTAGGCTACAAACACTAACAAACATCCATCCATCCATTTAAACTTTCACATTTGTAACACAGCTATGCAATTCACTGGTTGACATTTTGAAACACTTTCGTGGTTCTTTCCGAATTTATTTTAATTCCTCTTAACTACACAAAGGTCACTAAAACAGATAGTAAAAAAAATAACATTGTATGCAAATATCTTAAAGGAAACATGTTAGGTTTTTGTATACTGTTTAAATTGTCCATATCTTTGCATAGTTTTAATTTTTGGCATACACTGCGCTTTGTAGAGCGTAAAGTCTGCAAGAAAGACAAAGGGTTTCACAGTTTAGAAAATACAGCTGATAAACTACTTCGTTCTTTACAGTACATCAAGATAATACTAAAATTGTTACTACTCTACGTATGGAATGTAGGACTTAAAAAATACTGTATTGTTTTTAAAACTAAATAAGTGTAATATTATGACAATTCAAATTAGCAATTTAAAGTATGTTTTATCCGATATTTTGTATTATCGTGAAATCTCACTGTCTTCATATTTTATTAGAACATTTTTGTGTTTTTTTTTCAAAGGTAATAAAAGAGATGACTTTTAAATAATCGTTAAACCGTTATTTTTAGTTAATCTTTGTAATAAATTCAGTTTCTCTGTGAGCCATACACATCTTCTATCTTTTAAGTGTTACGTTTATTTGATTATGACTAAGGTTTTCTAGCGATCTCTATATTTTCCTATGACTAAAGTCCGGGTACAATATTTCTTAGACCGGAAAATTGAGTCATAACAAACTTTTTAATAGAAGAAAAAATAGATTATTACAAAAAGGTCATAAGAAAAGTTCTAACTACATTTTTCTATCTTAAAGACTTAAATAAGGTGTCTTAAAAGGTCAGATTTTCGTCTAGGTTTTTAGGTTACGTAATGATTTTTCCTACCTATTTGGAAATATGATCATAGCAGTCATCAAAAAAATCTCAACTATGCCAATATGAAAGTTACTGTAAAATATGAACTCCGGAAAATCCTGAGATTTACTGTTCGAATATTTACGGTAACATGGCATATATAAACATTTATATTGGTACAAATTATGTTCACACTAGCTACCTCACCGATTTACAGACTGGAGTATCTTTCCGAACCAGTGGCGCGTTAAATTTCTAACATATTTACCACTCACTAATATATACATTATATTTAAACCTCAAAAAAATATAAACAATGCTTTAAATCCTTATTTTATCTATATAAATATTAATAAGAGTTAAAAAAGTTCAAACTTGACTCAAGAAATTTTTACACAAAATGAATCGACTTTAATATAATCAGTACTTCTTATTGTAGTTCCTGTGTTTATTCTAAGTATCTGTTACCTCATGTCAAATGATAAATATTGATTAGTTACACAGGTAAGCAAAAAGCTGACTTATTACCAACCGTTTTAAGGTCAAATTTGCGTATGGCAATAGAGGACCGGACGTGGAGACTGCATCAAGACGTTAGAAACATTTTAATCATAAAACAAACGACGGTGTATCTGTAGTCTATGCACGTATAGATAGATATCGTAGATTGTCTATGGTTTTAACCTTACCAGACACGGACTTAGACGACGGCGTATCTGCATTTTTAGGAACGCATGTAAATGGTTCGTGTATTCAAACGCTAAACGTCCAGCCACTTAAAGCCCGATACAGTTCAGTTTTAAATAAAGAGTCGAACTGTTCAGTTAGATTGGTCTATAGCTCGAAGAAGTCCGTGTATGGCCGCTTTTAGATAAACAACATATAGAACGCAAACTATTGTTAGTTCATTTGAAGTTAAGACACCAATGTTGGTACACTTAAATAACTAATTTTAAAACATTTTAAGTTTAAAATTACTAGAAAAACTGATATGACATTTAATAAACAAATCTTCATATTACATCTTCCACAGCACATGGCGGTTTTTAAATAATTAAAAAACAACAATAAAAAATTACGTGTAGAAAAACGTGTCCGGACCTACTGCCCTTCGGGTTACAACGTTGTTCCACGTTTCCACGAAAACATATGTCATGTCGAACGACACGAACGAAATACAAAAAGTCTCAAATACAAGCTAATGTCGAACAAGACGCCCCCGGCAATGATACACGGACGGACAAATAAAAATGTTTAATATCATTTTATACGTAGCGATAAAACATTGGCCGCCTAAATTGAGATATTTTATTATTAGAAATACGATTTTGACAGTCATAAACGAGCTACGATCCAAAGATATTATTTCATTTTATGGCTTGAAATATCACAATACGAGTACTGGGTAAGAGAAAACGCTTGAAGCAAAACATAGAGCATTTTTCTAGCTTTAATATTCGAATGAACCAAACTAGCTGTTGCTCGCGACTTTGCCCGCGTGAAATAAAAATAAAATAAAAATATAGCCTATGTTGCTCACTGGTACCGTAGCTTTTTAATGGTGAAATTGTTGAAGTCCCAGTAGTTTTTGATTTATTTTAATACATACAAAAATACAAATCTTTCCTCTTTATAATATTAGTATAGATTACATATTAGGTGACATAACTTCATACGACTGAATGAATTTTGGAACAGAAATAATTTAATTTGGAATAATAAGTTCCTCAGATTTTGTACACTAATTATTTTTAGTTACATTTCTAACGTTAACAAGAAACATTTCAATATAATAATTCTAACCGCGATTACTAATAACAAGCACTATATTTGTTTTACTTTTTTCCAGCCGGTTAGCGTCGCGTTCGACTTCCGTTTTCCTCGTTGAATTCCCGCCAATGTCAATGACGTTCTCTTTGCAAGGTTGTGTTGAAGCCAATTGATAATGTAACACTATAAAAACAATTTGATTTGATTAAAAATGTTGGATTTATTCAATAATCTTATTAATATTATAAATGCATAAGTTGAGATGGATGAATATTTGTTAGAGTTTGTAGCCTAAACTGTTCGGATCTCGATGAAATTTGGCATAGATGTGGAGGATAATCTGGAAGAACTAATAGGCTATTTACTTTTTTTTTTAATTAATGCAGAAGGAGGCGCGGAAGTGAGCTAGATATTTCAAAAAACTGTAGTTCATATCAAAATACCCAAGTATTTTATCTTTCTCTATAAAGCTGACACACACCTTCAGTTTTAACTGAACAGTTAAATTGTGTTTAGGAGTCTCCTAATGACTTGAATACGCTTTGTGAGATGCATTCGGTAAAGCGGTAATCAATTGTTTATTGAACCATGTAATTGGTTTTATAGTTAGTGCACTTTGTGGGAGGGCCTTTAACTTTTTGTAGGGTTGACAAGGTTGAGCGGTTTAGAAGTTTAACTGAAAGAAAAAACCTAACAATTAAAGATTATATTTAACTAGAACAGTTTTTAGGCAATAACATGCTGAAACTGTTATTTTTTCTTACTTTAAGCTCTTAAAATTATTTAAATCGACAACTTTTGCACACTTTAAAAAAAACAAAATGTCAAAAAATCTCTTACATCTGTAGCATAGCAACAGAAATGTGCGAGAGGGACAGCCTATTCAAGTCTTAAATATTCGAATTGGTGCGAAAGGGATAGCAGTTATAGTCCGACGTGGTAGTGTACCAGTATGATCGGAGTTGACGACCGCGAACGAAGGCCGTGCAATCGGTCAGCCAACAAATGTCACGGCCGCGCGGCGACGGGACGTTGTCGTCACAGAAAAACGTGACTCACTGAACGTCTATGACATACCAACTGTCAACGACAGTTTGTCAATTTCAAAATGCACTAAGAGCACGCGCACGCCTTTGACTAAACTATCGCACAATTGTTTTGTGGCGCTTTGATTCTTATAAGTTTATATCGAGGTGCGTATACTACTGGATTTTAAGTTGTGGAACGAAACAGTTGAATTGGCTGCAAAACAATCGTCAATCGCACAACAGTTGTACGATAGTTTTAAGTAAAGTAAGTTGAAGGTACAACTGACATTTATCTTTGTAGAAAATACAAATCAGCAGTTTAGCGTTTAGAAAATAAACGTAGCCATCTTTAAAAACACTAAAGAAATTGAACAAAAAAAGCAACCTGTGTATGACACTTCGGGGGCATTACAAATCGAATGACACTAATAATAATGGACATACATACAAAACAATACAAATAAAAATATACTTACAAGTCAAACACTACCCTTTTATTCCATTACTAGCGCAGACAGGGGCGTCCCTAGTATTTATACGTTTAATTAAGACATTTCTATAATGAGAACTTGGTACCTAATAATACTATATTCAATTCCAACCTGACCAAAGTCACGTATTTAATACAAATAGATTAAAACAATTCTAAAGTGTTGACAGCCCTATAATTAACGATGTCCAACTTCGGACTGCGTGTAAGCATTACTCAGCTACAAATGCGAATCATTTGCGATGTCTAGTCTAGTTCATGCGTATTAAGCACTAGCTGTTGCCAACGACTTCGTCCGTGCAATATTTAGATAAAAAGTAGACTATAATATGGCCGTCTAAATAGGCCAAAATCGGCCCAGCGGTTTCGGAGATTACCCGGTACAAACGCGGCTTGCCGACAGACAGACAGACAAACGGACAAAAAAATTAAATACGATTTTCGTTATCAGCAACTCAAATACATCTTCTCGAAATCTGGATTTTTTCTTTCGATATTACAAACAGACACTCCAATTTTATTATATGTATAGATATAGATTCATATAAAAGTATAATTAGCATTCGAGTGTTCTTAACGTGATTCTTCACAACACTAACATAAAAACATTTTGCCATCTCTCTTTGCTATTTTTGTACCTGTTATTTTAACTGTGGAAAACTACGCTTATGTTGATTTTTTGGTTGAAAACCTGTTTAAGATTTTACATACATTTTAAGTATATAATAACTATAGAAGTTTTACTTATAGAAGATTTAGTGCAGTAAAAATGAATATATTTGGTTACAAATGTATCGAAATCTCATAGACTGAAATCAATATTACATCTATTAGTTGATGGAGTCACATGTGAACAGAAGGTATGACCCTAGTAAGGATATAGAATATGTGCGGAATACAACTAGGAAACAAACATCCAAGGTTATTTGTGAAGGTAGTGCGCGTGTAGAAAATATTTCTCATTGCGGTGTTCCGTTTATATGTTACAATAGATTTCTTTGTATCAACCATTCGACATTGCGCTGACCTTACAAAATGGCGTGTTATAAAAATTGCATAAATATGTAGGTCAATAATTAATAAATAACTTCGATGTGACCTTGACAGAGCGTGTGGAGAAGTAAATTTAAATAACGCGAATGTTTCGTCATACAAAATTTATTTTTAATGTGGAAATTGGCCTTTGGATTCTTAAAAACGTATTTTTTAAGCATTCTTACCACTAGTAGTTGCTGTGCAGTGTTGCTTTTTTAATATACGACAAGGTATAACAATAAATTGTTTTTTATAGTTACTACGCGAGACAAAGACGTATAAGAGCGATTATAACAAACCTATTACTCTAAGCTCTAGCTACAATTAGTTACTTTTTGCAATGTTAAACAGCAATGAAAATATTTCCAGTTTTAAAAAGTAACATGTTTACAAGAATGGAATATTCTAAAGTGTTGCCAAGTAAAAAAAAAATACAGATTTTTGGCAAGGTTGCCAGTATTTTCTACGCACATAGCGTAATAAAAGCAACAGTTCATTCATGCTAACGAATCGATATTCTAAGATGTTTTTTAAATAACACAGGCCGGTTTTAAAAATAATTTTAAGTATTTTCGTTTGAAAATGTGTTATAAATGTTATTGTAAAATTAGCAATGTGTTATTTGTCTACGGTTAAATTTAGAACGTTTGGAGTAACAAACATAAACAGTGCTTTGTTGATATTTTTTTAATCAGATTCAATGTAATTCAAATTTTTGAATAGTTAAACTAAACATGAAACGCATGGTTATATTAGGAGACAGATTAAATCATATTTGTGGATAAATCCGAAGTAATTAATCTATATTTAAAAGTATTAATCAATTAAACTATTTCGAAAAATTCTTTACTGATTTTTATCTTACAACAAAACAAAACATACGCTGCGTTTACACACAGATTTACCGGTCGAGATGTCTTTGTAATCATCGACTCGTCTGACAAAGAAGCGATGACTAACTAAACTAACATTAGTCGAGTGATTCAACCGTCCAGTACTAAATCGGAGTGAACGAGACATGAGCCTGAGAACACACTTGCGTGGCGATACGCTTTGTGAACAAAGAAAAAAGGGTCTATGAGAATATTACGACCAGTATAAATTGAACTTACACTTTTATTCTTCGGAAGTCAACAAGTATATATCACCTACTTTGAACGCATATTTGTTATTTGCTTAGACAAATCGCAAAGACTAGGCATATTGTAAATCGAATGAATTCAGTCAGTCCGCGATATTTTATTGGCTATACAAAAAACAACCAAAGTGTCACATTTACAAAGTAACACCAAATATACAACACGTCAGTTTGTGAATTCATTTGATTTCAAATAACTGACAAACGGTATTCACGATTCGGTAAAATAGATTTCATTGAAGACAAAGGTCTATTTAGACTGGTTGTTGATCAAAATGGGGGAAGGTTGGGATAAAAAGTCCTGCATCATTCAGAAGCGGGCTACATTCCCATGTCGGGTAAATGATAAGCTTGTTACAAGTTTACACGGTCGGTTGCTTAAGTTATGTGAGCAGAAGTTATAGGATTACGTCTTAAAACGTTACAGGGTGTTACACTATAAAGATTAGAATCTAAGAATCTTAATGCCTATTTTCACTTAGCTGCTAACAGCTCAAAGCTACAGCAGTACTAGTGGAAAAACACGCGACTCCATTCAAATGTCGACTATCCACTACGTGAATATTATTATAGTTCCATGTATTATATTTAATTGCCAGACAGTCCAGCACGAGTTCCTTACTTTTGAACTCACCAAAACCGAGACTTGACTAAGGCCTAGTCAACCTTACGATAAAATTGCGATTAGGCAAGGCCTTCAATGAGGATCTGCCTACGATAGTGTAGTTTGAAAAATCTACAGTAAGGGATTGTTTGACTATTAAACCACAGAACGTGGCATAATTGATTTCATAGTGTGGCTTTATCGAACTCAGATATGCAACTACCCCTTTCTCCCTACAGAATTTATATCCTTCGCTTGGAGACGATACCCGTCCATTCGTAACTGAGCGTATTGCAGTTAACTAACAAGATTAATGAATCGGTCTCTCCGTCCGTATAGAATTAACTGCTTGACAAACGATAGCCGGGATATTTGCAGTGTCGTCGGTCATTTTAAGTGGTTTTTGTAACGCCAATTGGACTTTATTCAGATAGAATATTGGGAAGCTTATCAATATTACGTAAATATTTATTATCTATTGACAATCTAGATTTTAATGACGAAAGTATTCTGCCACTCAGAGACAGAGCAGTCTTTAAGTAATCTTTCTTAATTTAGATGAAGTATAAAAAAACTAAGGGTATACTATGAGTGTCACTATGGTAACGATCTCCCAATTAAGGGCAGTGCGGCAGTTAGTCTGTCTTCGATTGTATTTTGGATTATTTTGAATTCAAAAGACGTTGTAGCATTTTTAAACCCGTGCATAAATTAATCAGCTATTTTTCTACGTACTGTCATACTCGTCTGAAAAGTCTTAAAATACGTAATTGTCATTTTACTTGTAACGATACCAATCGGTCAAAAATCAGCGATTCTAAACATAGCATACACTTTACCCTTTAATATTGAATGGCTACAATTAAGGTCCATTCAACTGGTCGACAAAATTATATTTCTTTTCTGTTTTGACGGTCGTCATGGTAACGCCGATGTAAGTAGCCGTCCACCCTACCAGGCATAATTGAATGATTGCACTTAATTGTACCGAACGTTCCCGGGCCTTTTGTTAAAAGTCCGAGGATGTGGTCTAACCGCCACATGTAACGTGTTCGTTTTAAAATAAGAACGCTTTCGAGAATTGCGTTCGAAATTCAAAATTGACTTTCTTTTGGTTAATTTTTTATGATGTAATTTGAAATTCGTTATGAAAAGCGATAATGTGTAATGATTTTTTTATTGAAATGTTTAAAATATTTATTAAATAAAACAGAGTTAATTAAGTTTCTTTGACGATTAAAAAAAAACTTTACATCTTTCGACATAGAGTAATAAATATTTTAATTAAGTTTTAAGAGAAAATGTGAACTATTACTTAATTTCGTTTTATGAAAATAAAAATTAAATGAAATTCACGTGAATAGTAAAATGATTACACGTTTTTAACAGATCTTCTTTAAGAAACGTATTTCTAAGGAGAACTCGGGCTGTAAGAGAAACTTTAATTAAAAATATTCGCCGCGAGCAAAGCCGTGGACAAAAGGTTGTTCACAATATCGTTGGCTAAGGTCAGTTAAATAGATAGGTCAGTAAAACCAACTTAAATTGAACCTTGCTACATCCCAATAGAGTCTATATTCCTTTGGTAGAACGTTATCAAAGCTAGTTGTCGATACTTTCGTGCTTTTATCGTTGTGTGTGATAAATTTGTTGATAGATTTATAGTCCAAGCATTTGAATCGAAAAAGATAGTCGCATAGGAGTATTTATAACCAATGTTCATGTAAACTAACTTTTATATCAACGACATCCGCCCATCTGATGACCGATGGGTAAATGTTTTGGCAATGGAAACCACAGATTAAACAACACATAAGACCACCCAGATGGGCCATAAGTATATGTTCAACTCTATGTACATCCCTTATTTCTTCTTTTGCCAACGACTATGTCCGCAAGAAATTAAAAAACTTATTAAGTACCCTATATGTTCTTCCAGACAGTGTTTTACATTCATACAAAATTTCATCCAAATCCGTTTAGCCGTTTTGGAGTTACAAGGTGACATCCATCCATTTAAACTTTTGCATATATTATATTAATCTGATATGATTAGAAAAATCAATATGTAATCTACATTTTTTATCTACGTAAAAGTTACGGAAGTCATATGAAATCGAAAAATGAATTCCTAAAGTGGACCTCGATCGAATCGGTCTAACGAAACCTGGAATCCTCTTTGCGTATCCCCGTGCCTTTGACGAGGCAACTTGTTTTTTTGCCATTCGGCATTCGCCCATCGGCTTTGATACCGGTAACATTCAAAGTATCTCTGTATTGCGAATTTAACAAAGAAAGTAATTAACGGTCAAAACTGAAAAATGGTTAACACATTGTCATTATCCCGCCTGACAAATTTCATGCGAAAAAAATCATAGCTTAAATCGGTTTTCTTTTTTATAGATAGCTTTTGTTAGACAAAAACCTTATGGCCAGTTTCCCAGCTATTTTTAAAATTCGTTAATGTCATTGGTTCCATAACTTCACTGCGTTTCCGAACTGCGTAACTTGACCATTATAGAGAAAATTTATCTGTGAGTAACATAGTCTATATTTGGTATTATTTTGAATTTCAAGCGGGCGAAGTCGCGAGCAACAGCTAGTAATGAAATAAACGGAAACTTCAGCAACCCAGCATAACCAGTTTAGTGTGAGCTTAGCTTAATATAAACACTTAGTCGCTGACAGAAAAGGTTTCGAAGTAAAAGATATAGTAGTTTGATAAATAAAAAAGCAGGAAAATCATTGTTAATATTTATACAATCTCTGCCACACGTGTAATCTAAAAATGGATGCCAAGTATCGGTTCCCGGAAAGCGAGTATAAATAGTATGATAAACATTGTTATTTTGAACATAGAAAGGCTAAAAAGCCGTCACCATGGTTACGGTTTGATATATAAATGTAACAGAAAAATCTAAAAATATGTTCTTAACCCCTGACACTCCTTAAAATTAATTCATTACAAGAATCAAATAATATCAAAAACATTCTTAGTTCTTTGTACAGACCCGCACAGCGCTTTGGAAAGCAGACATTATTTCCGTATCTAAACAATAAAAATCTACATATAATAAAATTAGAGTGTCTGTTTGTAATATCAAAAGAAAAATTCCAGATTTCGGGACGATATATTTGCGTTGCTGATAACGGAAATCGCATTTAATTTTTTTTGTTTGTCTGTCTGTCCGCAAGCCGCGTTTGTTCCAGACAATCTCCGAAACTGCTGGGCCGATTTCGACCGTACTATCACTGAAAGGTAGGTGACAGACAGGCATATTGTTGGCTACTTTTTTATCTTAATATTGCGGACAAAGTCACGGGCAACAGCTAAAGTTAAATATAACGTATTGTATTTTCTTTATTATATTATATCTATTACATAAAGCGGTCCAATTAAAAACCAGCGCCCCAGTTGGCTCCGAGTTGAACGGCACTTAACATAAAAATATGTTCTTTTGTCTAGTCTAGCGTGTATGTTTTTGTGCTCTTTTATGTTTTAACATCCGCTATGCTAATTATAGTTTAATAGGAAATGTATGTTTTAATTACGTCATTTATGGGTTTGACCTTTCTGTGGTCAATAGCTCTATAGTTATATTCAACAGATTGTAAAAAAATAAAAACTTAAAAATTGGAACTAATGCTTCTACACAAAACACGATTACTCCCATGTCCCCATGTAAAAAAGTACTGTTAGTTAATTTTTTCTTTAAACGCCAATAAAAAAGAAAAAAACATCTACGGGTTTTTTTACTGGCTGTTTACAATTAAGGAAATATAAATACAGTTTTGGCGCCAAATAGATTCGTTCTCTAACATCTGGCGGTCTTTATAATTCCGATTTGTTTGTATTAAAGTTAATACGAGGCCCGCCTCACGTACACAGACGTTTCCTAGAATATTAAATATAACTAATTTGTTTTCCTATTACCGACCGCGAAATATGTTACCATCGAACCAATATACTAAATATCCTTTAAAGTCTTAATAACTAAAACTTTACTTTAAGGAAAAACAAATTCAATAGTTTAAATCAGTAAAAATGTGATCGATGTTGTGTTTAAAAAAAAAATTGTCAGTGCATAGTAACAATGTAATTATTTCATTTAAGTTTTAGATAAAGGTAAAAAAGTCAGCCGAACTAATAGGTTGAATGAAGCAGAGATTCCGAAAATCTTGTTTAACTCTTCGAGGATAAAGGCCTAACTATAAAATGTCTCCCAGAGACAAATTTGTCAAAGACAAAGACATGTGAGATGAAGTAGTCCGGTCACTGAGCTATAATAGACTTTTCTTATTGGAATACGGAATGTAATCTCAAACGTATAATATGCAAATTAGTGGGTTTATTACAGGAATTAAGACGATAGCGTCAATATTTGCATATTGCTCCGACACGGAATTGAATTACATATCTCTCTATATTTGCCTTAGGGCAATTTCAGTTTGTCGGTGTTAGGTCAAACTATTAGTTATGAAGGTTTCATTTGCATAATTAATTTTGCTTTTACATTAAACGTGTTGCTTGGCGATAAAACACTGGATTTTTAATTAATTTTTTTTTTTCAAAGTATTGAGTTCTTTGAATCATTTTTTTAAATCACCAACTAAACTATCAACCTACATGTTTTAAAATACGGAAGAAAACTAAAATATTTTTATACTGTCGTATTATTTTTATTTCCTCAAGGCAAGTTATCGTTCAACTTTATAAAAACTGGCGACTTGTTAACTTAACAACGAAACTAGTATCCTCTAAGATCGGTAACAACGTGACCGGAATTGATTTCCGGCTTAACCCCCCCCCTACCTTCTAACTAATAACTTATCAATCCCAAGTCCTCGTGTTAACTCGTCATAATTAAAATACTTATAAACATTTTCTACGATATTTAATCTATGGTTTTTGATTTTTAATCTGTAGTCGCATTTTTTTAATTATTTGTTATTGTTTATATCAAACTTGATATTATCCAAAATAACAAAGCAAACATTAATTTCATTTTACTATTTCAACGAACAATTTGATTTCAGGACTGTTCAAAATCACTACCAAAACCAGTCCAAAACCTGTTATTACCGAATCTATGCAATTACGTTTAACTTGCATTACAATTCCTTATCGCTATGACACATATTTATCTAGATTTCGAAAGGACAGGCGATAAAGTAAACTGTATTACTAAATATTTCATTATAAACGAAATATCTATTTCCACATAACTACCCACAACTTAACTAGAGAACAAAACAAACATCATTTATGTAGTACATCACTATAATATTTTTAGAATATCAAATCCAAAGAAGAAACTATCAATCAATAATAATTTTCATAATTTGAATAGAATTTAAAATGACAGTCGTTAATTCTAACATTTAACGGAAACGTCAAACGAAAAATTACATAATTGGAACAAAGGAAAGTGAGTAATCATTTAATCAATGTTTACATTTCATAAAATACTGCATGCATTGTAATAAAATGATTACTTTGATGTGTTTATTGAATAAGAATTGCACACACGAACAAAGAATCGAAGCGTACGGACACGCGTTCAAGCAACAGGTAACACAATAAGTCAGACGAAGGCCTGATCAAATGTCAAACAAAAGGTTACAAAATTATATAAAGCATGCTTGTAGCATAATACATACTCCGATTCAATCTTTCATACACGACCTAATTATTAATTACAAAGAACGAACAGGCTTACGTAAGATGTTAGCAAATCGAAAAAGTATAGACCTAATAAAATGGAAAGGATGGTCGCCGGTCACCGACACAAAACAGGGGAAATACAGGCTCACAATAAACGAACATAAATCTTATATTATCTGTATACGCACGCGGTCAAACGGACAAAAAAAATTAAAATCAGATGACGGTTTGCAAGACTTCAAATTTAAATACGTACCTGTGATTTACGATTTAATGAAGCACGTTCACCTCAAACTATGGCTTTGTTTTAGTAAAGTCAACGGCTCCCGATCAAACCGTACGGTTAATCTGAAAATAGAAACGAACCTTTATTAATGTACCGCCCTGTGAATCATAAGACGCGTCAACTATCCCAACGTATTTATACCCAGGACGAAGGGAAGTGTACAAAAAAAGTAAAACCGAAAACAATATTAAACGATCGTAAACAACACGAATACTGCTAATTTAACACAATAACTGATACGCACCGATTGTTACAATCACAATTGTTGTCCACAAACGCACGTGAATTTGAAAAAATAACGCACTAGATGTTTCGAAGTAAAACTAGTTTATATTGTCCGATCGCATTACAAAGCGCGGCAAGCGTCCGTCCTCGACAGCGTTCCGCGCGAGACTGGCGCGAGTGTAGCGCCCTCTCGTCCGCCCCGGCGTTCACAAGTGTGCGTGTTCCGTACTTGTGGGGGTGTGCCCTGCCCCCGTATACACTTTTATTTATTTTCAAATACAGGGTGAACGAGGAGATTGTATTTATCAAATATGAAAGGTAAACTATGCTTTATAGAATACTTGTAATGGAAGATTTGGACAAGGATATATTATTCGAGTGAGGCGTCGTTTCTTTGTAAACGGCCGTGAACCGACAAGTCAGCGGCGGTCATTGCCACGGGCATTGGGTATAAAAATACGTCACCGCATCTTTTACGTTCTATTATCCATATAAAATACGTTTTTTTCTCATTGAAACACGTTTCGCAGGCGGCGGTTATACTTGCTAAATATAATTTAATATAAAATTTACTTCACAATGCTTCGAGATAAAAGCAATGAACTTTTAATATAAGACAAATAAACTTGTCACTAAGTAGTTATTTACGTAGATGCCGCTATATACACATGCGGAAATGTTTACGGCATTGTATATTAAATGCTAGGTATATTCCATAGCGTGAATACATACATCGTTGAGTAGTAAACAGACTTCGTTTTCTATACTATCTATACTATATATACTATACTATATATTATAATAAAGCGTAAACACACACTTCTTTGTTGCCTAAGATGTCAGCAATCACAGCATATTTTCGAATAACTCTTTTTTTATAATAAAAAGCCTTACACTTACGTCACGCTTTAGGCTATATATTTTCACGCCGTTAAACTTAGGGGTAAATATTTTGGATAAAAACCCTAATGTGGGAAAGAGACCATAAGTTGCTGCCAACAGCAAGGAAGCAAGATTGCTAAGGTTTGTCTTGTCATGTCATTTTGACATCTGCAATTGATAATTTGACAAATGTGAACAATAAAATTAAATTTTTATAATTTTAATCGGATGAAGTCGCATGGGAACAGCTAGTAATTAATAAAGTTTCATCTATTATAATTACAATACATTTATATGCCATAATATATGTCCGTATAAAATACATTTAGTACAACGAAAACAGCTTCAGAATATCTCATTTAGTACTTGTTGAGAGACAAAGTAACTCCTCGACATACATTAATTGACTACTTAGAGACGGTTAATTGGGACCACATATTTAGTCCTGCGAGGACTATTTCCAAACAAAAATAAATGTGCACAGCAAAATGTTAGACCGTATTTCCACTAGCACTACTAGCCGCGAGACTGGTTGCACGTGACATGTCGTCACTAACGTCTATTTCTATAAGCAATGTAATGTACAATTTCAAATAGACCGGCTACACTTCCAGACTCCCTCGGCTAGTTGCTTGGTGGAATCGGGGTTTTAAGATCGTTTATTTCGAGTGCCACAGAGCGGCTGGCTGCATGAGTTCAAAGAATTCCATACAAATATGAATTTAGGGTGACCATGAAGAAAGACTGTATTGGAAAGACCCGATTGTTTTACATTTTAACAACATGCTTAATCTTCGTATTAATAAAATTTTAAGATTAAGCAATGTTGTAAGACATTTTTAAATGCCACCAAATATCTTTTAATTTTGTTTTAACATACTTAACATTTATATTTTTAATTTCGTATCCGTTTCATCGTAATATTACAAGTTAAGATGTTTTTTTTTGCAATCAATAAATTTTTAAATTTAAACAAGAATCTTCCATAAAATGTCTCCTTTTATTTAAACATGTTGGTTATACTATTGCCTTATTTACAGAGAATCGCAAATTACGTTGAAAATTGAATAAAGACGACATTTCTTGAAAATATGAAATTATTTTTAATATTTATTAATATTGCCTTGATTCTACCAACTGTAGTTAGTCTATTTTTATTTCTTTATTAATGTAAAAATTGGCAAACTTTCCAAGGACAAGGTCACCTTAAGGGACATTTTCAATGTCTTTTTCGTGAATAACTAATTTATTATAAAGATTTATAACCAGTCAAATTTGGTGGCTCATTATTTAAATTTATGGTCCTGTGAAATGTCAAAAGGTATACGCCAGTAATAAAGGGTGGGCAGAGACAGAGATAGATTTAACAACATACTTTATTTCTATAGATATTTAAGCACATGGTTTAATGTATTTAGCTATATGAGTATTTTGATTAAAGAATCTTACTAATGTGATAAATGCGAAAGTTTGGATGGATGGATGTTTGTTAGAGTTTGTAGCCTAAACGGCTGAATCTCAACGAAATATGGCATAGCTATAGAACACAATCTGGAAGAACACATAGGCTATTTAATTATTTTTAATTCCACGCAGACGGAGTCGCTGGCGATGTCTAGTTAATTAATAAAATTGTAATTAAAAGGTGCAAAAATTTTATAAAATAATAACGTAATTTGCTTTGAACATTCGAGCAAGTTAGGCGTGCAACGTTTTTCGTGGAAACTAAGTAATTATTATTCCATACATCAAATATAATTATGTTTCAACTGCTTTTTGAAAGTATACTTTAACAAATTAAAAAAACAAAATTAAATTTTAAAACAAAAGCAGCTTCAAATTCTTAGAATGTAACCTTCGTGGTGCAACAAACCCTAAAATGGTTATCACAAGGTCTTATTCTATTATTTTAATACTAGCTGTTACCCGCGACTTCGTCCACGCAATATTAAGATAAAACAGTTGCCTATAATATGCCTATAATTAAGTGAAAGTCGAAATCGGCCCAGTTGTTTCGGAGATTACCCGGAATGCGTTTTGCGGACAGACAGACAGACAAAAAATTTTAAAATGCGATTTTCGTTATCAGCAACGCAAATACATCATCTTCCCGAAATCTGGAATTTTTCTTTTGATATTACAAACAGACACTCCAATTTTGTTATATGTATAGATTTATCCAAAACTTATAGAATCAATTGACTTGCTTATTTACTACGATAGTGTGCGTTGTCTAAATGGTTCGTGAACTTTTATCTAGACGTTGGAAAGAATTAAAAGTATTTACTAACATTTATTGATTTTTCAAACAAAAGTCATGATAATATTTGTTCTTATTAACCGTTAACGTCATAACACTCATCTAAAACATATTTGTCATCTCTATCATTCTATTTAAAAAACCTGAGACAACAATATATTCTGGTATCCTTCAACTCCATAGTTAAATTTTTGTCAACAACTGTACATACGCACAATTTTAACTATCAGTATATAGGCTAAAGATTTTTTTGTTTTTTTTTTTATCATTTGTTATAATATTTCATTATTTAAAACCTTTAACAATAAATTAAAACTTAAAAAAAGTTTTTACAAGAAATATTTTGGGACACGTTTTAGAGAATGGAGTTTATAGTGTTAATAACAGTATAGGCTTATTATCTTTTGTATCTATTAGTTTGAAATAAGCTGTCTTTAAAACTGTAGTAACGATAACCAAGGTCCAAGCTACATATTGAATACCTTCCCTAACTTTTTCCAAGCTACGAAGAATTCCAATAACTCCATTGGAATCTATTGCGGGTGCAAATTCGTCGGCCGACACTTGAGCGGTCCCGCATTCAGAAATATTAATTTCGACGCTTTATCTGCCGTCTGAATAGAGAATCATGTCTAATGAAAAATTTTAAGTGCTGTCTAATAAGTGAGATGAAACTTATAACATCATAATTGTTCTGTGAGTGTTTTTATTGTTATGGGTGTGTAAAAATCATTATTTTAAAGTCTTAGTACTTCCTTGTCCTTGGAGTCAGTGATTTTTTAACATAGATAACTATGCATACTTAGTTAATTTTAACATGAATATGAACCTTCACCTAAGAACATCGGGTAAATTATGTACATATGAAAATTCGAAAAATCGAAAATCACATTGGTACATGGCGAGATTCGAACCTAAGACCTGTAGATTACAAGTCAAGTGTTTAAACCACTGAGTCACCGACACTCTGTTGCATAATATTTAACAACAATTTAATTGTAACCGCGATCAGCGTTTTACTTACCTTTGTTACTAAGATGTCTATTTTATAATTAAGATACAAAATATGTCAATAGGTAACTTGATATGACTGTCACGAACAGTAATCAGTTCTGAGAAAACGTCTAGGATACCAATTTCACACGAGGGAAAATCAGAGGCAGAGCTATGCAGTGCAGTACCAAAACAACAGGACTGTACTGTTCTCGAAGAATGGATTAAAATAGCAGTACTGTATTGTCTACTGCTCTGCCTTTTCTGTCCACGTGAGCAATTAGTTTGAGAGTAGTGATACACGTGTAATAATTAGGTATTGCTTACGTTAGTAAAATCATACGTGCTTACTTAGTGAAATATTAATACGACGATAAAACGATTACCAATTCACTATATAAATGTACTAGCTGTTTCCGTGCGGCTTCATCCGCATGAAATTATAAAAACTTTATTATATTGTTTACATTGTCAAATTCTCAATTACAAATCTCAAAATTACCGTTACCATAATAACCTTGCTTCCTTGATGTTGGCAGCTTTAACTTTTTAGTCACTTTCCCACATGAAGGTTTTTTTCCAATTTCTTTACCCTTAAAGTTTAATAGTGTGAAAATATATAGCCTAAAGCGTGTAGCAAGTGTAGGGCTTTTTATTCAAGAATTATTCAAAAATATGCTGTGATTGCTGACATCCTACGCCGCGAAATACGAGTAGTTTGTGTTTCCGCTTTGTTATATTAATATAGATACTGCTTACCTAGTATAGATAGTATAGCTAATCAAACGTCATTTGACTGTATTTGAGGTACCGGTCAATGGTTAGGAAGTACTTGGGTAACAGAGACGAGAATGGCGCAGCTCTGGCGACGCTTAGAAATCCGATGACTTCAAGACTTCATTTCGGTTGTACTGTGCGCTTTGTGATCGGATCTTCAAAACTACGTTTGAATTAAGTCATTCGATCGCACCCTGTGAGCTAGCGTCGTCATTGATTACGTCACGGATGGCGTCATAGATGTTTATACCAAGTAAAGACGTCACGTTTGTTGCATAATTTTATAATTTCATACGAAATATAATTTAATGGATATCGAGTTAAAATCTTATAACACAATTGTAGACCTCGGTATTGGTTGTTAATATGTGGGGAACAATTTAGTATTACCACATTCTTAAAAAAATAAATAATTGATACTAAAGCGCATAAAGTGGCTTTTCTTTAGTCATCATTTTGCGTTGTCAAGGGCGTTCTCTTCCAACATACTCATATATTGCATCAGACAATTTCTTTGTCTCTTCGATGAATTGAAAAAATCTTACGTTCGGTATCTTTGACAGATTACACTTTGATAACAAATTAACGTTCATTTTTCTTAATTTTCGTTACTTTCAATTAATTAACTATTCACGATTTTACACTAGAATACAATTATCGTTTCGGGAACATTTGCACAAAAAATCTTAAAAAAGAGTTGAATTTTCTATAGATTTTTGATGTTATCTATATCTATACTAATATTAAAAAGAGGGAAGATTTGTATTATTATTTTGTAAATGTAAAGTCGCGACCTACAGTTGCTGTAAACAATAAAATAAAGTTTTTATAAAGCGGACGAAGCCGCACGGGTACAGCTATGTTACATAATAAGATACTATGATCGTAATAAAAATGATAACAAAAACGGACGCTTACCATTACCAAAATCTCGCTAGCTTAAAAAAGGAATCTTTATCAACCGGCTTTGATATAAAATTGGAGTTAGTATTCCTTGAGGAGTTTTTCACAAACATCGGGAGTAATCTCGAAGAGGGCTTATTACTGGAATAGCCACGACTTAGTATTTACTTTGTTGATAAGTAGATTATATAACAAAAATAGTAATCGTACTTTTCTCTTTGTGAATTTTTGATAACATCTTACTAGTATTATAAATGCGAAAGTTTAGATGGATGGATGGATGTTTGTTAGAGTTTGTAGCCTAAACAGCTGAACCGATTTCGATTAAATTTGGTATAGATGTAGAGGATAGTCTGGAAGAACACATAGGCTAGTCACTTTTGTTTTTTTTAATCTCACGCGGACGGAGTCGCGGGTGAAAGCTAGGTATTACATAATCTAACTTTTTAAACATATTTGTACAGTCGTCGACGTTTATTTCCTACCCATTTTACTGAAATTTTATGAAGTAATTGGCGTTCTATAAAATTAATACCAGGCTATCGAAATATTCGTTATGTCTCCTTTGTCATGAATTGTATAACTCTAACTAGCTGTTGTTCGCGACTTACTAACTCACAGATAAATTACCTTTCTA
The DNA here is from genome assembly GCA_029286645.1 of Papilio protenor. NCBI lineage: Eukaryota > Metazoa > Arthropoda > Insecta > Lepidoptera > Papilionidae > Papilio > Papilio protenor. Next base: position 2,535,895 of record JAGSMZ010000044.1, on the reverse strand, counting down.
ACGGTGAAAGAATTTTTAAAATCGCCTCAGTAATATTTGAGTTATATCAATAAATACAAAAATACAAATCTTTCTATTTATAATGTTAGTATAGATTGATAATAGGTGTTGTTTACATAAGGCCAATGGTATTATACGAAGTTGTGATATCAAACACATCTGGAAGTTCCAGAACTTTCGATGTAAAGACAAAACTTCCGAAGCTACACATGCTACAACACAACAGAATTTGAATGTATGTTTTCGATCAAAACAGAACTTCCAATAATCCAAAATTGATGAATACGAAGCGGAAGTTGGCTCATTAGAAGGTATTTGCCGCGAACAACAAAGCTCTACAGATTTACACTAGGACGTAAGCGCGGAGTAAAGTTTTGTTTGTAGATCAAATGTCATTTCCAACTGGCTTTAATTAATTTTGTGCAGCTTTAATTAAATGTCATTTGAATTATATTTTAAGCAATGCTATTAATTTAACAAAATAGAGTTTGCTATTAAAATCGCCGATAGTTAATCATACTTCATACTAATATTATAAATGCGAAAGTTTAGATGGATGGATGGATGTTTGTTAGACTTTGTAGCCTAAACGGCTGAACGGATTTCGATGAAATTTGGTATAGATGTAGAGGATAGTCTGGAAGAACACATAGGCTACTCACTTATGTTTTTTTAATTCCGCGCGGACGGAGTCGCGAGCGAAAGCTAGTCGTAAAATACATTAAAAAAAGTGCTAAGTTCGACATCTTCATGATTATTACCATTTTCTAAAAAAATACTATCTAACTTGTTCTACTATATAAATGTTATACTTTTTATGTAAAGAATAAGAATTCATTCCAATTAGTTTTGTAAAATATTTCCTTTTTACATTTCTAAAGCTGTACAAGCTGTTATCTTTTTGCTCGTTACGAGAAGAGATCTTTCATAAAACCGATGCTTCGGAATTAACATCTTATTTCTGAAGTAGGCGAAAGAAATGCCTTTATCTAAGCTACTGGATGCTGTAAATCTCTCGCCGAGTCCCTAGGTAGACTAGGGATGTTATTTATGCGTGCGGTACGGAGCGTCACAGCGTAAATAAATTATATCCTTAGCTGTTATACTGCCAAAGTTGGCAGTTAAATGTAGGTGAATAGAGTAGTCTGTGGAAAAATAGAATTCTTAAGATAACTGCCAATATATCAGACTTAAGATAGAATTCTGACACGAACCCCAAACACTGGTAGGGCCCCTTTGAATGTGTTGGATGCAAAGCAATTTAAAAAATATATAGACGAGGCATAGTGAACAAAATTTTTTCACCTGTACTTTCTCCGAAAGGTACTATACTAAACAATTAATTTTAATACAACTAATGAGATTATGTGAAAAATGTCTCAAGTGAAGTGTCAACTAGGCCTCCTCTATATATTTTTTGAAGCTCTTCGGTTGGATGTCAAAGATTATCACCAATGCGAAAGAACTACTATGAAATAATTTTAGGATTACATCTTTTGATATTTTATCTGTAAACAGATTTCCTTTTCATACATATGGATGCGGGCAACCCGAAGGCAGACGTCGAAATTTGGAATTTGTGAATTTAAATTTAGGCCTCTCGGAGCGAAGTGAAGGGTTCGTCTGTAATCTGCATAACATGGAATATTCTAAGGTACGATTAATTTCGACTTGCCTCCATAACGAGACGTTGATTGTTATTTGACTTGTATATTTAGAAATTGATTTGGGTACGCAATTTTTATATAATTCTAACCTAAAAAATCTCCAACCTCACCTCACATTTTGTACTTAGTATAACGTTGTACACTGATGGCAATGTAACCGTGGGTTTACATAGTTATAAATAACAGTTTACGTGTAACGTAATCCCGTTACATCTTACTAATATTAAAATGCTAAAGTTTAGATGGATGGATGTTTGTTAGTGTTCGTAGCGTAAATTGCTGTACATATCTCGATAAAATTCGACATAGACATAGAGGATAATCAGTAAGAACACATAGGCTATTTACCTTTGTTTTTTTAATTCCACGCGGACAAAAACGTAAGCTAGTTATTAAAGTGTAAATAAAATCTCAAATCAATCAATTCCACGGACTAAACAGTCACCAGACTAGACTAGCACCAAGCTATACCTATGGTATCGTTTAATATAATTACTCGACCGTGCTCCCCTACCCAGACTGGAGGGGATAGGGGGGCAGCCGTCTGGCCCCACTAATATATACCTATATAGAGGAAGGGACTGTTGCTACGAAGTGTTACGCTTTATGCATCTGTATGCATATCGAGTTATCCTTTAGTACATTTTAGTGATGTGTTTTGTGTTGTGTGTTTTCCTTAAATATTAATTTTGATGTTTAAACAATTTACCTTATTTGTGCTTGAATTATATGTAAGTTACTAACGTTAATGTCAAATTACAATTACAATTTTCATTAATACAAATGTATTTATCAAATATCAAAAATATCTTAGAAGGTTAAATGTAAAAATATAATAAGTAAATAGAGCAACTAACTTTTTAGTTTTAGAGCGCGCACACCTCTGACAAAACTATCGCACAACAGTTATGCGATTGTCGATTGTATCGCAACCCATTCAAATGTTTAGTTACACAACTAAAAATCGCGTAGTGTGCGGACCTCCATATAAGCTCAAAGGAATCAAAGCAAGACTAAACAGTTGTGCGATAGTTTAGTCAAAGGTGTGCCCGCGTTCTTAAAGTCTACTACAGGTATACATTTAAATAAAATAATTTTAATAATTTTAACCACCTCGGTGTTCTTGCTGCTCGCTTGTACCCTTTTATTATTAAAAAAAAACATAATCTAAACTATCCATTAGCATTTACTTATGAATCATTTGATCACGTATGCATTTATCTTAAATCAAACATTTAAATAATATTAGAGATAATTTTATTCTCCGAAATGTACCTGCCTTGAATGCCGATGACTCAGTATGAAAAAATGTTTTAGAAGGTATTTTCGGTCAGACATCCAACCCACCACCCCATATCACATACCGACACTATTAACATAATTGACAATACTATTGTGTTAGTATAATCAAGACGAGCCGTTGCTCGCGACTTCGTCCGCGTAAAATTAAAAAAAAAAGTTTTAAACAGACTTCTGAACTTCCGAACCGATTTGCAAATTTTTTTTACTAGAGACTACATTTATTACTAGACTAGCTTTTGCCCGCGACTCCGTCCGCGTGGATTAAAAAAAACAAAAGTGAGTAGCCTATGTGTTCTTCCAGACTGTCCTCTACATCTATACAAAATTTCATCGAAATCCGTTCAGCCGTTTAGGCTACAAACTCTAACAAACATCCATCCATCCATCCATCTAAACTTTCGCATTTATAATATTAGTATGAAGTATGATTTAATTTTAATTCTGCGAGGACTAAGTTGCAAGCCAAAACTAGTCATTCATAATCTTTTTGTGGATTGTTTTATTTATGGTAATTTAAATAGTGTTAAAATAGAAATTATTTACATTACATATTCTATTTTACTATTATAATTATTGTAATAATCCATTTTCCTTCTTGGTTAATATTATTTTATGGATTAGGTATTTTACGAGTTTACAGGTTTTTGAAAGGAAAACGTATTAACTTGTTATTCACATTTTAGTACATTTACCTTGTAGAAAAGTTAGTGTCAAAATAATTATTATTTGGATTAATTTAAACTAAATAAGTTTAGTTGAATCTATACTATTATAATAAAGCGTAAACACACACTTCTTTGTTGCCTAAGATGTCAGCAATTACAACATATTTTTGAATAATTCTTTTTTAAATAAAAAGCCCTACACTTACGTCACGCTTTAGGCTATATATTTTCACGCCGTTAAACTTAGGGGGTAAATATTTTGGATAAAAACCCTAATGTGGGAAAGAGACCATAAGTTGCTGCCAACATCAAGAAAATATGATTGCCAAGGTTTGGCATGTCATGTCATTTTGACATTTGCTATTGATAATTTGACAAATGTAAACAATAAAATAAAGTTTTTATAATTTCATGCGGATGAATCCGCACGCGAACAGCTAGTTTTCTGTGAGAATTCTCATTTACTTACGCCCGCGACTCCGTCTCCGTAGAATTAAAAGTAAAACAAAAGTGAGTAGTCTATATGTTCTTCCAGACTATCCTCTATATCTATACCAAATTTTATCGAAATCCGTTCAGCCGTTTTTGCTACAAACTTTAACATTCATCCATCCATCTATACTTTCGCATTTATAATACTAGTATGATAGTACAACACTAAGCTCCCTTAGTATTCACTTAACGTCTCTGAGTGCAGTTATATGGAGACATAGAAACAATAAAAAAACTACATCTAATTTCAAAATGTTATCAAATTCCTTAAGATTCAAATACATTATGCTTTGTAATACATTAAAGTTACCTTTTAGATCTTTAACTTATGTTATTTCAATGAAATTCCTTTCAATGAACGTTCTATTGTTCTTAGAAATAACGATTTTACGTAATTAATAACATTTAGCAATCGGAACGTCTCAGCTGTTCGTGTTTAATATAATATTGTTACAAAACACGTGTTATGTTTATACACATATCGAACATCTGTTCGTCCTGCGGTGTGTTTACTTCACCGCTGTGATTGTACTAGTGATGTTTGTCGATAGTCGATTTGTCGAATCGATATCGATTGTCGATAGTCGATGTTTTTTGACAGTCAAATCTTTAGCAAACATTAAATCTTTGAATTGCTATGCTTACTATATGTACTAAAAAAGGCACTAAATTGCTATAAGATATAAGTTGCATCGTCACTCAATCGATATCCACTAGATAGTATAGACCTATTGCTATTCAAATTGTGACACGTCTTTCAAAAACCTGGTATATTATGAAAAGTTCTTGAAATACCACTTGTTTTTCAGTAACAATTTAACAATAACTAGATTGTCGCTTATCTCAAATTATTGAATCTAATATCTCTTCTCTTTCCTCCTCGTATTAGTTCAAATATGGCAAGATAATTTTCATATTAAAAAGCTAAAATTAATTTATAGCTAAAGTGAGATTATCTAGAAACGACGCCCCAGAGCGTGACATACTTGATGTGGTTTAATTAAACCGAACAAACATTATTCAGGGCTGACACGTTGCCAATTTATCGATAAACAACGCTCATCCCTAGAAGTATCGATATAACTGAATGCAGAAACCCCCTTCACTTAACGTCTGGCAACTAAACAATATCCCCATTATCGAACTACCCGCATAAAAATATAAATATCACCCGCTTAGAATCAGCCCATAGATAGATGTTTATAGTTAAGAAGCGTATCCTTGTTTACGCCAACGTAGTAAAACGAAGGAAGTAATAAACATAAAAATCTTTTTATTTATTTTATAAGGAAGGATGACAACTATTTCTTTATTCTAGGAATCTGTGTGTGAGAAAAAAACTACGTATTGCCATTAACAAAATTAGTAAGTTATTAATTTCTTTAATTCTAAATGTCTCTCACGAGTGTTCCAATTTTTATATAAATGTGTATATTAAAATGAGTACCCATTTCTGTTTATTAATTTCAATTTCTATGTATTGTGATTTCTTTATTTAAAAGCGTTGATTTCAGGATCTACAATAATTTTTTCACCGGATAAACCCGCAGGGCGCAGAGAACTTTTCTTTACAATCAAAACATTCAAAGGAAAGAACGCACAAAAAGAAATACGAAATACACTAAATGGTCTACAAATTCGTTTTTGCGGATGTCTAATTTCTCTTCAACAGAACGGACATAGGGCATGCGGGCAATATATTCTCTGGTACGTATGTTAAAAGTACAGTCACGTTCATTGCTGGTACACCAACTTTGAAGGAATAACTGTCTGAATGGATTTGTACGCCTTGTAGTAACAGTAGCGTATTCTTTGCTAAACATCGTAATAGTCAAGGATGCAAAACACAGTTATCTATACTAATATTATAAAGAGGAAAGATGGGCCGATTTCAATAATTATTTCACCATTAAAAAGCTATGTTATCAATGAGAAACGGTCTGTATTTTTTATTATTTTTAATTTCACGCGGACGAAGTCGCGAGAATATTTAAATATTTGCTTATTTGTAAGATGTGTGTGTATGGTGCAAGACAATTTTTTATAACTGGTATACCGCGATCGAAGCTGACTGTACATACCGGACGAAATGTCCGTACGTTCCTACGTACCGGTTGAAATGTCCGTACATTCGGTCCGGACGTGACGCAGCGAACACGGCTGCACATGCATCGATACGCGACGAGCTGGAACGAAAAGCGTGCGCCGGATATTTCCTTTTTTAAATTTCACAGTACTCGTTTTTGATGTTTTTTAAAAGTAGAGCAAACAAGTAAACGCCTTACCAAAGGTACTTGATCTATGCATATCAACAAAAATAGATTTTAATTCAATAAACTATTTTTTTTTATTTAAGTTGAAGTCGATTGCTGCTAATTAAACTCTCGTAAGCTATAATTTTGAGATTTACATTTTGTTATGTGTTTTTTAAATTAACTTGATACATACTAATTTCTATGTAAAGAAAGTAACATTAAAAGAAGAACTGTAGATTTTGGTTGTCTACAGTATGTTTATGATTGATGCGTTGATATTAATTTTTTTTTCGCAATGTTTACATACACAGAGTCGTTTAATGATACACTAAGGGTCAATTTAAGTATAACAGACATTTAAAAGCCGTATATTGAGAGTAAAACAATATCTAACACCTAAAATATATCAAAGCGAATGTCTCCAAAATCGATTTACGAGGTAACAAGTTTCCTGAGGTCTGTTGGTTCGTTAACTGAGGTAATGGTGTATGTATGATTTAGTCGGTTATTACAGTTGTCTCAGGAGGTCTCGATTGAAATTGTAAAGGACACAGGAAGGTGCGTTACGTACGAGCGACCCCGCAATTAATGAGTACGGCCGCGGTTGGCCGCCCCTGGCTTAACCGGTCATACGTACTACTAACGTGGATAAGAATTTATAACAAAGTGAAGCCAAGCTTTAAAACGATAATGTGATATATGGATTAGATTTTGGATAATCGCCAATTACATTAGTTACGAGTATAAGACAAATTGTTCATATCTCGAAGATGCCACTGCGCCCCAGATAACATAACATAACATGAATCATAAAATCGTAAGGTAATTGAAAAAAAAATGTTTCGCTTTTTTATTTAAAAAATAGGTATCCAATTTATATCTAAGTACAATTTAATTTCTCTACTGATGTAAAATCCTTACTAAGTGAACCATCGTAATATAATAAAAATAATTGGATTATATAGCAAAGTTTTAACTTGATAAAACACTGAGAATAAACCTATACATTTTTCAATTTCAGTCTTATCCATACTAAACTAGTATTAACTGTAGTACTAGAAACAGTCGGCTCAAGTTCAATGCTACGCGTTCATTACTCATTTGAAGGATGCCCCTTGTGCTGTGACTTGACCCCGAATTGAACCCTATTCTAATTGTTATAAGAGCCAATTCACATCCATTAGCAGACTAATGAGTGGGTGAATCATTACGTTTGAACTGCCGATAGTAAAATGTGAAATTACAACGGTTCTAAGTAAAGCTGAATTTTCTTTTCATTAGAAAATTAAATTAAAACGTATAGTTCAGCTTTTATTCCAGAATGTAATGAGATAGTGAAATTTAAGCTTATTTGGCAAACGCTACGTTATTTGGCATATAATAAAATCCAGTAGGTATACAAATATTTTTTTTTATTATCTCTAATCACGATGTTTGATTTTAAAATGTAGGTTTTTTATTTATCTTATAACGATTTCTAAAACCAAAATAATATCCTTAAAAGAATTTATTCAAGTCGTTTGTCCTATTTTCACATGTCTTTATTGTCACCCTAACCAATAAAAAGGGGTCAGGACACACGATTAATGTGTAGCCGAATTTCCCGATCTTCTGCTCGACAATGCATTTGTTGCGGTTTTCATTTTAAGCCTGAACACAATTCAACGAGAAACGACTAACCGTAACTTTGTGTGAAATGTTTAAAACGAACACAAATACCTTGTTTTTTTTAAAGTTATTTGTAAAGAAAATAAACCGTTACATGTGGCCATTGTTTATTATTAATTACAGTTAAGTTCTTTGCAACCGTTACGATAATTATCATTTCAAATTAATACTTGTTTTTAACATGTCTCTTATACCTTTGTCGCAACTATCACAAAATAAAATTAAATTCAAGTAAAAATGTTAACAAAATTGTCAAGATGTTCATTTCTTCGAAGATTTAAACCGTATCTTTTTAAATAAGCGTTCTAAATATAAAATAATTTAAAACAATTCTTTATTAACTGCCAGCGCCAGAGCTGCGAGGTAGAAAAAAAGAAAAAGCGCCTCATTATCATTTTGTTAGATGCCCGAGAAACAAAGTGGAGACAAACTGGGAAAAAATAAAATTAAACACAAAGAAATATTTTATCTGTGCCATTGCGTTAGGGCGACTGCAATATTTAAATGAGTAGGAAATGTTCTTGTTTTTATTTCATAAAAAGTAGTGTTGCAGGAAAATATTGCAAATGCGATAACAAAGTAAACAGGATTATCTTGTACGAATTATTTTTTATTTATAAAGAGGATTGTCGGTTTAAGTGTTACAAGTATAAATTTTAACATTTTATATGAACATTGACATATAAGTTTTTTAAACTACAATGATGTAAGTGAGGTTTGAGCGACAAAGGTGAATTTTAGTGAAAAATTAAATGGCCTACAAATATATTTACAAGAAGTAATAATTTGGACACAGAAAATGCATATATTTATCCCAAATTTCTAACAGATTTTATGGAAACAGTACTATTAAAGTTCTCTAATTTTATTGTGTTACATTTTATACTGAATAAAATACTTTTAAACAAAGTTGTTAGTTTGAAATACCTTTTTAACTACTTATTGCTACCTTTTTTTCTGTTTTTGAAAAAAAATCCATTCTTGACACTGACACTAGAATTTCAATCCACTTTTTTGAATTCATATTCGATTGTGTATTGTGATACAAAATAAACATTCTTTCGTAACTTATCCTCAAAAGTTGCGAATATTTAGTAATTTTCTGGGATTACCTAAATTAATTAAAAAACACATTAATAACTGTTCAATCAATTAAGCAAAATAGCAAGCCTTTAAGCGCCAATAGCCTAATGGTTTGGGGTACGGACTACCGATCTTGCGGTCGAGGGTTCGAATCCCGCTATTCGACTATTGTCGTGAACCATATCTTAACACAAGCCTAGAGCTTAGTTGGAGTGGTTAAAGGAAATATTAGAAAATTAACAAAAATCTACTAATATTTTTATTAAAAAAAAAATGGCAACCATATAAGAAATTTTCAATTGGAAACATCAAGTACTTTGGGTGAAACCATAATTTAATAAAAATAATATTGCTAAAGTTAAGGATATAAATATTATATAATACATAATAATTAAATATTCAAAGATGCAAACAAAATCCATCATGTTGGTTGCATTTCCGAGCACGCCCTGCAATGGTTGTGCAAATCCTAAGTGCTCTCTACATTTTCAAAAGTTGAATCTTAGCTTGCAAACTTGCATTAGCCTAACCGACCAAAGAGATTGCTGCTTATAGGGTGGGGCCCAAGTGTCAGCGGGAAAATATTACTGTGAAATTGTTCGAAAAATATGATTTTAAAGGAAATATTATTGCATACGCCACATGACTATGTGACTGAAATCTTTCATGCTGTAAATTTAAATTTCTTTTACAAAAACTATACTTAAAGTTTCATAAAGGATTCTCAATTGTTTACCACTTAATTGGGAACCTGATAAGTAGTGTGGTAGGTCGTGTGTACACGCTAGTTTTGTTTATTATTCTTGGCGTATGTCAAAATAGACGGTATTATGCAACATTGCAACCATACCTTCGAATGAATCATTCAAAGAGCGTAATGTATAAGAATATACGAAACTCCGACGGAGGTTTCACCGGGGGCGGATCCATCAGAACGGGGCCACAAAGGGTGAGGTAGTTACAGCTGCGGACAACAAATGAAATTTGTTTTAGCGCAAGGCATCACGTTTGAGACTGGATGCGATGCTTTGTGCATTGAATTTATAAAACTGTACATTTGTGGTGTACGTTTTACTTTATTATCTTATCTATATTATAAAGAGAAAAGATTTGTATTTTTGTATGTGTTGAAATAATTCAAAAAACTATTGATTTTAAAAAAGTCTTCCACTGTTAGAAAGGTAATTTATCTGTGAGTAACATAGGCTATATGATTCTATTCTTCTTTTCTTTAATTTCACGCCGACGAAGTCAGTTATTAAATAATATTATAAATGAAAATGTTTAATTTGGATTTTTGTTACCATGGAATAATTTGTCATGTTTGTGTAAGGTTATCTTTGCGGATATTTCGTGGGCGATAGCTATATTTAGGTAAATATGTTAACATTTTCACATAAATTTTGAATTCTGTCTTAAGTTAAGCTGCTCAATAAGTCGTCAGTGAGAATAAAATTCTAGTCACTTTTGAGACAAACTTTTCGCTTCGCTTTCGTTGTGTGCTATATACTTTAAGGGTCGTTTCATTTCGTCTACGGAACTTCAACGACCCGAATTCCCTGCAACTCATTAAGAGACGGCGTCGCTTAATTTTCTGTTAAAACTTGCGAAAAAACGCTCTCGAACATTTAACACTGTGACGATTAAAACTATATCACACAGTACATTTTAATGCATATCTACTTGTTTTTGGAATAGTCTTTTAATAAGAATTACAGCTTATCCGAGAAACAATATTGGTTTTTCGCGGCCCAGCTAGGGGCCCAAACTATCCTATTTGTAATCTATGCAGTCATAGACGTTCATCTCTTAGACCTTATTCACGCGTGGGATCGTAGCACAAGGTTTTATTTTAATGGCTTAAATTTTATGGTCGTTTGACTGTCAATCCTACTTGGGAGACATTTTTCATATACTAAATATAGCTAAATACTTAAAAAAGCATTAACAGGTAAAAACACCTAATACGTAGGACAAATTCCACTATTATCGTAGCCATTTTTACTTATTGCCCAATTAATTTTCAGCAAAATAAAATCAGTTTCATAAACAATCCACCTAATTTTTTGAAATGGAACACCGACACTGTAATAGTATATCAAATACGCTCCCATAATAGTGTTATTTATTAATATAAACAGTACTATTAGTAAATCATAAACTGTACCAATATTTTATGATTCAAACACGTGTTTAAACAAATATTTATTTAACCATACCAAATACAAACAAGTACCACTTAGTATATTTAACGGTTAACAAATTTAACAGTTGACTGTCGAAACATCTGTAAAACTTAATAAAAAACGAAAGCAATGATATCGTTGTCCCTTTCAGAGAGATTCGATAATAGATTTTGTGTGTTTCACCAATGAAATTTACGGTAAGATCGCGCGCACCCCTTTGACTAAATTATCGCACAACTGTTTAGTCACCCTTAGATTCCTATCAGCTTATATGGAGGTGCGCACATTACTCGCTTTTTAGTTGTGCAACTAAACAGTTGAATGGGCTGCAAAACAATCGACAATCGCACAACAAAGGTGTGTGCCAGCTCCTGTAAATGTCCATTTAAATAAAAAAGCTCCAGAAATGTTGTTTACATAAAGACCAAGACGAACATATGAAAAAAATAATTGGGCGTTGGATCGATTAATATTCTGTGAATCCCTGCTCGTTTGCCCCCTTGTTTTATAAAAAAAACACAAGCCATTTGCTTAGATGAACTCCGTGCTCTTTACACGTATAATATGAACAGGTAATCGTAACTAAGACATCACAGGCATCTAATTTCCCATTAAGTTGGCGAACTTGCTTAGTACTTGGGAATTCCGAAGTATTTCAATTAAGCGACACGAGCGCCCCTTCCATGGCACGGGAAGAACGCGTACTAATGATCTACCAAAATATAGGAACCCTCATTCTTAGAAGCTTCAAAACCTAGTAAAGTTCTCTCTATCTCTTTGAACGTGTAAGGCCTATGATGTGGATCATAGTTAATATTTCAAGGTTTAAATAAGCTGCCTATGTTATTTTGTTCCATATAGTGAAGTTAGGTAAGGCGTCTACATGCGCATTTTAATCGCAAGGCAAATAAACGCTAGTGAGTACATAGCTTTATTTAACAAGAAGGCTACTGTCAAGAAGATGTGCGGTATATTAAACTACATAAGAGAGCTTGCATTCAATCCTATTTGATGGATATAGAAATATTTCTAACCATATTCTGACTTAACTATTCCATATATGTACGGACATTCCGTTAGTATTAAAATTCTAGAAACAAAAATGATATTACAATCTTTTCGACATCTGCAGCAATTTTGAAATCTATTCCATATATGTACGGACATTCCGTTAGTATTAAAATTCTAGAAACAAAAATGATATTACAATCTTTTCGACATCTGCAGCAATTTTGAAATCTATTCCATATATGTACGGACATTCCGTTAGTATTAAAATTCTAGAAACAAAAATGATATTACAATCTTTTCGACATCTGCAGCAATTTTGAAATCTATTCCATATATGTACGGACATTCCGTTAGTATTAAAATTCTAGAAACAAAAATGATATTACAATCTTTTCGACATCTGCAGCAATTTTGAAATCTATTCCATATATGTACGGACATTCCGTTAGTATTAAAATTCTAGAAACAAAAATGATATTACAATCTTTTCGACATCTGCAGCAATTTTGAAATCTATTCCATATATGTACGGACATTCCGTTAGTATTAAAATTCTAGAAACAAAAATGATATTACAATCTTTTCGACATCTGCAGCAATTTTGAAATCTATTCCATATATGTACGGACATTCCGTTAGTATTAAAATTCTAGAAACAAAAATGATATTACAATCTTTTCGACATCTGCAGCAATTTTGAAATCTATTCCATATATGTACGGACATTCCGTTAGTATTAAAATTCTAGAAACAAAAATGATATTACAATCTTTTCGACATCTGCAGCAATTTTGAAATCTATTCCATATATGTACGGACATTCCGTTAGTATTAAAATTCTAGAAACAAAAATGATATTACAATCTTTTCGACATCTGCAGCAATTTTGAAATCTATTCCATATATGTACGGACATTCCGTTAGTATTAAAATTCTAGAAACAAAAATGATATTACAATCTTTTCGACATCTGCAGCAATTTTGAAATCTATTCCATATATGTACGGACATTCCGTTAGTATTAAAATTCTAGAAACAAAAATGATATTACAATCTTTTCGACATCTGCAGCAATTTTGAAATCTATTCCATATATGTACGGACATTCCGTTAGTATTAAAATTCTAGAAACAAAAATGATATTACAATCTTTTCGACATCTGCAGCAATTTTGAAATCTATTCCATATATGTACGGACATTCCGTTAGTATTAAAATTCTAGAAACAAAAATGATATTACAATCTTTTCGACATCTGCAGCAATTTTGAAATCTAAGCCATCTAACACGACCTCCATTTTTCGCGCCGGCTGAAAATATTTTCGTAAATTTTCCAGATTTTTTTCCCTTCGTCGCTACAAATTCGTCCGGTAAACAGAGTCGGGAAAATTGACTGCGTCAATTTATTCAGTTCGCTCTGTTCGGGAATATTTCAAGACTACCCTATTGGGAATTTATGATTTCATAAAACTAACTATCATCGACATATTTGTAATGACAAATGGCATATTTTACAATATATTGTGGCTACACATTACCGTAAGGTAAAACTTAACTTTGTCTATTAAAGTTCAGTCATTAAAAATCAAGACAACGTTTCTATTTAGAAAACCTTAGGGCCTGTCCCACCACTGGCTTATAGAGGCTCAGATAGCTTAAAAGTGACGTCACTGTCAGATAGAGTACCTACCAAAATCCGATATTTTATACGTTGGATTGTTACCTGATAATTTACAAGAATTCGGTAGGACTGACTGATATTTTTTAAATTCTTTGTATCCTATTTTTACTAATTAATTTCTCGTGAATAGCTAAACTCCTGTGAAGTCTAGGCATCGACTAGTTTGACCCGACAAACCTATGTCAGGATAGTTTGCGGTTACGTCCCTACTCACGCCTGTACCTTAAAGTCAGTTTAGCCGTTTTGTAATAAATAATTAAATTATATCGTTAGCCAAAGGTTAATGTGATATGGACGTGAGAGAAAGATAAACAAGAAAGTGAGATTGAATGATGGTTATAAAGGTAGAGGAAGACCGAAAGTATGGATGGATTGTTTGAAAAAGGATTTGCTTAAGACGGGAGTGAATTCAGATATTACTGCTGACAGAGATGTATGGAAGAGTACAAACTGTGCCGACCTTTCGAAAGCAAAAGGGCTGATGAACACTATTAGCAAAATTGTTATTTTTATCGGGAACTACAAATTTAAAGGAACACCTTTAAATTTGTAGTTAGGATAAAACAATATATCAACCTTTTTACCGACGCTATCAGAACATCTAAGCCATCTAACACGACCTCCATTTTTCGCGCCGGCTGAAAATATTTTCGTAAATTTTCCAGATTTTTTTCCCTTCGTCGCTACAAATTCGTCCGGTAAACAGAGTCGGGAAAATTGACTGCGTCAATTTATTCAGTTCGCTCTGTTCGGGAATATTTCAAGACTACCCTATTGAGAATTTATGATTTCATAAAACTAACTATCATCGACATATTTGTAATGACAAATGGCATATTTTACAATATATTGTGGCTACACATTACCGTAAGGTAAAACTTAACTTTGTCTATTAAAGTTCAGTCATTAAAAATCAAGACAACGTTTCTATTTAGAAAACCTTAGGGCCTGTCTCACCAAATTGTAAATTATCTGATAACAATCCAACGTGTAAAATATGTGATGGAAATGTCGGATTTTGTTATCTTATCTGACTGTGACGTCATTTTTAAGTTATCTGAGCCTCTATCAGCCAGTGGTGGGACAGGCCCTTAAACTTTAAAACAGTTAAATTATTAAAATAATTATTTTACGGACATTTAACAAAATTTTAATATCTGTAGTTCTTAAAGTGTGTTTGAATTGTTTATAGTTTTAGTCATTTCGGGTGACTGTGGTCCATATGATTCGAAGTGATTGTTACAAAATTTGTAACTTCATGTACAAAGTAAAGTTACATGCCTCTTCCACGCTGTGTAGAACTTTACCGGGAAAAGTCGAGAAAAGGGTAGAGAGGGATTTGTTAGCCTCGGGCTGACGTGTGCAACTTTTACTTGCGTTAACTTTTAGAACACTGTTAGTAGAAACTAACTAGTAATCAATAAACACTTTTGAATTTATGATATACCGGGAAAATGTTATACAATAAATCGGTGATTCTTTGGGGTTCAGTAAGTCATAATATAAAGGGCAGCTACAGAAAACATCACACTACTGTCAGTCGGGAAAAAATCATCTAATTACGTATTATCCTAGCACAAGCCTAGAGCTTAGTTGGAATGGTTAAAGGAAATATTAGTAGATTAACAAAAATCTACTATAAATCTTACTATCTTACTATCTTACGTTTGGATAGATACTTGCATCATCATCATGATCGTCAGCCTTTATCTGCCCACTGTTGGACATAGGTCTTCCCCAAAACAAGATAAATGTATGGATGTTGTTAAGTCATTTCAAAAGGCTAAACGGATCTGGATGAAATTAGGAATTAAGCTAGACATAAGCTAGCCACAGTTACGATACACACAAACTACAATATAGCCATTCTTTTAACAACTAGCATATTACATTTTTTTATTGTTATAAACCAATCATACACTTTGAACTTTAAAACGATACTTTTTCAATTCCTATTTCCAGATAACAATTGTAATGTAAAAAGACAAATAGTAGAGCACAAATAAAAACAAAACAATTGAATTTCGTTCAACAGATAAAAATAACAAAGCGAACACACCTGCGAGAATAATCACAAACAATAAAGTACAGTCAAAGCAAAAATAACAGATACTGAATGACAAATGGCATATTTTACAATATATTGTGGCTACACATTACCGTAAGGTAAAACTTAACTTTGTCTATTAAAGTTCAGTCATTAAAAATCAAGACAACGTTTCTATTTAGAAAACCTTAGGGCCTGTCTCACCAAATTGTAAATTATCTGATAACAATCCAACGTGTAAAATATGTGATGGAAATGTCGGATTTTGTTATCTTATCTGACTGTGACGTCATTTTTAAGTTATCTGAGCCTCTATCAGCCAGTGGTGGGACAGGCCCTTAAACTTTAAAACAGTTAAATTATTAAAATAATTATTTTACGGACATTTAACAAAATTTTAATATGTAGTTCTTAAAGTGTGTTTGAATTGTTTATAGTTTTAGTCACTTCGGGTGACTGTGGTCCATATGATTCGAAGTGATTGTTACAAAATTTGTAACTTCATGTACAAAGTAAAGTTACATGCCTCTTCCACGCTGTGTAGAACTTTACCGGGAAAAGTCGAGAAAAGGGTAGAGAGGGATTTGTTAGCCTCGGGCTGACGTGTGCAACTTTTACTTGCGTTAACTTTTAGAACACTGTTAGTAGAAACTAACTAGTAATCAATAAACACTTTTGAATTTATGATATACCGGGAAAATGTTATACAATAAATCGGTGATTCTTTGGGGTTCAGTAAGTCATAATATAAAGGGCAGCTACAGAAAACATCACACTACTGTCAGTCGGGAAAAAATCATCTAATTACGTATTATCCTAGCACAAGCCTAGAGCTTAGTTGGAATGGTTAAAGGAAATATTAGTAGATTAACAAAAATCTACTATAAATCTTACTATCTTACTATCTTACGTTTGGATAGATACTTGCATCATCATCATGATCGTCAGCCTTTATCTGCCCACTGTTGGACATAGGTCTTCCCCAAAACAAGATAACTGTATGGATGTTGTTAAGTCATTTCAAAAGGCTAAACGGATCTGGATGAAATTAGGAATTAAGCTAGACATAAGCTAGCCACAGTTACGATACACACAAACTACAATATAGCCATTCTTTTAACAACTAGCATATTACATTTTTTTATTATTATAAACCAATCATACACTTTGAACTTTAAAACGATACTTTTTCAATTCCTATTTCCAGATAACAATTGTAATGTAAAAAGACAAATAGTAGAGCACAAATAAAAACAAAACAATTGAATTTCGTTCAACAGATAAAAATAACAAAGCGAACACACCTGCGAGAATAATCACAAACAATAAAGTACAGTCAAAGCAAAAATAACAGATACTGAATGACAAATGCACGGTGTATTGGCTCGGAAATGTGCCCGATAGGTTAATGTGAAAAATTGCTTTGTACTGCCACATTGTAGATTTTGCGGCGAAAATGTATCTGAAGTATTGAATTCGTAATAAAATTAACTTTTACGTAATTTCAAAAAGATTATACTTAACTAAACTTAAGAATCTAACGACTAGAAAGGACCTAAACAAAATAATACTATTTTCTATTTTTTGTACATATATTCTGGCAGTGAAAACTAGTACAAGAGAAGCAAAAAAAACGCCCATTTCATGTTACTAACACTATAAATGCGAAAGTTTAGATGGATGGATATTACAGTTTGTAGCTTAAACTGCTGAATTGATCTCGATGCATTTGGCATTATGTAGAACATAGTCTAAAAGAACACATAAGCTACTAATTAAGTATTAAAATTCTTCGTGGTCGGAGTCACGGGCGAAAGCTAGCACAAAATAAATATGAAACAAGGGAGTTCATTGGTCGTATATAACACGGACATTTTAAGGAATTTTTAGAGCAGCGCGGGTCATAATGAAGTTTTGCATGGAGTGTGAGATGAATGGATGTAATTTAGGTCTTGCCTCTACGAAGAGTTAATTTATAGTGAATTTAGAAGATAAGGTACAGCCGTGACTAACAAAATTACTTTTAAACTTTAAAAAAGTATTACAACTAGGGATTACCTTGGTTTCGCATAGGTAGTTATTTATTTTAAACACTTTAGATGATCAAGAAGGGAGTGATGACTGAGATGACGTATGATAGAGTTATTTGGAGGACGAAAACTAGGAGCGCCGAACCTACGGGAGTAGGATAAGGTAGGGGAGATGCTGATGAAGACTTTAAAATAATATTAAATACAGCCTAGATGTTACTCAAAACTCCACTGGTAAAAGAAGTTTTGCAATTGATTCAGATATCCCCTAATTATGATAATACTACGTATATAATAATTCTATAATGGAAATAAAAAATAATTTCTTCAAATTAATCTAACGTCTCCTCTAAACTACGTACTCCACGGAAACCAAGAAATATCGTGCATTCGATACCGCCAATTAATGTTGCCGAGCAAGTTGCAATAAGTTAGTTAACTTAGTGAAAATTTACCACTGGATATATCTTACTAAAGTGAGCAAGTTCATCGATTGCTCTATACGGAGCACGTTTTTTAATTAAGTACATAGATCAAACAGTACTAGAAGTGGCTATTGAAATGTTGTTTTTTTTTTAAATTCCGCTGAAAATAAACGTTCAGTGCGTTTTATGGTGAGTGTTTGTAGAAGTAATCGTTTAGTGGAACTTGACCAGATTGAAGTATATTTTTATAAAAACATTTTTTTAATTTTTACTTTACCAACTCAAATATAAGTATTGGTTTTATGGAGTGGTTTTAGGCTGAAATATTGCTGTTAAAAATGTATACTATATGACTTTAACCGTAAGTTTTCATTGCCGAGACACTTGTACGAGACATATTGTCATCTTTCTTAGTTTTTATTAAAAAAAAAAAAACATTACGAAACATATTTTATTGTGTAAATGTTTCGGCAGTGTGAGAAATGCAATGTTACAACTTAAAAATGTGTCGTGTGTTGTGTTGTGTGTGTTGTGTTGGGCTTCGACACATGGTAACAGACCAAATCAATTAACTGTAATACAAGGTCTGGAAACACACTCGATATTTGGCTCAACCTAGCGCATACTAATTACTCCATCTTTATGGAGAATTAAAGTTTCTAGATGTGACTAAAAATAATTTATATATTAATAGAAATATACAAAAACCGAAAATATCGAGAAAGACAATCTAACGCAACTTACTTTCTTTCTTTTAGAATTTTCCTTGAATTTTTTTTTCGTTATTTAATGTGACACTTCCTGTTTAAATTACATCTTTGTTCTTACGTAATAAGCAAGAGCACGGCTGCTACGGGAATATTAGTAATATTAACCATGGCTATATTATATGGGTGATATTAAATATTGCCAGGTTCGCTGCAGCGTCAGTGCACACCGTCGCGGGACCGGTGGAAAAATTAGGGGCAATTCCCACCGCGTTTTCATTTCAACGTTGATTTATGCGCTTAATTTAGACATTGCATCCTATTTGTCGCTCTCTCGCTGATGTACATTTTGCAAAGGCGAGATTTATAATGAAGTTCTTATTGAGGTTAGTTATTTTTCTACATTTTAGTTTTAGAAGAAGCATTTTGTTAAGTTTTCGGTAGTAGTTTTAATATTTGGTACTCATTTGGTTACACAAAGAATATTTCAGGATTTAATTTTATTTATTATATTTCTTTTGATCATACGAAATAATATTTAACATTATTTAAAAAACATTTCAACATCCAGCTTCTAATTATAATATCCATCTTTGTCATTTTAAATCTCTTACTAGAATGCAGTTAATAAATAATTAAGAAATAGATTAAACCCTCTCAGTGAGACTACTAAAAAAAGAAAGCGGTCACAAGGTAATGAAATTTCGTCACTAGTTAGTGCCCGAAATTTGAGCGCCCTCGCTCGGCCAGCCGCCCGGGGATTACTGCTGCATTAACTCAGTTCACTTACCTGAGATACTAGGGTTGTCACAAATGACCTAGAGTCCTATGATTAATTCTTGAAAAGGAAATAAATAAATCCTGATCAAATGCAGTCAGTATAGGAAATGAAACCGGTCTCATTATACAATTAAAATTGCTCAAACAGTTAAGGAAAAATGCTTACTAATCTTACTAATATTGTATTACTAATATAATGCGAAAGTTTGGATGGATGGATGGATGTTTGTTAGAGTTTGTCGCCTAAACGGCTGAATGGATCTAGATGAAATTTGGCTTAGATGCAGAGGATAGTCTGGAAGAACACAAAGGCTATTTACTTTTGTTTTTTTTTAATTCCACGCGGACGGAGTCGCGCGCGAAAGCTAGTTTTAATAAACGATTACATGACTTACGGGGCATTACTATTTTTCTGAGTAGGGGTGATCGCGGAGTAAAGCGGATCGCCTAATGTTATTTTATCCGACGCCCACAGACGCAACGTCAAGGGAAGCGCGAATTTTTACGACGTTAAACTTGCCAACCCTAGCAGTCTCGTATATTATCCGGGAATTTCCACACGTTACTCTCTACTCGGATTTAAGTTAAATTGAGTGTTTTGCATTTTTTTTCGCAACTGTGCTCTGCCGGCGACGAATTCCCGACTAACTTTTTTAACTCGGGACTGTTTTTTGATGAAGGCTCATTCCACCCATTAAACGGCTAAAGCGAAGTCACTTCGTAAATACGGAATGCCCGCTCATGCGAGTTTCGCCGAAAGTCTTTGACGCCTTTGATGCTCTTTGTTGATTGCTCTTTATTCTATTGTAAAAGGATATAGCGATTCGATTCAATTACATTTGTACTATGGAATTTAACAACATTGATTGGATATTGAGGAAACAAAAAACGGAATATAAAGTAATTAGAGGATTACTTAGCAAAACTTTAATTGTACAGTTGGGATGACAATTTTGCCTACATATGCTGTGTTTTACACTTGTTTGTTTTTAAACGGGATACAAAGTTTTCGCTTTACTTCCTACTTATCTTATAAATGCGAAAGTTTAGATGGATGGATGTTTGTTAGAGTTTGTAACTTAAACCGCTGAACGGATCTCGATAAATATTGGCATAGATGTAGAGGATAGTCTGGAACAACACATAGACTACTCTTTTGTTTTTTTTAATTCCAGGCGGACGGAGTCGTGGGCGAAAGCTAGTATTATTAAATTTCTTTTCATTTATTTTGATCAATGTTATCTCAATATGTATTTAATAATAATTAGATTATGTAACAATAAATTCTCCATTTCAAATGTCTTGAGAAAATTTTTCACATTTAGTTGATTCTACTGAACTTTTACATCGGAGCGGAGGAAAAAATAAGCCATTCGTTTGCAAAGAACTCGAACGATGAAATGAAGTTACGGGTCCTTTATGTTAATAGCAAGAAACTTGCGAACTCCGAAAAATAAATGCCTCTTTATTGTTATTGTAAAGGCAGTTCCACAGAATAACGCACTAAAGTCTTGATTTTAATTGAATCATTTTTATTATATGCCTATTTTCTTTTATTCTATATTGCTTTTAAAACAAAGTTGTGATAAAATTACAAATAACATTCCAATTAGACAGAACGTATATGAAATAAAATTGATGGAATTCCAACTAAATTAATTTACATGGCTAAAGTAATTAGAAATTACGAAACACCTAACGGTAGGAAATGGTCAATAAAAATTTAAACCCATAGACTAAAATGAGAATTATTAGAATTGTGATACTGTAAAAGTTAAATGCTAATTGCTACCCAAAGTCGTTTAAGGGTGACATGATTTCAAAATAATCCCTTAGTGTCAAAATCGCTCCATACATGTACACTGCCATACACGTTAGCGTAGATTTCTTATATTAATCTACACTAAGGATCACTCTTAGTTACCAATAAATGACTCTAAGTGTCGCAGTTAAGGCGTTTCTTTTTTACTACGGCTATTATTGCATGTTTAGTGTAATCTATTACTGCATACTAATAAAATATTTTTTTTAGTAAAAGAATTTCTCTAGCACGGCTTAACAATAACACCAAGCGGGTTTTCGTGTATAAACCTCATTAACTAACTTCAAGTAGGTCTAATTAATTTAATTAAGTATACAACTATAATCACAACAGACAAACGGGGAAACTATTTATATTATTCCGAGTAATTCTTTCCTAACTTACATTAGACTTTAAACATATGAAAAAAGGGTAACATCATCATCATATCATGACCAGCTCACTATACGTCCTTACTGATAGCCTCGGAGCCTACCCTGATAAGGGGTGACTAGGCCATAGACAACCACGCTGGCCCAGTGCGGGTTGACTTCACACATATCTTTGAATTTCTTCGCCGATATGTGCATCACGATGTATTCCTTCACCGTAAGAACGTCGTGTAAATTATGTACATAAGAAATATAAATATAAATATAAATATAAATATAAATATAAATACGAAAATAGAAAATCACATTGGTACGGCGGGGTTCGAACCCAAGACCTGTAGATTAAATATTTTGACTAATAGTTATTTTCCCGAAACCTAATAAAACTAAATCATACTGAAACATTGTCTCACGGAACAATTATTATAGTTTATTGTTATAAAATTTTACAAGCGTATTTTTCGAACTAAAATATTGTAAATTTTCTCTCTATACGCCTTTTATTTAACCTATCAATAAAAACAACGTTACTATTCGCAAAACCTACAAAACCTTTTTAAATTTGACGTGTAAATACATAGAAAATCTTTTCGGGGAACAAAAATCATTGGCGTTTGCGTTTTGCGTGAAAACGTCGAATCTGTTATTTTATCTGAGCCTTCAATAAATATTTTTATAGAAATGTTGGAAATATTCTTCAATAATTATAAAACAAATATTACGTGATCCAAATTTCGAAGATTTAAAGATTTTGACCAGTCAGTATCAAACCGACCGACTTTACAGTTGTCCGTTGATCGTGTCATTGAAGTAGAGTTGTAGTCAGTTTGAAATTATTTTCTTACTAGCTTTCGCCCGCGATTCCGTCTGCGTTGAATTATAAAAACAAAAGTGAGTAGCCTATGTGTTTATGCCAAATTTTATCGAGATCCTTTTAACGGTTTACACTACAAAATCTAACAAACATTCATCCATCAATCTAAACTTTCGCATTTATAATATTAGTAAGATAAATACTATTTTTGTTTAAAATTAAGCATTATTATCATTCATTATGTCCTAATTTAAAAATTAACTGCCAAAATAATTTTTAATCTGTTTTATTAAATACTTAATTATTACAAGACCACTAAGCAAACTTAATATCTGTTGTACTTCGCCATATAAGTAAACTTGTAACTAAGCTAAACTGCTCCAATCCTAGTTTGAAGAAAATTGAAAAGACGTTAGATAGAACCGCTTAAATCCGGTTTAAACCGGATTCAACCGGTTGCTGCCGCACCGTGTAAGCTGCAGATTATTAGACTTATGCTTTAAAGAATTACACACTCTAAATCTTCCCTACTTTATTACGTCACACCTTATTTAAATCTAAAATTAAATGTATATTAACATGTACCAAATTTATATAATACTAGCTGTTGCGCGCGACTTCATCCAAATTAAATTTAAAAAAAAAATTATATCCCATCTTACTCAGCGATAACGTAGCTTTTTAATGGTGAAAGGATTTTCGAAATCGGCCCAGTTGTTTTTGAGTTATTTCAATACATACAAAGATACAAATCTTTATTCTTTATAATATTAATATAGACGATAATTAGATTTTTGTTTAAAAGATCGTTATTTAATTATTTATTAGAACAATTTGGCTAAAACATTCTTATAAATTAAGACTCCTGTGAAACTGAAAATGTTTCACACTGTTTGATTTCAAAGCACAAACGCAAATAAAATAAAAACAGCGGTACACTTTACGGTTTCAGAACTGCATAATATATTTTTCATATTTCTTTCAAAGAAATGGGTTCACAAAGTTAAGTTTTCATTCCTTTTGATTCGTCAAAAAGAATTTAAACGAAAATACGATCTTAAGAACACTGAAGTGAAAGTGTCACCGTACGTTGATGAATGATGTCACTTTATAATTTGCCCATTATTAAGATTCGGCGAACATTTCCAACGAATCCATTCACAAAACGAATTATTACATTTTGACACTAACTGCCACCAGTTTCGTTGTCTTTCTTAGTTTAGACGTAGTATAAAAAGTACACGAAGGGACTCAGGGACCAAGTAACCACGTATGACAAATTTTATACGTCTCTTTAATAACAATAATTAGATATGTAATTGAACTAATATTTTTAATATCTCTGGTTATAAAACAAAAGGGCAATATCAACGATTACACAGTAACATATTCACTGGTCGAAAACAAGATAGCAACGGCTTCAAGATGTTGAAAGAAATATTGCTAATGAGGGGAGAAAACCCCGGTCCTAAGTCTGCAAATGTCGTTTGCAAATAAATGCAACTTTTCTTTAGCGTGCTACTGGAAGATTCCACAAAAACAAAAAAATTATTGCTCGGAATTATTTATTTAAATTGGATGCATTGAAATATAGTGTTGCCAATTGGAATGCAATCTAATTAACTATGTTTTTTTACTGGTTTATTTTAATAGTAGATTTCATTTTTGTTAAGTTGACGCATTTAGTCACCTCCCATGGTTGTTCCTTAGGAATCATTAATGATTTAAAATTTAAACATGATTATAATTTATAAGGTCGATATGTAACTTTTAGCAAGACAAATTCAAATCTTTTTAATCTCTATATGTTTGGTTAATTAAAAAATTCGTTTCGTTTTTTTCTGACAATAAAATGTAAAAAAAACATAGAATTCTCTATCTTTCATCGATACCCTTGCAAAATAAACCACAGTAATATTTAAATCTAATTATTAAAGAGCGCGCTTCAATAAATTTTCTTTTTGCCGCACAAAGCGCACCCTTTTACATTTAATTCCTTAATTAACCTCCGCATTCGTACGCTGTAAGGCTGTGAACACACTGGGGGATATTATACAATTTATTACAACTCATCTATACTTCTATATCTATACTCTATACTATTATAATAAAGCGTAAACACACACATCTTTGTTGCCTAAGATGTCAGCAATTACAGCATATTTTTGAATAACTCTTTTTTTAATAAAAAGCCCTACGCTTACTTTACGCTTTAGGCTATATATTTTCACGCGATTAAACTTAGGGGTAAATATTTTGGATAAAAACTCTAATGTGGGAAAGAGACCATAAGTTGCTGCCAACATCAAGGAATCAAGGTTGCCATGGTTTGACATCATGTCATGTCATTTTGACATTTGCAATTGATAATTTCACAAATGTAAACAATAAAATGAATTTTTTATATTATAGTTTTATGCGGATGAAGTCGCATGGGAACAGCTAGTATATTATATTATTTTACTTATGGTTCTTATAATATTATTTTACATATGGTTCTTAAGCCTATAAATATTTTGTAGAACAAGATGTGGACTTTAAAAGCGTGCATAAATCTGAAACTAAATTATCGCACAAATGTTTAGTCTCGCTTTGGCTCCAATAAGCTTTAAATCACCTCTATTTACTTGATTTTTAGTTGTTCAACTAAACAATTGAATTGGCTGCGAAACAATCGACAATCGTACCGTCGTGCGATAGTTTAGTCAAAGGTGTGCGCCCGCTCTAATACTAACGTACTAACGTACGCACGTACTAGCTTTAAATGGTAGGATAGCTGAATGCCACAAGTTATTTCACGTTGGGTTCTTCCAAAAATTCCGTCCGCGAATTCCTCGGTTGAAACTCGCGCCTTAATCCGTAGAGTAATTACAACACGTAATATAACAATACGAAAGTGTTGGTGTACTGTGAAAAACGTACGTTTCAACACTAGCAACCCTCCGTCATAATCAATCACACGGTACGATTGTTCATACGCTATTGTTTTTTTATTTTTCCCCAACAACGCGTGCATTTCGGACAAAAGATAGTTGAGACGAGTTATAAATTATGTAACGGACTTCGTTTGGACACGATGCGAAAGCGGGAAAATTTATTTTTCATAGAGATCGAGTTTTTTTTTAAACATAAAATATAAAAGACTAGCTGTTCTCGTGCGGCTTCATCCGCATGAAATTATAAGAAACTTTATTTTATTGTTTACATTTGTCAAATTCTCAATTCAAAATGTCAAAATTACCGTTACCATAATTACATTGCTTCCTTAATGTTGGCAGCTTGTAGTTTATGGGTCCTTTCCCAGATGAAGGTTTTTTACAATTCACTTATCCCTTAAATTTAATAGCGTGAAAATATATAGCCTAAAGCATTTCGTAAGAATAGGGCTTTTTATTAAAGAGAGGATTATTCAAAAATATGCTGTGATTGCTGACATCCTACGCCACGAAGTAGTGTGTGTTTACACTTTATTATATTAGTATTTAAGTATAGATAGGGGTATAATAAGATCTGTGAGATACATCAATAATGAGACCTTATTAAGTACCCATAACCGAGCAAATCTGACGTCTTTTAAGGGAGGCTTTTTTCCTGTTTTGATTATATTTCGCTTCTTGATACATTGTCATCTAGCATTTTAAATTGGAATAAAACTTCGCCACGTCGACTTCTAATTAACGAAGCCAGTACTTTTTCAGTTACAAAGTTACGGGAAAAAACAAACATCGCAACAGCGGAATTCAAGTTTGCTGGGGCAGTGGCAACTTTTAAATTAAAAGTTCGTTTTGAATTCGGCTTTATTGTAATTTACGCGAGGGAATCCTTCGCAACCTAATACCCGGTACACACTTGGCCAGGCCAGTTGGATAGTAGCGCTCAATTCTGGACTGGAATTCAACATGCATAATGTGAACACAAACTGGCGCTAGAAGTCCATACAATGCATGCTTGGCTTACGCTATTGTCCAACTGTATTGGCCAAGTGTGCACCGCGCATTAGGTTGTATAATACGAAATTAAAAAGAACTACGGACAACCCAATGTTGCAATAGCTTCCTGAACTCTGAAACTAAATTGTGAAATTCTTTTATTGTTTTTCATTAAACTAAGTTTCTTTTAATTACTTGAAATCGATCACGTAAACGTGGAAAGTTTGTAATTTGTTTTTAATCTGATGCAAAACTTGCGTTAATTATTACGATTGCGACGTCGTTTTTCAATTAGGTAATAAAAAAACAATAGAAATTATTACGTAAAAATGTTTGTATTGGTTACAAAATTTTTGAACTTATATATTATACTACTCACTGTGTTAATTTCTTTCTCAAATACCTGAAACAGAAGCATAAAAGTGTTATTAGTTAAAAACATGATATAAGTAAAGTCATTAGCCTATACAATTAACAAAATCGGAGTGTCTGTATATAATATCGAAAAAAAATAATTGCAAACATGTACATATATGCGTTCCTAATAACGAGAATTCTATTTTCTGTCTGTATGCAAGCGTGTGTTCCGGGTAATCTCCGGAACAGTTGGGACAATTTTGCCTGGAAAGTAACTGATGTACGAGGGAATATTATAGGTTACTTTTTTAAAAATGACAACAAAGTCACGGGCAACCGCTAGTTCTATACCTATCCTTCTATTCTAATATCATACAAGATGAGAAGACATTAAATATGTACAACCATGACCACTAGTCCATACAAGTTTCTGTTCATATTTCAAATGCAATGAGCAAAACTTGTCAGCGCCGGCGATGGTTGGTCTGCAGGTGTTTTGCAATCTGTATTCATGAGGATTCCGGTACAAACAAAAACTGTTCTCTCTACTACAGCTTTCGATCTCAACAATGTACTACTATTTGTTTGTTTTCAAATTATAAGATACTAGCTTTCGCCCGCGACTCCGTCCGCGTGGAATTAAAAAAACAAACAAAAGTGAGTAGCCCATGTGTTCTTCCAGACTATCCCCTACGTGTATGCCAAATTTCATCGACATCCGTTCAGCCGTTTAGGCTACAAACTCTAACAAACATCCATCCATCCATCCATCTAAACTTTCGCATTTATAATATTAGTAACTAAGATTTAGTTTTTTATTCTTAGTTATCAAACGTGCTCTTTCATATGCGTCTCTTCTGCCGTCAATTAAGGGTAGGCCACGCATCTGCGATTGCGGATGTCTGTAGGCAGGCGATCGCCTCGCCTTTTCGGCGAATTCAGGTGGCCGCTCTCTCGTTTGCCACCTTACGAGTATGATATAAAAAAACAACCAATGGGTCTGTTATTAAAAATAAATTATTAAAAAAAATAGTTTCGTGTTAAAAACTACTTTGACTGACGCGTATTTATAATAAAAAAACCTTATCTATGGCAACATCCATTTTATGAAACTTTTCTCCAACCTACTCAACACTTTATTACACTCATCAAAGTAACAAAACTCGTTGATTTTCAAGTAAATTAAAAACAAAAAACCGAGAACATCCGGTAATTGCGCAAAGGGTGAGGAAAATTTATCAAGAATATTAACACCGCAAAAATACAACCGAAAAAGGTCGAAAGAGAACAAATGGCTCGGAGTGGGAAATAATTAGTTCTTCGAACGAAATGCGCGGGAGAAATCCAAGATGGCCGCCAGTGATAATTCGTAAACAATATCCCTGCGTAACGTCGCCACCTAAATATGAAATGCGATGTGACAGTAAGCGGGATAGAAAGTGACAAATCTTTAGGGAGACGATGTATTATTTTTGCTTTAAGATGACAGATGAGACAAATTCTATTATTACCTGATAGGCCAATTTATTTAACAAGAAGCTTTCGCCCGCGACTCCGTCCGCGTGGTATTAAAAAAACAAAACCAAATGGTCAATGTGTTCTTCCAGACTATCCTCTACGTCTATGCCAAATTTCATTGGGATCCGTAAAGCAGTTTAGGCTACAAACTCTAACAAACATCCATCCATCCATCCATCCATCTAAACTTTCACATTTATAATATTAAAATAATTAAAATAATATGATGAAATGTTAAAGTACATAACTGTTATGTACATTACAGTAAGTGTTAAATTCAGAGCCTTCAACAGTAGTTTAGTTTAGTTAGACAAATGATATTTTTTATATAATATGACCCTTTTAGGTATACACACAAAACTTTGTATCTACACGATTAAGGACGGTTTTCGAAGTAAAGTTACGATTATTAATCTGTACTAAATATATTAAGGAGAAAAGAATTGTATTTTTGTATGTATTTGATTCACGAAAAAACTACTGGTCCGATTGAAAAAAAATATTTCATCATCAAAAAGGTTTATCTATGAGTAACATTGTCTACTTTTTTATTATTTTTTTATTTTGCATGGATTAATTCGCGAGTTTTAATGTATAATGATTAATTCATCAATATTAAGACACCATTATTTTGTTGAATATTCAGAATATAACGCAAATAGTAGTCAATTTCATACATTTCGTATACCGTGTGCAGGATTTGTCAATGTTTAACGATTTATTTGTGTAAACCGATGACTTCAAAGGAGAGTGTTATCAGGGTAAATATTCGCATATACGAGTATCAGGAAATACGCACATATCGGTGTTCGAATCGAAAACAAATATTTACAAACTTATGAAGAATATTTAAAACTAGCTGTTGCTCGCGACTTCGCCCGCGTGAAATTAAAAAATATCGCCTATGTTACTCACAGATAAATTACCTTTCTAACGGTGAAAGAATTTTCAAAATCGGACCAGTAGTTTTTGAGTTTTTTCAATAAATACAAAAATACAAATCTTTCCTCTTTATAATATTAGTATAGATAAACTATTTTAAAATCCATTTTAAATATCTTTTAACCTGAAAATTAATATCTTCGAGTGGAAAAATAAAATTAAAGACAATTCAACCAAGCGCTTTAATGTATGTAAGGGTTGGCTTCCATTGCCTAAACATAGTTATTTTAGTTTATTCAACTAGAATGATAAATGAGTACGGGGAAGCCTACGGTTATTGAAGACGTATACCAACTAAGGTTATACTAAAACGCAATACCATTTCCGTCAACACTTAAATAAACCTGTCATATTACCCGGCAGTAGTGACCGCAAGCAATTATGCCCGTTATGTACATACACATAAAGAATAAAATGTTATGCGTGTATTAATAATATTCATGACTATTATGGGACGGCAGCTGGCATTGGTTTGATGGTCCCAGTTGCCAAATACGGGTGTACAACGCCTTTTAATAGTTGTAAAGACATTATAAACATTAACCTTATCTATGGAACGCTCTTTGTTTTATATTGATCATTTTTAACGCCATATCTGCTATTAAAGGATATAATTAATCTCTTAGAACAAGCGTTCACATTAACCATGGGGTAACGCGCGACGTCAACTATAAATGGTTTCGACTTTATTTATTTATTTATTTATTTATTATAAAGCCACTCAGCACTTTACTTGATATCGCACCGCGCAGTGTGTTCTTAGCCTTATGGTCTAGGTTATTTTTCTCCAGAAGATAATTCTTCTGCTTCTGAGGAATCTTCGTCCAGTGTACAAAGAATATGAAGAAGTTTACTGCGTCAGTATATCCAAGTATGCGAGAGCATTCGATATTAGAGTTAGTAGGCATTTACTAAACTAGCGAGTACCATCTTTCAACCACTTAACCACAACATCAGGAGGGATCGTGCTCGAACGCTCGATCATTAAAAGATCTGAATTTAAAAGACGTACATGTTAAAATTAATCATAATTTAATTGCTATTTTATACTGGTACAAATAGATTGTATTCATCTCCCACTACTCTACTCCAAATAACTCTATCATACGTCTTCTCAGTCATCACTCCCTTCTTGATCATGTCACCTTTCACGCAATCTATCCATCTCTTTCTAAGTCTACCTCTACCGGTGTACCTCCAATCATAACTAACGTCCTTCTTGTTACATGCGATTCGTCCCTCCTCATAACAAACAAACTGGAATAAATAGATGTTTAATAATTTTACTCAGTCCCTTTTAATCCCACACTTGTAAGTAAACAGCTACGTAAAGTGCCTTGGTTAACCACCGTTACCTACTTAGAATTAGTTTGTACGTATTTGTTTTACAAATAAATAGAATTGTTTCCATTAAAACATGATTATCTTAAAATGCTACTTGCAATACCGTTTTCATTTATTCATTTTAAAAACCGTTTAAAACTGGGGTAGGCTGAGACCATGTACTTCTATTTTTTAAATATCAACACATTTCTAGAAAATTTACTAACATTTCTTTTACGATTCCAAATAAGCTATAGGCTTGTGCTTGGATATGGTATACAATAGGCGAATGGCGGGATTTGAACCCTGGTCCACGTGATCGGGAATCTGTACCCTTAACCATTAGGTCTTTGGCGCTTAAATGATGCATTCATACCACTTATTCCACATTTATGAATCTACGGACTCTAGTTCGTGGAGCTTCCTTAATTTGTCATTAATTTAGTTTATATAAGTCCGTTAAGGACGACTCCTACTAACCTCTAATTTAAAAATTTTCAATGTCACCTTACATCATAACGCAAAATTATATTGCCTTTTGAAGGTTTCTTTAATTTGTCAATAATTTAGTTTATATAAGTCCGTTAAGGACGACTCCTACTAACCTCTAATTTAAAAAATTTCAATGTCACCTTACATCATAACGCAAAATTATATTGCCTTTTCAAGGTTTATTATCGTTTGTTGAATTTTGAACATCTTTTCATTTCCCATTCGCGGGGCTAACGCGACAGTTACGCAAGCCTTAAAAACCGACTTGACCGCCGTCTCAAGGTCGCGGTAATAGGGTCATAAAAGCGAAAGTGCCTCGCTTCGTATCGGGGGCGGGGACAAGAAAGTGTGCGTAAGGCCAATAGCACAAGGTCCCGTATTGTAAACAAATTGGACACGATTCGAGAATACGGTTCCGCTTTGGGGATAGAGAATTACATGTGTTTGATACACGATTTACCTTCGCGTAGGTTAACATTGCTGCTAGCTGTTACTCGCGAATACGTCCCCGTGACATAAAAAAAATACATAGCCTATGTTACTCACAGATAATGTAGCTATTTAATGGTGAAAGAATTGAAATGGGCCCAGTAGTTTTCGAGTTGTTTCAATACACACAAAAACACAAGTCTTTCCTAGTTATAATCTTACTAATACATATTATAAATGCGAAAGTTTGGATGGATGGATGTTTGTTGATCTCGATGAAATTTGACTCAGATGTAGAACATAGTTTGGAAAAACACATAGGCTACTTACTTTTCTTTTTTAATTCCACGCGGATAGAGTCGTGGGCGAAAGCTAGTAATAGTATAGAAGTGTAAATATGAAGAGACACAAAAGTATCTTGTGAAAAAACGATAATTTTTGATTGTCTTGATGAATTTTGTAAAGGTGAAAGGTTATAGAAAATTGTGTTCAATTCTGTAGACATTAAATGTCAATATATGATTTCATTAATACCAGATAATGGATTGTGTGCAATGTATCCGAACTTGGGCGTTGTTCTGTCCTATTTCGATGATGGACGACTGTTTGTTGAAGATGAATTGATCGAATTCCATTTGGCTTTTTAATTTTGTTTTATTTACACACGTTTTCGATTTATTAATTTATTTAACAACAAAATATTATTCAGTTAACATATTAAGTATACCTATAACATTACATAAAAAAATTAAAACAATGTTTTAGGAAATCTAAATTAATTTAATTTAATCTTAGAAATAAAAAGAACATAACATGATTTCTTTAATAAGTTATTAACTTGTATTCTCTACGAATTAATTAACATGTAATCCACTATCGTGTCTAAAGTTCTCAAGCACAGACACGCAATATTATCCGTATGTTAGAACATAATGCTTGTTTCACACAAGGGTAGAATATTAAGGCAGAACAGCAAACAGCTTGACACTTACTGTCAAACAGTGTGTCAACCTTACTGTCAAAACAGTACAAACTCCATAGACATGATATATTTGATTAGCAATATCGTTATAGAATAATGTGAACATTAACTGATATATCGAAAGATTTTTTTCTCCATACATTTTGACTCCTACATTATTGATGGACTGTAGATCTTTACGCTAGTGATATTTACATCGAGACATTGTCGTTATTTGTCAATATATGTCACGGTAGTCGAAACCTACAATATCAACTACTTTTACACGAGGGCTACTCAATGTGTGCGTTAAAACAATAGCATATCTGACTATTCTGTACTCGTGTAATAGCCAATATAGACAGAGAATTCCCGGAGCGAAATCTGGCTTTAATATTGAATATAAACTCATGATATTATCGCTCGAACTTCGACTATGAATAACGGGGACCTGTAACTTGAGCTAAGAGCCCCGGTCGTTCGCGATTTGGATTTATCAACGTTAGGGCTGCGCTTGATTGCGTAAGTTTCCGTTTTACCCCTTACTACGGCAAATACGGCCCTTATTTAAAGCTCGGTATACACTGTTAAGTTTCATACAGAAAATTGATAAATAATTTATAATAAATTAAAGCAAAACCATATAAACAAATGGGGTTATTATAAATTACTAGCTGTTCCCGTGCGACTTCATCTGCATGAAATTATGAAGATTTTATTTTATTATTTACATTTGTCAAATTATCAATAGCATATGTCAAAATGACATGATATGACAAACCTTGGCAACCTTGCTTCCTTGATGTTGGCAGCAACTTATGGTCTCTTTCCCACATTAGGGTTTTTATCCAAAATATTTACCCCCTAAGTTTAGTGGCGTGAAAATATATAGCCTAAAGCGTGACGTAAGTGTAGGGCTTTATATTAAAAAAAAGAATGATTCAAAAATATGCTATAATTGCTGACGTCTTAGGCAACAAAGAAGTGTGTGTTTACGCTTTATTATAATAGTAATAGTATAGATTGGTTGGTAGGCGATTGAAAAACAGTTTAAAAACTCTATGAAATTGTAATACATTTATAGGTTTTCTGATATAATTTGTCTAATTTAAACATGTACAGGAAACTGTACAAAAGAAACGTCGTCATATCAAATACTTAGATAAAAAAAGGTTAGCATGGTATGGACATATGCGGAGAGATGATGACAAAAACGCATTAAAATTGAATGTGGATGGCTACAAAGGTTGAGGTAGAGTCGACCAAAGTAAGTATGTATGGAGTGTGTGAAAGAGGATATGTGTAAGAAGGGAGTGAATTCAGATATGACGTCTGATAGAGATGGAAAGAACAGCAGTAAATACTATCCCGACCCTCGGGACATATGATGACTTAGTTAACAAAAGACTTAACAGATAATATTTAAAACTAGCTTTCGCTCGCGACTCCGTCCGCGTGGAATTAAAAAAAACAAAAGTGACTAGCCTATGTGTTCTTCCAGACTATGCTCTATACCTGTGCCAAATTTTATGGAGATCCGTTCAGCCGTTTAGGCTACAAACGCTAACAAACATCCATCCATCCATCGTAACTTTCGCATTAGTAAGATAATTATAATTATATATTATATGATGTGTCCATGTAAACTTACCCTTAACGCGTAATGACGTATAATAATTATTTAGATAAGGCAACGGCGTATCTTAATAACTAAGTTGTCATCGTAACTTGCTAAGCACTAGTCTTATAAACTAAGCAGTTAGGTCGTAATGACATAGGTCATAAATAACAGCATACCCATATCACGCGAAGTAGATAACTGTTTATTAAAGAACTATAAAAATATTTTATCTATGAATGAAATATACGGAACAGCAAGTCTATAAAAGAGTTAATGAATAATAAACTCTATTATATTAATGCTCAAGACATTTTTTCCATCATTATAAAAAAAATCAAGTATCTTTTGAAGATTAAACAGTTCAGATACTAGAAAACGATTTTTTGCTATTATTTCGTAAATTTAAAAGTAATAATTGATTGATTCTCGTCTGTCCGAGTTACTGAAAGAAAAAACAAAAACCAATGTTTTGTAATAAAATCGGTATAGACAATGTCTTAATTTTTTGTATTTTTACAGTGAAATTTTATTTGGCTTTGGTATCAAGTGAGATTACTTCTTTTGTTTAGAATGAAGTCATGATAATTGCAATATGATTAGTCCGTTTATTAATTCGCGGCAATATTCACAACTGTGAATGTAGGCACTTCGTTAGTGAATCGCTCATTCAGTTCAGCACCATCAAAGTCAGTTAAAGAAAACGATAAGATTACTTACACTATTATTTCTATCTAGTGTACAAATGTCTATAGTGTTTTAATAGTTTTTGATAGTAAGTAAATATGTATTTCCTGATTTAAACAGTTTTGTTACTTCACTTAGTCATTGAAATATTACTTAGGGTCCATCAGTGTAGGTAATGTAAGCAGTAAATTACCCTATATTGACAGAAAACCTGACATCATCATCATCATCATCTCCTTATCCTACTCCCGTAGGGTCGGCGCAACAGGTTTTTGTCCTCCACATAACTCTATCATACGTCATCTCAGTCATCACTCCCTTTTTGATCACAGAAAACCTGACAATTTGGATAAATTGGCCGTGGTTGAAAAGATCGAGGGCGAAGGATCTCGGCTGCCCTGAGACGAGTCGAAGATAGGACGGCGTTAAGGCTGGTTAATGAAATAAAGTTTTACCAGGGCAAGCACGACCTTTAGTAATAAAGATAAAGAGGAAGTAAAAGAAATGACCCTAAGTGTGACAGTTAAAACAATAAAGTCGATTTAATATTCTACATACAAGAAAACTATTGTGAAAAGCGGATTTGTCGACAGTAAGAAATTAAATATACACGTCAGATACAATCTCCGTAGAACAGGACACAAAAGACCTTGTTCTTTGGCCGACACTTGGCGGCGAACGTTTCAAATAGCAAGGAATTTACCAACAAGCCTGAGAAAATTTCATCTGACAACGAATACAATGAAAATTTAAAACTATACAGGGATGTTAGTGAGGCCACGTTTTTTTAATATTTTGTTGTGTTAAATTAACGTAGGGTCAATAGAGATGTATCCTGAAGCTATTTTAATAATTCATTGGTACAGTTTTCTTTCACACTATCACATCTATACACCAACCAATTATATTTTCTTTGTAAAATATACCATTCATTATTGGGGTGCGACGGGGTTTTGCGACAGGACAGTACAGGACCTGTAAGTTGCCGGCCTCAGTGTTCCCGTCCAGTTATAACGTGGGTGCCTTCAAGAGAAGGGTGAATCGGTACTTATTGAGCTAGCGCTATCTATCCTTCGGCCGCGTCTTCACTTAGC
The DNA here is from genome assembly GCA_029286645.1 of Papilio protenor. NCBI lineage: Eukaryota > Metazoa > Arthropoda > Insecta > Lepidoptera > Papilionidae > Papilio > Papilio protenor. Next base: position 2,499,539 of record JAGSMZ010000044.1, on the reverse strand, counting down.
TTAGGTGGAGTCGTGGTCAAGCGCTGGTTTATTTATGCTAAAATAAAAGTCACCTAAATGTCAATGCTAAAGTTTAAAGTATGTTGAAACAGTGAGATCTATAATTTGCAGAATTCTCAATATTACTATTCATCATCATCATCAACTTGCACTTATCCCTTACGGAGGGTCGGCACAGTATGTGCTGCTCTTCCAACATCTCTATCAGCTGTCATATCTGAATCCACTCCCTTCTTACAATATTACTATCCGTTTTGTATAAATCAGAGGTTTTGAGTTGTGTTATAAGCGATGAAATTCGCAATGTCATTTGTAACGTGGTTTACGTGACATTTGAAGTTAACCTCCATGACAAGCTCGTTTACTTCCCTGATTACTCCCGAACTTCATAATTAGGCGAGGCGGGGGCCAATAAAATCTAATGAAGCGACCCCTAGCGGCAGTTAAAGACATCCGTGCTTACCCTGTTTTGTTTCTTATTCTTGCCGTGACGCTGCTACGTGTTTGTCGATTTCTTAGTTAATATTAATACGAAAGTTAATGGACAGTCAAGTCTTAATATATTCTAGTACGTATTTATGGTTTAGTGTAGGAATTGTTTTTATATATTTTGTGTTAATGCCAACGTAAGTTTACACCAAAGTTGTAATTTTGGTGTAAATATTTGCTTGAATAAGCTTCTTAACTATATAAATTGTGTAGTTGTTAATATTTAGCTTGTAGTCTACAAAGAAAAGAACAAATGAGTGGTAAGATTAGGGTGATCATCCAACATTTATGCGTCATGTGGCATAATTCTAAAATAAGGGAACATTTTAAATAAAAACTAGGAAAGCATTATGTTAGTGAGTGTACCTTTAGTACAACTGCATACAAGACACAGATCACGCTTCTACCACGTGTTCACTACTGTACACTTAATGCAAATATTTACCACACAATATCAACCATATTACAATGGAATAAAGTTGAATATTAAAAAAGTTTTACCAAATAAAATCGTAATGAAGTCCGTATCGGTAGGTAAGGATAATAGGGGTGTTCTTTTAGTGGTTACGTGGTATGCGTTTATAAAATTGTTTAGACATTCTGTGAAAGTTCCATGGAAATAAGATTGGAATTTGAATCTGGAACGTTTGTAATTAACTTGGTTCTTTTAAATACGTATAAAATTTGATTGTCTACAGGATGTTTTAATATTAACGTTTTCAATGTTATTTAAATTCAGTGATTTTCCATAGTCGGTTGTCTACGTTATATCCGGGGTCATTCACCCCGATATTATCAGCGGATATCTATATGTTTGTTAATCTAAGGCTTTGATTTAACAGCCCATTGAATATTTCTAGAATAGATAGAATATTTCTTACTATAAAATACATATGGTGGGGTGTGAGCGAGAAGGAAGTATACTAGAGAATAAGAAGTGAGATAAAGATGAGATATGAGTCATCTAATCGGTGGTTTGGCGAACTTATTTCCAAGGTAGAACCCCCCCTTCCTTTATTTATTGATGATTACGGTTTTCAAGTATGAGATAAACAAAATAAAAAAAGATTTATAGATTGCCTAAAATTAGCAGTAATTTAATGTTAATGTATTTAATCAATATTATCGTAGGATAAGATACATTTAATTAAAGAGAAGAATTCAAAGCGACTCGTCTATTCCCAGTAAAGTCGTACAAAGGAGTCTGGTTGCGTGCATTACATGAAGCATACGTCTTACGCATATAAATGTTTTTGTAACAACCTTCGCCTTGTAACACGCGGTTTAGATAACGAAATGGATTGTAACACGTGGCTTAGATAATATAATGGATTGTAACACGTCTGTATAACCAAGTCTAATATCTATCAGGTTAAATTGAAATAAATTTCAATATGAAAGAAATGAAACAAAGATTATAAGAGTGGATAAATTGAAGTAATTTGAACATTATCTTATAACTATACTAGTCTTTAATACATAACGGTAAAAAGTAATGCAAACAGATAAATGTTTTTAACAGTGGTAGAGCCCGCTTTAACATCTTCGCACAAATGGGCCGACACCCCGGTGTAATACCACGACCACACAGAAAACAGGCGTGAAGTGGAAGCAATTCCGCGTTTCGTCTGTAGAATGTGGTGTCGGAGGCCTAATTTTAGTCCCTTTCCATTTCCACCTTTTCCTAAGTGGAGAGGATGGGCAGGAAAAGTGGATTTGACGGTGAAGGAGGCGCATAGGAAGGGGAAATGTCCTCTTTATGTGCGTCTCCTCCTCCGTCAATTAAGGGTAGGCAACGCATCTGCGATTGCGGATGTTCATGGGCAGCGGTCGCTTTCCATTTAGATGGATTCAGGTGGCCGCTTGCTCGTTTGCCGCCTTATATTATAAAAAAATATAGTAAAAGGTGCTAAAATAAAGAAAATAAAATGACAACATTTTAACTACTGACTTTTATCATGACCTGATTTTCTCCATTTTCCAAGCTGCCAGTACAAGCGTTAATCGTTTAACCGAACATCGACATCATCGAAGAGGCGCATAATCGTAACGATAATGGAACGAAAAACGTCTTGCTCGATACTAAACGAATATCTGAATCGATTAAGATTCGCTGTCCATTAATTTTTATGGACGTACTGAAATCACGTTTGAAATTCATATTGTAGATTAGAGATAGAACAAGCTGGTGCTGATTTAATATGATTTTAAGGGAATAACAATTTTGATACCAAAGACTATTTACTTGTTGGACCCTAAGTCGTAATTGTTTAAAGTAATTGCTTGCAGGTGACATCTAATAACACCTTAGCGTTTAGAGTTCTTTAAGAAAAGAGCGTGTTCTTTCCTAAATCGTTGGAATCGTCTCTGCAGTTCCTCTGCGGATGTCTATGGGTATTGATTGATTGATGATTATTTAAAGTATGGCACCTAGCTGGTCAATGGACCTCTTACTTATAAACAAAGATAGGAAAAAATCGATCATAAAAAATAAACAATATGAAAACTTTAAAACTGAGTCGATTATTTGGCTACTAATCACTTGGTTATCACAGTATCAAGTAATAACTTAGTACATAATTTATGTAACATAAATAAGCTTAACCAATTTTAAAACATAATGGCGTTTTGACGTAAATGCCACGAACAAATTTATTACAGTGTCGCATAATTTCCTCACGTAGTATTAATAAATTAAGAAACCGTTTTCAACAATTTGCTGGAAATAACACTGCCCAATTGTACAGTAGTTAGTGTCTACAGGGTCCAAGGTTTAAACCCTAATGTAAATTTGTGTTATATTTACATCAAATAATTAAGCTATGAAATTCCCACTTCATCATTAAAAAATATAATTTATAAAATATATTTAAACAACGAATTTATAAATAAGATAACTTGCAATGTTTTACGACGGTTGAACCATCAACCGCGTTATGAAGGTTTAGAGTGCGCGCACACCTTTGACTAAACTATCGCACAACTATTTAGTCTTGCTTTGATTCCTATGAGCTTATATGGTGGTGCGCACACTACTCGATTTTTAGTTCTGCAACTAAACAGTTCAGTTGACTGTGAAACAATCGACAATCCACAATTGTACAATAGTTGTGCGATAGTTTAATCAAAGGTGTGCGCCCGCTCTTATTGTACATATAGTCTGTCTTTACCAAAACGGTAGACTCGACCCCACTCAGCCGCGTGACGTAAATTGCGTTCTCATTAATCTAATGCAATATATTTTCCATTTAACCAAAACTGAGGTTAATGACATTTTAACCTTCTAAGAAGTAGAGGCAACCTTAAATTAATAAAATACAATAGCTATTTATGACAACAACAATTTAAATTAAGTTCTTTTTATAATATTAAAGTGCACTTGACTTGTAATCTACAGGTCTTGTGTTCGAATCCCGCCATGTACCAATGTGATTTTCAATTTTTCGAATTTTCATATGTACATAATTTACCCGACGTTCTTACGGTGAAGGAAAACATCGTGATGCAACCTGCACATATCGGCGAAGAAATTCAAGGCCAGTGTTGTTGACTATGGCCTAGACACACCCCTTATTAGGATAGGCTCCGAGCCCCTCGGTGGGGACGTATAGTGAGCTGGTGATGATGATAGAGATAAAACAATTTAAAGCGCCAATAGCTAAGGATTTCCGATCATGTAGTCGTAGGTTCGAATCCTATTCTATTATTGTAAATCATAATTTGAGATAAGCCTAGCTTATTTACAAAAAATGTTAGTAAATTAACAATCTACTAATATTCTATTAATTTTAAAACAAAAAAAAATATTGCTGACAGTTCTGACATACGACTAACTATATTTTCTAATCTCAAAAGTAAACCAAAACAATTGAAATTGTGTAACAATTTCCGCGCGCTTTTATTTTGTGTATAGAAATGTTTATTTTAAATTCTTTGAACAATCAAATACTCTAAACTCACGTCACGTCAAATGGAAAAATTAAAAAGGTTTTTTCAATACAACCAGTCATACGTCACGGATTAACGTCGTAAATTTTAGCAGCAAAACTAAAAGCTGTCCAAAGTTACGCAGAATTTAAAATATTCAAATAGAAAATATGTCAATATATAACACGATTGTGATGAGATTAATGTTTACGGCTTAAAATTAAAACATTTTGTACCTAACATTGTTGATGTTTCAGCATTACTCTACCATCTCAAGGCGTACTCCTAAAGGCTGAAATATATTAGTTACTAGCTGTTGTCCGAGACTTCGCGTGGTAATAGAAAACATACGAACTATAGAAATAACAAAAAACTACGTATCCCTCGGGAACCGGACATTTCTCGGGGATGAAACTTATCCCATGTGTACTCCAGACTTTGTTTTATATCTGTGCCAAATTTCAATAAGATATGTTGAACCGTTGCAGAATGATCGAGTAAACATTAAAAAACTAAATTAATAAATCCCACTGGAACCGTAACTATTCCCGGGATAAAAAGTAGCCTATGTGTTCTTCCCGACTATGCTCTAAACCTGTGCCAAATTTCATGGAGATCCGTTCAGCCGTTTAGGCTACAAACGCTAACAAACATCCATTCATCCATCGTAACTTTCGCATTTATAATATTAATAATAATATGATTAGTAAGATTATAGAATTAGCTGGCTCCTGCCACTTTGAGAATGACAAAACTGAGTATAGTTAAAGCGACTTACGCCACATTTGAATCCCTTGTAATCTTGTTGCTACAGCTAGAACTTTATTTTTTTATTTACAGCATTAACCATTTTAGTGATCAGTATTAAAATCGTAAAAGTTTAACACTTAATAGTGCTATAAAATGTTTTACGATTTTATTTTTTATCTGAACGCTATTACGCAAATCAAGTTAAGTAAAGTTAGCACTTAGCTGAATTAAGATAAATTAGGTCAAGTAAAAATAGCATGTCACTTAACATACTATACACTTGTCTATTACTGAAAGAAAAAAAAAGATGAAAAATTATAATAAAATCACTTACTACGACTCTAGGTTATATACTAGATTCGCCCGCGACTCCGTCCGCTTGAAATTAAAAATAAAAAACAAAAGCCAGTAGCCGATGCGTTCTTAAAGATTATGCTCTACATCTATGTCAAATTTCTTCGAGATCCGTTCAGCCTTTTAGGTAACAAACTTTAACAAACATCCATCTATACTTTCGCATTTTTAATATTACTAAGACTTTAAAATAATAAACCACGATTTTGTTGTAATACATATACTTTTCAAGTCAATATGTCGCTATTAAAAGTAAATATTAATATTGAACTTGTAAGTTCACAGCGCGACCTTGTAGGTTGATAAGAAGACATGCGGGCCGCTATCTGGCCCCTATACCACATGTGCTTATTCAATGCACTAACATTTCATAGAATTATGGACACACACGCTTGTAGCTAGAAAATTAAAGCAAATATAGTTAGATACATAAATAACTATATACTTGAGAACTTGCTTAATCCTTCGGTTTCAAAGATATACAAGCATATTATCACAAGATACATTATCTTGGTAAATGAGTATATTTATGCAGCTGACTGTAGTATATTTCTACCGTAATATTGTTGCAATGTTCTGGATTAACAAAAGTAGTTAGTAATTCATTCGGAAATAATTTAAATTACATTGATTAACTAGATATGATTCTAAAGAGGTCATATAAGACTTCTTGTTGATGAATACTGTTGGTTTTTTAATCTTTGATTATTGTCAAAGAATCAAAGATTAAAAAACCAATCAACTAAGTAGATAACACCACAATCATACTCGTATAACATACCAATCCCTACGGCAAACATTTTTAGTGACTTTGATGAGTTCCAGCAAGAAAAACTTTTAAATTTATTACATCGTATTCGGTCCATTCCGTAGTCTTCCCGCGTCGGCCTCATAACGTGGCAACAAATCAAAACAACTGGGACTTGCCCTAGTCCCGAAGATAACGTAAAGGTAAGTCAAGGGACTTATACTTCTGGCGACTATCCCGTGGTACAAGTCAAAAGAGGGAATCAATAGTCACATCTATACTATTATAATAAAGCGTAAACACACACTTCTTTGTTGCCTAAGATCTCAGAAATTACAGCATATTTTTGAATAATTCTTTTATTAATAAAAAATCCTACACTTACGTCATGCTTTATGCTATATATTTTCACGCCATTAAACTTAGGGGTTTAATATTTTGGATAAAAACCCTAATGTGGGAAAGAGACCATAAGTTACTACCAACATCAAGAAAGAAAGATTGCTAAGGTTTGTCATGTCATGTCACTTTGACATTTGCTATTGATAATTTGACAACTGTAAACAATAAAATAAAGTTTTTATAATTTTACGCGGATGAATCCGCACGCGAACTGCTAGTTACATAATAATAAACGGCTTTAGAATATGCACGATTTTTATTATAAGAGCCGCCGTATATAGCTTCAAGTAGTTCGTGTGCTGTTGGCAGCATTTTTTTTTTAAATTAGCCGAAATATTCTACACTGCTTAATGCTGCCGCTACACGATTAATCGACTTGACTTAGCTATCGTTTTGTATTCAACGACACTTTTATCTTTTAGTAGTGGTCAATGTTAAGGATTTAATAATTTAAGAGTTATTTATTATTTGTTTAAAGTATTCAAACGTTAAATTAATTCGTGGAACAAAACGATGAAAAAAAATTAACACCTATTAAGAATCAAACCGCTTACGCTTGTACTTTGTAGCTTAGGTAGGTTTTCTTTAGCTTATAATAGTTTACCCCGGCCCTTTGTCCGCTGCTGGCGAAGAGTGAAATAAATAACACGAAGGTGAGAGCACAGAAGTGGTGCGCAAGGTTTCTTTGATTCTTTCTTTGAAATTATACAAGATTTAACATCAAAAGATTTCCTTAGAAAAAGATACAATTGTATGTTAAGAGTTGAAATTTTTTAACAAATCTATGTTACATTATTTTTTATTTCTTACTAATATTTTAAATGCGAAAGTTTAGATGGATGTTTGTTAGAGATTGTAGGCTAAACTGCTGAACGGATCTTGTTGAAATTTGGTGTAGATGTAGAGGATAATCTAGAACACACAGACTACTTACTTTTGTTGTTTTTTTTTAATTCTAAGCTAGTATGAAATAATCTTTACACTTTCTGGTGTATCCTGTTAGAATAGTTTAATGAATATTGGTAATTTGACCTACTTATCTTACTAATGTATTTACCACGCAAATTCTGAATGGCTTTATGGTTCTCAATTAAATTTAGCTTAAAATACAGTTCGAAATAGCGCATAGACTACGTAAGTCTTCGTCGATGCTTAAGGAGGGAGTGGATTAAAATATGACTGCTGATAAACATGTATGAAAGAGCAGCCCATATTGTGCCGACCATCCGTGGGGGCAGTGAAGTTGATAATGCGTGGGCGCCAGGCATTAGAATTTTAAATCACGTACTCTTTAGTGATGTAACTAGGACGTAGATTGCTTTATGCGTAGTGACGTATGCTCCTTGGTTATATCGACTATAAACTTTTATCACGACATCGAGGCGACTTGCGTTATATTAAGCCATTCTGCGTCATTGATACAAAACTAACGTTTGATAATAGAAGGCTAACGTCATGAAAGTGTAGTTTAAGTATTGGTTAGATAGTTATGCTATAAAGGAACGATGGCATTATAGACTGGGTTTTATCGCATTTTCAAGGATGCGGATGCGGAAAGGACGCAGGATTCTCTTATTGTAGATTTTTATGTTGTTTTGTTTCAATGTTTTACGTATGTTAGAAATTTAAAAAAAAAAACAATAGTATTTTCCACGAAACAAGGTTAAAAATCTGTACAGGAAGTTTCTAACAAGCGCTATTTTAACGCTAGTTTATCTTAGAACGTTAATCTTATCCAAATTTCAACAATAACGATCTCCGCCTGCGAATAATGTGTAAAAAACATTGGTGTACGACCTCGTCAGGGTCATGGCATAAGTAAAGGTCATTGCCCTCGCTATTGTAATAGACTAATTAATATGGCACAGGCAGAGTAAAGTTTAATGAACTTTGGAAAATTGGAAAATGTGGCTATAATTTACGTCCTGATCCTATGTTAGTGCCTATGTCACCTTCATTTAGATCAGGACTGTCCAAACCGTGGCCTGCTGGGTTGAATTATTACGGCCCGCAGAATGTTAACAGGGTTGTAAAAGACAAATTAATAAAAAAATGATAGTAAAATAATGGTACCTAATCTACATCTTTATACATATAATAAAATTATGATATCAAATAAAAGAGTGTCTGTTTGTAATATCAAAAGAAAATTACCAGATTTCGGGAAGATTTTTTTTTTTTTATATTTGTTAAGCAAGCGCTTGACCACGATCCCACCTGAAGGAAGTGACGATGCAGTCGAAAGATGGTACGCGCTAGCCTAATAGATGGCTGTTCACTCTCCTTTTGAAGGCCCCCACGTCATATTTGGACGGGAAAAGAAAAGATGAAGATGTATTTGCGTTGCTTATAACGAAAACCGCATTTAAATAATTTTTGTCTGTCTGTCCGCAAGCCGCGTTTGTTCTGGGTATTATCCGAAACGGCTGGGCCGATTTCGACCGGACTTTCACTGAAGGGTAGCCGACATAGACGGGCATATTACAGGCTACTTTTTTTTTAGTTCCGCGCTATCAAAATGGCGTAACGGGTGGTCCAAATTTGCGCTAACGAAGTTTGCGGGCGACAGCTCGTATTCAATAATATTTTGCACCCCTCCAATGTATTTAGTCATTTTTGTTGGCTATGGGGTACATCGTTTGGGCAGCCTTGATCTTTATATAGCATTTATGGCTAGGTTCCTTATTATACGGTTTATAAGTCAAGACTTAAGATTGAACAGTCAGGTGTATTAACCCCTCAACAATGTTTTAAACATCAACTATTCAGATACGCGTCAGTTCACTAACAATTCAAATAGACGGAAATATAAGGTCACTGACCTCGTGGAGGTCGTCATGACAGGCGTGTGCGAATCATTTGGAAAACTACGTGTCAAAGACTTTAAGGTTACGTAATTTGGTCACGTTGTTCAAAGGATTAATAACCCGACTAGTTTTGATTATCAGTGGAGATGGACTTTAAAATATTTCTTTTAAATTACTTGTATGTGTACTTTATGCCAGTAACATTTTCCCATCTTATTTCGTAGTTTTGCTGACACTTAAGGCTGGAATACACATAATGTCGTCTCTTGCATGCAAGCTACTTGCAAATGCCGTGAAACGCTAAACATTTTATTAGCATATGTGTACGCATTGTCTTTGTCATACAAGCTACTATTCCATTTTACTGACGTGTAATCCCGCCTTTAGATTTTAATGGTCATGCCTGTTCAGCAATAACTTAGTGTAGATTTTTCATATTATATTAACGCTTAAGGCCCACTCAATGTTTTTAACAATTCTGAGTGTAGCTGTAATCGGTAAGAAAAGTTTCAATCAACTCTACAAATTCTACTTAACTATACATGGAAAAAGGTAAGATAAGTTGACTCTAAAGAAAAGGAAGGGACCTAAAGAGAACAAAGAACTTTAAAAGGTACAATATAAAACGCAAATTATTCATAAAATCAACAGAGGAAGCCTCACAAAGACAACCTTAAAAGCGTTTTAAAGAGTAATGCAAGCGTTTCCGCAACAAAAATAGTTAAAGCTTTAAGCACAGTTCGTGACAAGTGGACTTTAAGTGAAGCGGTAAGTGTTCCGGCGAGGTCAGAGAGCACTTAAGGAGTCCGCGCGAGCTCATCTCTTGGTCAGTGCATCTTTTCCCCCACCTTAAGAGGTCATATTCCAATACTTTAATGTCTTCAACTAACGTATAGTTGAGGACTTTTATTTCCTATCCGTTGACGCCCAAAATTAGGTTGAAAACTTATTATACGATACTTGCTATATCCTAACTCTTATGGTAAATCTATACTATTATAATAATCTATATCTATACTATTATAATAAAGCGTAAACACACACTTCTTTGTTGCCTATTACAGCAATTACAGCATATTTTTGAATAATTCTTTTTTAATAAAAAGTCCTACACTTACGTCACGCTATATATTTTCACGCCATTAAACTTAGGGAGTAAACATTTTGGATAAACCCCCTAATGTGGGAAAGAGACCATAAGTTGCTGCCAACATCAAAAAAGCAAGATTGCTAAGGTTTGTCATGTCATAGCATTTTGACATTTGCTATTGATAATTTGACAAATGTAAACAATAAAATAAAATTTTCATAATTTCATGCGGATGAAGCCGCACGAGAACGGCTAGTTAAATTTAAAAAAATACTTAAATTCACTTTTAATTAAAAAGTCAATTAACGTACAAAATTGTTCATTTAGAAACTGTTACAATATAATCAGTGATGCGAGATTCCTGATAGCCATATGGTCACCGCTCGGGTTTCGAAGTCGTGAGAAATCCAATGTAAGGCTACCACTATTAATAAAAAATTATGTCACTGACCGACATGACACGTAGGATGTGAAACCAGTATTAAACTGATCTACAATACCACACGAATTTATAGTTATACAAATTTATCTGACCCAATGAGAGCTGTAATCGATTAAGTATGTAAGAAAAGGTATAGAAACTATTTAGCTATAGAAAATGACAGAGAACCTATACAGTTGTTCGAGAAAATATTTTGGCGTTATTTCATTTATATGAGGAGCTAATGAGTTGCTGTAATTTAGTTACACTTTTCCTCACCGGGTCAGATAAGTTAATTGAACTATAACTAAGTTTGTCAATTTTTGTGTCAGTGAACAAGAATAAAGTAATAATTTTTGCCATTTTATGTATTAATCTATACTATTATAATAATCTATACTATTATAATAATCTATACTATTATAATAATCTATACTATTATAATAATCTATACTATTATAATAATCTATACTATTATAATAATCTATACTATTATAATAATCTATACTATTATAATAATCTATACTATTATAATAATCTATACTATTATAATAATCTATACTATTATAATAATCTATACTATTATAATAATCTATACTATTATAATAATCTATACTATTATAATAATCTATACTATTATAATAATCTATACTATTATAATAATCTATACTATTATAATAATCTATACTATTATAATAATCTATACTATTATAATAATCTATACTATTATAATAATCTATACTATTATAATAATCTATACTATTATAATAATCTATACTATTATAATAATCTATACTATTATAATAATCTATACTATTATAATAATCTATACTATTATAATAATCTATACTATTATAATAATCTATACTATTATAATAATCTATACTATTATAATAATCTATACTATTATAATAATCTATACTATTATAATAATCTATACTATTATAATAATCTATACTATTATAATAATCTATACTATTATAATAATCTATACTATTATAATAATCTATACTATTATAATAATCTATACTATTATAATAATCTATACTATTATAATAATCTATACTATTATAATAATCTATACTATTATAATAATCTATACTATTATAATAATCTATACTATTATAATAATCTATACTATTATAATAATCTATACTATTATAATAATCTATACTATTATAATAAAGCGTAAATACTCACTTCTTTGTTGCCTAAGATGTCAGCAATTACAGCATATTTTTGAATAATTCTTTTTTAATAAAAAGTCCTACACTTACGTCACGCTATATATTTTCACGCCATTAAACTTAGGGAGTAAACATTTTGGATAAACCCCCTAATGTGGGAAAGAGACCATAAGTTGCTGCCAACATCAAAAAAGCAAGATTGCTAAGGTTTGTCATGTCATAGCATTTTGACATTTGCTATTGATAATTTGACAAATGTAAACAATAAAATAAATACTTAAATTCATTTTTAATTAAAAAAAATAACGTTGTAAAAAAAACCAACGTTTTTATATATTAGTTTCTATATCTGATGGCGTGATTACTTACGCCAGGTACTTCTTATCTCACTTCTTAATCATACTTCATACTAATATTATAAATGCGAAAGTTAAGATGGATGGATGGATGGATGTTTGTTAGAGTTTGTAGCCTAAACTGCTCAACGGATCTTAATGAAATTTGGCATAGATGTAGAGGTTAGTCTGGAAGAACATATAGGTTACATGGTTTTGTTTTTTTTAATACCACGCGGACGGAGTCGCGGGCGAAAGCTAGTAGTAAATAAATAATCAATTAATTAAAATGTTACCTTAAAATCGCGAACGAAGTTTAATTACCTGTAAACAAAAAAGTCATAGTCAATAAAAATATCCGTCATCACATTGGGGGACCAATTAATTCCGCTGTAGAATCGAAATGCTGGCCGACATTCAGAATGACTTGTCAGCGCTGACTTCTACAAACGTTTTCAATGAAAGATAAAAAAATTGACACAAAATTCTCGTAAGCATTTTTGGAACGGTTATGAATATTGTAAAAGTAGATTAAAGTAGTGATATGTTAATAGTTTAAGGGCCGCTCCCACTACTGGCTGATAGAGGCTCAGATAGCCTAAAAATGACGTCACTGTCAGATAAGGGAACTAAATCTGATATTTACATCACATATTTTACACGTTGGATTGTTATCAGACAATTTACAATTTGGTAGAACAGACCATTAAATTGTTCATTGTTGTCAAATGTCAAAAAACTTAAATTAGAATCATCCCACTCAATTTATTTGGAAATCATAGATGACAAAATTGAAGGTTTACAAATAGTTCTTACAAATAATGTTATTTTGAATATTTATAGTAGGAATCTTTATTCATCGTAGATATGCATTTATTCCGAAGTTTCTCCGAAAGTTCTCTACATTTACTGTTATGCTTCTTACTAACCAATATTTAAGTGTATTCGGAAATTTAGCAGTTGTTGCGGAGCATTTGACCAACGTATTTGTAGGAATTCGTTCGTTTCGTTTCTATTTCTTTTAAGATATATTGCTGGAAGCAATTTTAAAATTAGAAATGTATTTAACTTATGAAATTATTACATTTTTATGTATTTAGAGTGCACACGTCTGACAACTATCGCACAACTGTTGTGCGTTTGTCGATTGTTTTGCAGCCAATTCAATTGTTTAGTTGCACAATTAAAAATAGAGTGGTGTACGCACATCCATATAAGATCATAACAATCAAAGCGAGACTAAATAGTTGTGCGATAGTTTAGTTTCAGGTGTGCGCCCGCTCCAAATACATTATGTTCTCTACATTTGCTGTTGTACTTCTAACTAATATTGTAACCAATGTTTAAGTGTATTCGGAAATGATTTAACTAATATGAGGTGTTATTGGCTAGTTATCTAGGATGTTATAATTTCTATGTCTTCTTTCAGCGACTTGAGTTCTGTCCGTGTACAATATTTAGCCAGTCATTTTTAAAAGCTTGTATAAAACTGATTAATATTTTACTGATATTATCAAAATAAAGACTTTAACGCTTATATATTAAGTCAGTTATACAGTAGTAACAAAACGCAGTATGCAATAAACGTGCAAACATGCTTTATTGGAAGCCGACAGAGCGGCCATTTGCAGGGCATTAAAATTCAGCGCCAAATAATTCATCATGGCGTCCATTAAGATTATTTATCAACGCATCGCTGGCTCGTTACCGCCACCCATCCGCGGACAAAATGCACCCGATCATTGTCGAACATTCAGTTGAATTCGTCATTAATTATCTCAGAAATGGCCCTTTAATTTACAATAAGGTTACTACGAAAAAGTTTGTTTTAATAATTGAGAATATCTACATACACTTTTAAATGCTCGAATTAGGAATTTCCCATCGCATCCTTTATTTTACTGTGTCTATTCGACGTCTTATCTATACATATAATAAACTTGGAGTGTATGTTTGTAATATCAATAGAAAAAATCCAGATTTAAAATGTTTTTGTCTGTCCGTCTGTCTGTCCGCAAACCGCGTTTGTTCCGGGTAATCTCCGAAACGGATCGGCCAATTTCGACCTGACTTTCACTGAAGGGTAGCTGTCATAGACGGGCATATTATAGGCTTTTATCTTAATAATGCGTGGACGAAGTCACGGGCAACAGGTAGTTTATAATATTAGGTAGATTATAACAGCGAATGCGGATATCTATGAGCAGCGGTTGTTTCGCTATTCTGTCAAATCCGGTGGCCATTTACTCATTTGTCATCTCATACTTTAAAAAAAAAACTTCAATCAGAGAGTCGAAAAAATATTGAATAGCTAAAAAGAGCTTTATGTAACGCTGTAAAAAATGCAATTTACATTAACATTCCATTGAATAAATTTCGAATTCATATTAATATCACAATGGACGTTAAATATCCGATCTGTTATAAATCAGTTTACGAATTATTATTTAATAACGCCCGACCATCGTATCCTGTGGAATTCGTTGATAAAATGGTTAATAGATTATTTTTGCGGAAATGGAACATCATATTTATTCGTACATTAAATATGTGGCTGGTAATTGGATTGTTTGATTGATTTCTGAATATTTCTGCTGATAAATGTTATATTGAATAACGATGTAAAATGAGAGTACAGAGTAAGGTGGAGGGCACCAGACCTAGGGGAAGATCACCTATGAGATGGACTGATCAGATAAGAACGGCTATGGACATACCCTTGCATCAATGTGCGAAAAAAGCAGCGTTCAGGGAGGAGTGGCGGCGGCTTGTGAAGCGGGTCACTGATACCTGATACGTGATAACCACGACGATTCTGTAAAGACTCAAGCGACGAAGAAGTAAAATGAAAGAAACATTATTACAATATAAGTATTAGTTAAAATGGACTCTAATGATCAAAGTACAGTCGGCTTCATAAATGTGTACATTAAAAAAAATTAGAAACTTGTATAGTCCTTTAGTTTCAACGATATGCATGCATGTACTCAATAGTATGTATTCAATGTCGGAAGTATAAGGATGGATAAGTCCATGCAAATTTGTGACCGAAAGTGTTTTTAAAGTGTTAAAACATCGGATAACCGTCACAATCCAGCAAGCGGTTATTTACTGAATTAGGTCGTCACTGTCCCGCAAGCAACCTAATTCGGCTACACTACTGTGCCAGTTCTGAGTAAAATTAGTCACAGGACAGCAAGCTAATATACTCAGAATCGCGTCGTAGGAACTAACTTGAGAAGACAATATTTGTTATCCCCTTTTGGTTTCTTCTCTTCTTCTCATTTGCGTAATGTATATTAAACGGCTTAACCTAAGGCGCATTCAATACAACATCGTGTTCCAAAATACAGGTGGCGCCATCTATTTTGTACGTGAAACAACTGGGTTGCAGCGAATATTTGTTACAATCTCCCCCTCAGTTTCTGAAGTCGTCCCGACGATGAAACTGGAAGATTCATCTTTCTGTTCACGTTGTCGTCTTCATCCTCCCCCTGGATTGGAACAGCTCCTGTGTTGGTCGCCAGAGTTGTAGTGGAGCACTTTGACTGGCTACTCGTTGTTTATGAAAATGTTTACTATGGATAACTGTCACAGTCCAGCAAGCGGTCATCTACTGAATTAGGTCGTCACTGTCCGCAAGCAACCTGACTTCCATGTCACTACACAAAAATGTCAATTGTGGATAACCGTCACAATCCAGCAAGCGGTTATCTACTGAATTAGGTCGTCACTGTCCCGCAAGCAACCTAACTTCAGCGTCACTTCTTTGAGCCACGTTGTTCACAAACATGTTAAATACAGATAACCGTCACAATCCAGCAAGCGGTTATTTACTGAATTAGGTCGTCACTGTCCCGCAAGCAACCTAAATTCAGTTTCACTACACAATTATGGATAACCGTCACAATCCAGCAAGCGGTTATGTTGAAGCAGCTGTTGAAATGGCTCAGGAGTAAGCGCCATGTTGTGCCGTCGTCCTGATCTTGTGTTGTTTCTCGGCTGATTCGTCCTGATCTTGTGTTGTTTCTCGGCTGACTCGTCCTCTGCTGATTCGCCCTGCCCCACGTTGGGCGCCAGGTTTTACATAACCAATGCGTTCGGTCTGCGCGCGGACCCCAGGTTGGGAACCACACGCAGATACAAAAAAAGTGTTAAAACATCGGATAACCGTCACAATCCAGCAAGCGGTTATCTACTGAATTAGGTCGTCACTGTCCCGCAAGCAACCTAATTCGGCTACACTACTGTGCCAGTTCTGAGTAAAATTAGTCACAGGACAGCAAGCTAATATACTCAGAATCGCGTCGTAGGAACTAACTTGAGAAGACAATATTTGTTATCCCCTTTTGGTTTCTTCTCTTCTCATCTCCTCTGCGTAATGTATATTAAACGGCTTAACCTAAGGCGCATTCAATACAACATCGTGTTCCAAAATACAGGTGGCGCCATCTATTATGTACGTGAAACAACTGGGTTGCAGTGAATATTTGTTACAATCTCCCCCTCAGTTTCTGAAGTCGTCCCGACGATGAAACTGGAAGATTCATCTTTCTGTTCACGTTGTCGTCTTCATCCTCCCCTGGATTGGAACAGCTCCTGTGTTGGTCGCCAGAGTTGTAGTGGAGCACTTTGACTGGCTACTCGTTGTTTATGAAAATGTTTACTATGGATAACTGTCACAGTCCAGCAAGCGGTTATTTACTGAATTAGGTCGTCACTGTCCCGCAAGCAACCTGACTTCAATGTCACTACACAAAAATGTCCATTGTGGATAACCGTCACAATCCAGCAAGCGGTTATTTACTGAATTAGGTCGTCACTGTCCCGCAAGCAACCTAACTTCAGCGTCACTTCTTTGAGCCACGTTGTTCACAAACATGTTAAATACAGATAACCGTCACAATCCAGCAAGCGGTTATCTACTGAATTAGGTCGTCACTGTCCCGCAAGCAACCTAAATTCAGTTTCACTACACAATTATGGATAACCGTCACAATCCAGCAAGCGGTTATGTTGAAGCAGCTGTTGAAATGGCTCAGGAGTAAGCGCCATGTTGTGCCGTCGTCCTGATCTTGCGTTGTTTCTCGGCTGATTCGTCCTGATCTTGTGTTGTTTCTCGGCTGACTCGTCCTCTGCTGATTCGCCCTGCCCCACGTTGGGCGCCAGGTTTTACATAACCAATGCGTTCGGTCTGCGCGCGGACCCCAGGTTGGGAACCACACGCAGATACAAAAAAAGTGTTAAACAAAATCGGATAGCCGTCACAGTACAGCAAGCGGCTATCTGCCGGATTAGGTCGTCACTGTCCCGCAAGCAACCTAATTCGGCTACACTACTGTGCCAGTTCTGAGTAAAATTAGTCACAGGACAGCAAGCTAATATACTCAGAATCGCGTCGTAGGAACTAACTTGAGAAGACAATATTTGTTATCCCCTTTTGGTTTCTTCTCTTCTCATCTCCTCTGCGTAATGTATATTAAACGGCTTAACCTAAGGCGCATTCAATACAACATCGTGTTCCTAAATACAGGTGGCGCCATCTATTATGTACGTGAAACAACTGGGTTGCAGCGAATATTTGTTACAGTAACTAATTATTAATATTAACTGAACAATCTATTACTAGGTAACCTTTTTTTATTTTTTCTCTTCAATAAGTTAAAACTTAATCTGAACATAATAACTTAAGTGAAAGTTGAAAGTTGCTAACGGAACGGAACATAATTTATTGTTCCCAACAAGTAGAAGAAAAGTATTCCAATGCTAATAGACGTTGAGTTGGTACGGAGGTTACGTTTGCCAAACATCTGGCAGAAGCCTCACACAAGTGGGATCGATCGAAATTCAATAAAATTAAACATTCAGGAAGCGTGCGAGGGGAGGCTTGGCAACACTGTTGGGTCTAAGTTCATAAGAGAAGAGATCTATACTTATATACTTTACTTATTATATATTATATATTTATATATTATTAAAGCGTAAACACGCACTTCTTTGTTGCCTAAGATCTCAGCAATTACAGCATATTTTTGAATAATTTTTTTTTTAATAAAAAGCCCTACACTTACGTCAAGCTTTAGGCTATATATTTTCACGCCATTAAACTTAGGAGGTAAATATTTTTGATACAAACCCTAATGTGAGAAAGAGACCATAAGTTGAAGCAAGATTGCCATAGTAAGGTAATTGGTATTTTGACATTTGCAATTGAGAATTTGACAAATAAATTTATAATTTCATGCGGATGAAGCCGCACGCGAACAGCTAGTGTAATTATAAAAAAATAAGTGCGCCAAAAGACCAAGCATAGAAGTACTGTAGCAAAAGTTACACTTATTTAAAAATATTAAAATACGAGTAAACACTCATCTGAAGTTACATTTCAAATCTTCGACCAAAAACAAAATTTGTCGGATTATTTTTTTCTTGTTTACTTGTTTTTATTACTTTAATTTGTTATTAATAAATCTGAAAGTTATAAATTAATGCTTCGTTTTTTTTATTTACATTAGTCTACAAGTCTATATGAGACTACAGAATTAGCCACGCAAAAAGAGGCAACCTTAAAAATAGCGAAATCGCTTCCTCGTGTACATTGTGCCGCGTTTCAAGGCAGAATCCAGCAGCCGAGTTTCCACTTAAGGTTAATATGTTTATTTACTGTGTTGGTCTGACTTGATATATAGGCGTTAAAGTCTTTATATTGAAAATATCAGTAAAATATTTATTAGTTTTTATATATTAAAAATGACTAGCTAAATATTGTACACGAACAGAACTCCAGTCGCTGAAAGAAGACATACAAATTATAACATCCTAGATAACTAGCCAATAAAACACTTCATATTAGTTAAATAATTTTCGAAAACACTTAAATATTGTTTACAATATTAGTAAGAAGCACAACAGCAAATGTAGAGAACATAATGTATTTGGAGCGCGCGCACAACTGAAACTAAACTATCGCACAACTATTTAGTCTCGCTTTGATTGTTATGATCTTATATGGATGTGCGTACACCACTCTATTTTTAATTGTGCAACTAAACAATTGAATTGGCTGCGAAACAATCGACAATCGCACAACAGTTGTGCGATAGTTTAGTCAGACGTGTGCACTCTAAATACATAAAAATATAATAATTTCATAAGTTAAATACATTTCTAATTTTAAAATTGCTTCCAGCAATATGTCTTTAAAGAAATAGAAACTAAACGAACGAATTCCTACAAATACGTTGGTCAAATGCTCCGCAATAACTGCTAACGTCTACAAAAGCTTCTTAGAAAATGTCGGATTCTTCGTATGACGGCTCAGATAGCCTCTTGTGTTATTATATATTAACAGGTTTTTATAAGAAAAAAAAAACGTATATTGAAACTAAACGAGAATCTATCTTCAGAAGTAGATTATAGACTTATAGTTTGTCTAAATAAGATAGATTAGTTTGTCAATTCATGTGACAATTTATTAGGGATGGGTTGTGTAAAATCAAGCATGAATCTTTTCGACTTTTCGATTTTATTCTTATGGAAGTCGGAATCGATAGATACAAAGTTATAACTTATGAATTAAAAAAAACACTGTTTAGTCAAATTAATAAGGACCTGCAGAACCATTACAAATAATGAGAGTAAATAAATATTTATTACTACTACAGCCGTACGTAATCGAATTTCGCTATTATTTCTGTCATCGCTAAATTCTCTATACCATAATCAATACTAGAATTGGCCACTAAATTAGTTAATAAGAAAATAATAATTTTAGTTAAGTACGATAAATTTTATTTAAACCGAATATCGATAGTTCATAATATTCGCTGCGTGTTTGTTTCGTCACTACGATACCTGTCTATTAAGTACGGCATTTGCCTTCATACAAAGTTAATTTGATACTTCATATGCGTCATTTATCAAACTAATCTATCTTATTTAGACAAACTATAACAGAAATATAAGATTAGAAATTCTGTGAAGATGTCGATGCTCCACATTTACATTTCTAATTTTAAAATTGCTTCCAGCAATATGTCTTTAAAGAAATAGAAACTAAACGAACGAATTCCTACAAATACGTTGGTCAAATGCTCCGCAATAACTGCTAACGTCTACAAAAGCTTCTTAGAAAATGTCGGATTCTTCGTATGACGGCTCAGATAGCCTCTTGTGTTATTATATATTAACAGGTTTTTATAAGAAAAAAAAAACGTATATTGAAAGTAAACGAGAATCTATCTTCAGAAGTAGATTATAGACTTATAGTTTGTCTAAATAAGATAGATTAGTTTGACAATTCATGTGACAATTTATTAGGGATGGGTTGTGTAAAATCAAGCATGAATCTTTTCGACTTTTCGATTTTATTCTTATGGAAGTCGGAATCGATAGATACAAAGTTATAACTTATGAATTAAAAAAAACACTGTTTAGTCAAATTAATAAGGACCTGCAGAACCATTACAAATAATGAGAGTAAATAAATATTTATTACTACTACAGCCGTACGTAATCGAATTTCGCTATTATTTCTGTAATCGCTAAATTCTCTATACTATAATCAATACTAGAATTGGCCACTAAATTAGTTAATAAGAAAATAATAATTTTAATTAAGTTCGATAAATTTTATTTAAACCGAATATCGATAGTTCATAATTGTTCGCTGCGTGTTTGTTTCGGCACTACGATACCTGTCTATTAAGTACGGCATTTGCCTTCATACAAAGTTAGTTTGATACTTCATATGCGTCATTTATCAAACTAATCTATCTTATTTACACAAACTATAACAGAAATATAAGATTAGAAATTCTGTGAAGATGTCGATGCTCCACATTTACAGTTCTAATTTCTAAGCCTTTGCCAACCATTTTAGTATAATTTTATGAAATAAAGCTTTAGTATTCACCTTTTTCGTTCAATATTGACTACATATTCTCAGAAGGTTGGTTCTTCGTAATCGTACGCATACGTAAATTTGCCGCCAATTTGTATTCGTAGCGTCATCGAAGTCTCCAGAACATAAGCGATCAGGTGAGAGATTCTACTTTCGGGATAACGTAACCAACATATCACTGAAGCCTGTCGCACAAAGATGTGAAAGCGAAGCGTAGGCAAAGAGAAAGCGAAAGCGGAACAAAAATAGCACAATGCATCGTATTTAACGCTGAAATAAACAGAAGAGCATCAAATTCCGTACATCGTGGCATTAACAATATTTCACGTTTTCAATGTGAAAATTTTTACTAAAAATATATTAAAACTTACTAGTTTTAGCATAATGTTTGCCTACCCGACTGACAAAGAGGGTAATGTTTTTCGCGGGTATGTAAGTTTGTTTTTATGTATGTGAGTTTGTATATAAATTCCATTTGGTCTAGAGCCTTAACGACCGAACAGATTTTGACGAAAAAGTGTGATTCGAAACGTCTTCGTCCATTCGAAACTTCGCTTCTGTTCGGTGAAATTTCGCTTCTATGTCTGTGCTACATGCATAAGCGATGTATTTCCCTGGAGATGTAAGCGCGGTAGTTTCTGAGAGCTGAAGCGATTTGGGGATTCTTTACTGAAAAGCTTCGTATACTTTTATCACGTAGACGCTATTGTGAAAGTGTTTACGTTTTTAAATTCTATTTGCCGATGCTGGAATTGTATTTGACGCAGCGTTTGTAAGGAAACTGCAGTCAATATTTCGACTGCTTTTATCTGAATTGTGACGTTTAAGAGGACATTTTTGTGATTTGTATGAACGTATTTCTTTATTCGGTATAACGATTAGTTGGAAAGTGAATGTTTGTGAGTTTGTATAAGTTTTGAGTTTAAAAGCCTAAAAAAGTCTTATACAAATAATTAAATTTTAATAAGTTATCAATTTTAAGTATAAAATTGATTAGATCAAGAATAGATTCGCCTACAAAATGAAAAAAATAATTATCTTTCCTTGACCTTGACCGCGTTGGCAAGGACGCGCGGACAATCTTATTTATAAAATCTCATTTTTGAGAATCTATTAATAAAGCTTGTTAAGGTTTTCATTAAATTTCTTTAACATTCTAACGTCAGAAAATTTATTTATGTTATAGTTTTTTTTTTATATACTAACAAAATATTTCTTTTTTAGTATTACAGGAGAATGTCCACTTAGACTTAAGTGTAGTTAAAAAAAATTATTAGAAAACACTAACGAATAGATATGTAAAATTCTCAAATCCATATATCACATAAATTCACTAAGTCCAACAATGGTGGAAATTACAGGGTGTAAAAAGTAACCAATAGTTTATACTGCGTAAGGTCATCGACTCGCTAATTAATCTCAATGTATGATATAATCCGTTAATCCAAGTGCACCAAGTTTTGGTCCCGTGCTGACGTAACATCCGGCAACGTCTCTTGATGTTGCGCCCTAATGGATTCCCGACGTTGCGCCGCAAACAACCACGCCGCGGAAATTACACAACGACCTGTGAATACCATCGCAACCCTTGAGAATTGTGGGTATTTTGGTATACAGTGCCAGTGCTGTACTATTGGATTGCCCAAGGCGCATAAGAGCGCTCACACCTTTGATTAAACTATCGCATAACTGTCTAGTCGCATTTTGAATCCTATGGGCATATATGAAGGTGCGCACTGCTCGATTTTTAGTTGTGCAACTAAACAGCTGAATGGGCTGCGAAACAATTGCAAACTTTATGGTACAGGTTCATGCTCATTTGTGAAATGAACAGACATCCTGTTGTTCAACTGTCAGAAAAATTGCCGTACAAACCATGTAACTCTTAAGGTGGAATACTATAATACAAGATTGTACAAGTAATATTAGGTAATCTGTTCCCCGCTTGCACTGCGACCACACACCGGATGAGTGCGACTTACCGGACTAAAACTAACAAAGTGCTCGCTGTAATGCTAGTTATACACCACTAAGAAATATATAGACGTAGGTAACAGCATTTTTTCACCGGTAACTTCTATGAAAGGTACTATGTTAGTTGTCAAGTTTAGTACGTCACCTTATGTCCTTGTATTGACATGTTATAAAACATTTTACAAAATTATAATAAGCTTCATCTTTAGTTATAAAATAAACTAAACAGTGTCACAAAATAAAACACAAACATTGAAATTTCATTTAATTAATTTCAGTACAATTAATTATGGTTTTGAGGACCTATCAATAGTTTTTTTTTTTTATTATTTTTTTAATTTCACGCGGGCGAAGTCGCGAGCAACAGCTAGTCTATGATAATGTAAAATATTGTTTAGAGTTTTCGTATTAAAGCAGTAATTAGTTCTGCAGAATGTTATTTTTAACCGTTTACGTTTGCATGCAGACAATTAATTATGGTTTTGAGGACCTATCAATAGTTAGCGTTAGTGGATATGGTGAAAAATGTTTCAAGTAAAGAGTCAACTATGCTTCCTCTATATTGTTTTTAATCTCTTTGTTATACACAAAGAAATAGACAGAATTGTAATGTAGAGCAGTAGACAGTGCAGTACTGATATTAATTGAAAGACTTACGTATTCATTTTTTTAATTTCACGCGGGCGAAGTCGCGAGCAACAGCTAGTCTATGATAATGTAAAATATTGTTTAGAGTTTTCGTATTAAAGCAGTAATTAGTTCTGCAGAATGTTATTTTTAACCGTTTACGTTTGCATGCAGACAATTAATTATGGTTTTGAGGACCTATCAATAGTTAGCGTTAGTGGATATGGTGAAAAATGTTTCAAGTAAAGAGTCAACTATGCTTCCTCTATATTGTTTTTAATCTCTTTGTTATACACAAAGAAATAGACAGAATTGTAATGTAGAGCAGTAGACAGTGCAGTACTGATATTAAATGAAAGACTTACGTATTCATTTTTTACATTTAAACACATTTTGAAGTTTCTACTTACGCTAATCGAATTTAGGTTCTCTTTTACATTATTGTTTGCCGTTCAAACAATAACTGTTCTATCTTTGTGCCCTTGTGTGAAACTTGCATTATATGTAAGGGTGTACGTGACTTTGAATATGCAGCCACTTATGTTCCGCTCGGCTTTGGTATCCTTAGCCGGTTCTAAATTAATTTAAGTATGCTGCAAATTCATTTTGCTAATGACTACTAAAGTTGTGGAATCACTTAAAATTTGCTACCCTAATAAGAGAGAGTTCATACAAGCGAATTTTGACAAAAGCGCTTAAGAAATTGTTTGTATTTGCATGTGTTTTATGAATAAAACCATTAGTCTACATTAGTACAAAGTTTGGTATGTAGCTTGGTATTAAAAAAGGAAACAAAAGCCTATGTGTTCTTCCAGACTATGCTCTATATCTATGCCAAATTTGACGAATATCTGTTCAGCCATTCAGGCTGCAAACTCTAACAAACATCCATATAAACTTTAGCATTCATAATATTAGGTAAATATTACAGAGTCTAATTCTGTTATAAAACCATGCAAATAGGAAACAGTTCGTAGTTGAATTCCGTACAGTGTAGTTACTATGTACCAGTTATGTAAAGTGTCATATCCCTTATCGATTAACAATAACAGTGGACATGGTTGCTGATCGTATGAATTGACCGGATCAGAGTGAACGGAAGAGCGAGAAGTGCGCGTGGGAAGGGGACAGCAACGTCTGGGAGAGGAGCTCAGGATATACTGGCAGAGGGCGCTAGTGGATGATAGTGACAGGTAGACAATACCACTATTAGTTTCTCATTATTGACAAGCACACACCTAAAGGGATCTCACATTGTTTCCGTATTGAAATAATTTAATACCTATGTGACAAATATCTGATGATAATTTGCGACTTCAGTGAATCAATCTTTTCTTCGTGGACCGTAAATCTATACTTAATATTATACTCGTAAAGAGGAAACATTTGTATTTTTGTTTGTATTGAAATAACTCAAAAACTACTGGGCCGATTTAAAAAATTCTTTCACCACACACAGGCTACGTTATCAGAGAGTAGCATAGGCTATGTTTTTTATTATTTTTTTAAATTCGCGCTGGCGAATTCGCTAGCAACAGCTAGTCTATGATAATGTAAAATATTGTTTAGAGTTTTCGTATTAAAGCAGTAATTAGTTCTGCAGAATGTTATTGTTAACCGTTTACGTTTGCATGCAGACAATTAATTACTGAACACAAGAGCTCATAATGAAAAATGTATAAAAAACTAGGTTATTTAATAACTCCAGGAATTGTAACTGTTATCTGAAAAGCCACTTTAACCGCCCTCATGTAACCCATCCAATTTAAAATGCTTTGTTTCTGCATTAGCGAAATTAACAGTTTCCACCCACAAAAAAGTATCTTTAAATATTAGAGTTGCTCTCGTGTGCCGCGTGAAGCGAATTTCTCGCAGCTTCGCTTGAATTTCGTTGAAATATTGAAGACCGGCGAAGGCGCGGCCCCACTTCGAGCGGTAGCGGAAGCGATTAAGATAAAGCGTGAATTTATTAACCCTGTTGAAAGTTTATGAATTTAAATTGATATGTTTAAAGCGTTTATAAAAACGACGGTGTTGTAGTAGGTTTTACAGAATCTGACGACAATGGAATTTCGTATTCCAATGAGTAGACGTGAGTATTTTTATTCAATAAAGTAAAACCAGCTGTAAAACCCCATTACCACCCTTATGAATATTACAATAGTGTTTATAATTAAAATTCGTAACTTCACTATAAAGGATGTTATAAAACTTATATTACAAAGTATCACCGCCAGACTCGAAGCTAATTAACCTATTTGTGACGTCACAGTTCTGACGTCACAGGGTCAGTTAGTGTCCCGGGAATCTCAGTCTCACTAATTACGTAATGTGTTTACCATGTCTAGTGTAAGTTGGTTTAATAGCTGTATTTAGGGATGTAACTTTTTTAAATGAGAGTTTTCATTATAAATGCAAAGTTACAAGACAAATACGACCAGGGTATACCACGATTTGTAACAATGTATGAGACAAATCTCATAACAATTTTTGTCTATGACGTAACGAATTATTTTTCGAAATTTTTCGTGTTAGACCCCCTACGAGTATAATGTGAAAACTCTACTCACAATGTGTATCAAGAGTGAATCCTTAATTTTCCATAATTTTTCCATTGGTTTTTATTGCAATTTGGTCTTTTCGCGTATCTGAAAGTAAATTAATATTGTTCTCGTAATTTCTTCAAAGATTATTAAAGTGTCATTCCTTTCATATTATTCTCCAAAGAGATAAGAGTACAGTAAGTCTTAAAAATACCAATTAAGAGGCGTTCAAAGAAGGAAATCGCTGCAAATCGCAACCCAACATAACTCGTTTACATTCAAAGTAGACGGTCGCCGGTCACAAGATGCAGCTTATTGCAGCGTTTGCGAATTTTAAACTCATCAAATTAAGGGATATTGTTTTCTCCAGTAATTCGACGGGACATCTGTTGGATTAAACGAGATGAAATATAGCGGGCCGACGTCAGCACTTAAGGCGATATTAAAATATAATGGCGTCTTACTAAGAAATTACTGCACGATGTTATTTTTATCTTTTTTATGAAAAGGAAAATGCGTATTAAGATGTTGTAACATTAAGAATAGAATTTTTCTCATCTAAGTTCAATGGATATTAGTTAAAGGAATAGATATATCTTACTAATCTTACTGAAATTATAAATGCGAAAGTTTAGATGGATGGATGGAGATGGAAATAGCTAATATCTTTATAAATGTAACTTTGATACTTATAGTTATTACAACTGAAAACTGTCATTTCGATGTTACTATAACCGGTTTTGATAGGTTTTTCTCATAGAATTCGCTGTACACAATTGTTATAGACCTCCCTAACTTAAATCGAAGGCTATCTATTTCTCCTCCTAAAACCAATTCTACCAAATTCCCCAACTTAAGTAGACATGATACCGTGTAAGTAGAAACAAACGCCGATCTAAGTTCCCGAACAAAGCCGCTTGGAATCGAGCCGAATGCACGTTAATAATGAAACTTTCACAACTTTAAGTTACATTTAAGTTACCTGCTCCCTTGACTAATTATAGTGAGATAAGTAAAACAAATGTGTATAGGTTTTTATAAACAAAGAACTTGGAACAAACTTTACTTAAATTAGAAGGCGTATGGGAAAAATCAATAATGTGGAAATATTTTTAATTTCGATAAAATTGCTTTTAACATGAATTTCCAATATTTATCTTTCTCTATAGTTGGGTATCCAAGTTATAACATACATAAAAAACAAAAAAATAAATTTCAGACACTAAACATTATTTACCAATCTGTAAACCATAATATGTTTTTTTTGTGACTGCGTTGCCACTGTTTCCCTTAAGGCATTTACAAATTCAACCATAGTAAGTTACAACAAGCAACATTCAACTTGAAGCAACTAATTAAGGTTGAGTCCGCTCTTGTGTTCAACTTTGATGCACTGGCTCGTTTTAAGTTCTGATACCTGTAACTATTCAGCAATTAAGTTAGGCCATTGTCAACTTAATTGAGGGAAATGTTTGTTGGAAAAAATTGTGAACGACCAGAGAATTAATTAGAGAGAGGAGAGAGAGAGAGAAATAGAGAGAATTAGAGAGAAGAGACCAGAGAAATTATTTAACGACGATAAAACAATATTATGTTAAAAAAGTTGCTAACATGGACATGAACGTGAAACTAATTGTACTCAGAGTTGTATTGGGTAACTAAATAGTCGCTTAGTGTACTCATAATTAACACAAGCATAAGAGTTCCCTTAGTGTTTAATAACTGGTCAGTTAAGATGTACTACGGCAGTATCTATTGTTTTTTTATTTCCGCATTTTTTTACTCTGTGCTTTTTTCTTTTTTTTCTTAACATTAACATCATTTTGTACGATTCTTAAATAAAGAACCAGCAATTAATTCTTTGTTACAATGTTATTTGATTGTTAACAAAAAATAAAACATGCAAACTCTCAATTAAATTTCGCGTATCATTGCAAGGGTTAACAATGCCAGTTATCATCGAGCGGACGCAGTGTTGTATAAGACTCGATCGCTTACATAAGCCTTATCTGTTACTGACACGGACAATGCAATAAATATTTTTTATGTTACATATTTTGTAGAAGTTTATCATTGTCATATTCAGAAACTGGTTTTATATTGTTAACTAGGTGGGAATACTTAGGGAAAATAACCTCTTTCTGCACATCCCCTCCTCCGTCGATTAAATGTAAGGGACGCATTTGCTTTTGCATCTACAGGCCTCGGTCGCTTCGCTATTTTGGCGAATTCAAGTGACCGATTGCTAGACTGCCACTTTAAAAAAAAAACTAACAGAAAAGCTTTTTCTGTGTGCGTGTGAAGATCTCATGTTACCCAATCTTTAAACGACTTTTAAAACACGATTTTATTTTAATTGTGGTTCATAAAATCTATTTCTAAAAAGTTTTGAATCACTTTATGAAGTTACATAGTGGTTAAATTATTCTTAAAGTAGACAAATAAAGCAGGAAGAACATTACCTAATGTTACTAAAACAGGAAGGTTATCCAATGGGCCGCGTGTACCCTGTCGTGACAGCTTGCGTAACGCGATACCTTACCTAAGTCTAGGCGTGGGCTGTTGCCTAACAGGTCGTGTGACCCTTGAACGCTATTACGGAGAAATATATCTTTAATAATAGAATATTTTTAGCCTAAGCAAAGATACCGATCGTTACACGTGTTCTTCCGAAGTTCAAGTATCTAAATTGGAAGGAAAATTGCTATTAATATCCTATTAGAGTATAAAAATATGTCAATAATTTATCGTTCAAATAATAAAAGATCACTGATGAAAATACGAGGAGAATTTATTAATTTAGACTACTACTCTAGACCCCACTGAAGGACTAGAAGTCTATCCTAAGTTGGGGATGACTACGCAATAGTAAACCACGCTGCCGCACCAAATAGTAAACCCATTGCTGGTTGACTTCACACGTATTTTGGAATTTCTATAACTAATGCTTAGGTGCAATTTTAGCTTATATTTTTAGCTAACGTTCGCGTAAAATTAAAAAGAAAAAAAAAAGAAAATCAAGTAGCCTACGTGTTCTTTGAGACTATTCTCCATCTATGCTTAATTTCTACGAGATCCGTTTAGTAGTTTAGACTACAACCTCTAACACCATCTAAACATTCGCATTAATAATATTAGTAAGATATGCATATTTAAACCAATTGAGGTGTGTTTGTTCCTTATCTCTTACCCAACACTTCCTTACAACATGTGTTCGATATTCGACAAAACGACTGAATAAAATGAAGAAAAACGACTTCTTTACCTCACAGAAGCGACGCTCGCAGGCGACCCTTTACATAATTTAGACGAATTCACCTGTACTGTATTTTATGCGGGAAAAGTGTGGCTTGAAAGAGGATGTTGTGACTTGAAATGTAAAAGGTACAATTCGTATATTTTGAGGCATTTATAAAACATGGAAAAAAAAAGTACGGAATATTTTTATAAGACACTAGCTGTTTGCGTGCATATTCATCCGCGTGAAATTATAAAAACTTTATTTTATTGTTTACATTTGTCAAATTATCAATATCAAATGTCAAAATGACATGACATGACAAACCTTAGCAATCTTTCTTTCTTGATGTTGGCAGCAACTTATGGTCTCTTTCCCATATTAAGTTTTTTATCCAAAATATTTACCCCCTAAGTTTAATGGCGTGTAAATATATAGCCTACAGCATGACGTAAGTGTAGGGCTTTTTATTTAAAAAGGAATTATTCAAAAACATGCTGTAATTGCTGACATCTTAGGCAACAAAGAAGTGTGTGTTTACGCTTTATTATAATAGTATAGATATAGATTCAGAGAAAAATAAAACAATCAAAAACAAGTACCATCAATTACTTTAACAATATGACAAATTAAAGATTAAAGAAAGCCTAAAAAAGACGCAAATCGGAAAGAACAATACAAGAACAAAAATACTTGAAAAGGGACACGAGAAGAGAATTTCGTATCTACAATAACGAACGCCTACTAACTTTTAATGGGAAAAACAACTATTAACAAAGAGTAAGTTAGAAAAGAACCGACAGACGAACTCGATTGGATTATGTACTTTTAATATGAATTGTTTTAAAAGAAAACAGAGGCCAATTCGAAGATTACTTTATGCTTTGTTTATTTTATTAATAATATAATAAGTAAATATATATAAATATAATAATTTTTAATATAATAGTAAAATTAAAGGACCTCGGATTAAAAGCTTATCTTAAAATGATATCTATAAGTTTTAACTCTTATATTCTTTAAACAGACTGATGTTACCTGATATCAAATCGAATACAGCAGTCAAAGGGCATTTAAACACGCAATTCAATTACTCAATTACCTAGTACAACACACACGTTACGAGTTAACGAATCGATATCCACGAACAATAAAGCGTGTACCCCAATTTAACAAAGCCTCTTTGATCAACATGGCTTCCCTCATACCTATCCGGCAAAACCTGTAAACGACAATCAATAATCAGTCGAATTTTCCACATGGAGAGGAATACAGGTACACTAGAATGAATAATTTCCCTTCGTAACTTACAATCCTTTGTACAATTTTTTCCGGACATCCTCTATAAAGTGTAAAATAAGAAGTCAAGGAAAAACGAAAGGTGTAAAACTATTAGAGCGCACACCTGAAACGAAACTATTACCCAACTGTTTAGTCTCGCTTTGATTCCTATGAGTTTCTGAGGTGCGCTACTCGATTTTTAGTTGTGCAACTAAACAGTCGGATTAACTGCGAAAAAATCGACAGTTGCACAACAGTTTAAAATCAGGAAAATCAAGCTTTAAACTTCAAAATTCAAAACTTTTACCGAAGGTTTATTTGACACAAGCTCTATACAGTTTAAATCTGTTTTCCCGCTGTAATTAATAAATTATGACAGTAAGTAAAACTCAATTAGCATTTTGAATCCGATCCGATCATGTAATTTGCATTAATTTCATAATGAGCCCCTTAAATCCGTTTTGGGCTTTATTTATAAACTTTGGGTATTATTTTAGTTTACATTTATAATAACTGTATATTTTGGAGAATAAAATTACAAATATATTAGACTAGCTGTTGCTCGCAACTTCGCTCACGTGAAATTAAAATACAATAAAAAATATAGCCTATATTACTTACAGATAAATTAGCTTTCCAATGGTGAAAGAATTTTTGAAATCGGTCCAGCAGTTTTTAGGTGAATCGAATACATACAAAAATACAAATCTTTCCTCTTTATAATATTAGTATAGAAGTATAGATAAAGGATATGTTTACTAATTATGTTTTAAAGCATCTATAAACATTTTTAATAAAATGGATAGATTATATTACAGTATAGTATTAAAAATATTAACTAGCATAATAAAGTCTTTTAACTATTATCCATTACTATTAAGATAATCTAGATTCCTCTAAGCTTTTTTTAACATGCTCACTGCGTAACAGGCCGATATCGGCCTGATGCGGTACTTCGCTGGTGAGGACGACGAAAACTATGTCCTACTCGCTAGTGCGAAACGATTATCTCAGGTGTATTCATTACATTACATAAAATGTATACAATTTGTTTCCACAACGTTATAGCAATTTAATCTATCCTAGTGCTGGTGGGTCTAGAAAGACCTGCTACTCACTGGTGGAAATATCATTGGGGGCGCACTTCGACCCGCCGCTGCACCAGATGAAGAATTATGATTTTAATTAAAAACTAGACAATTAAAACAACATGTAACCTTTTAACCGAATGAATCTTTCAATAGCTTTTTAAAATGGTACATTCTAAAGAATAGAATACATAAATGAACAGCAAAACATTTTGTCGTAATATTAAGGGTGTAAATTGTATTTTCAGAAGCACTGAAGTATATCAAAGGGCTAAGCTTTTATTGCTTTTCTTTTCTGAATAATCGAATCTTTATGAAGTGCGGGAACTGTGACACTGATAAGAAATGTCGACGCACCTTGGCTTCCCTGATATATCCAAAGTATACAATAACGACCTTTTGTATTTTACTTTGTATACATTATAATGGAATAATAATGGTGTTATGATAAGTCGTTTTATAATAAATGAAAATGTATTTGAATAATGAAAAAGTTATTTGTATTTAATACTAGCTTCCTCTCGCGACTCCGTCCGCGTGGTATGAATAAAAACAAAAGAAAGTAGCCTATGTGTTCTTCCAGACTATCCTCTAGATCTATGCCAAATTTCACCCATATCTGTTCAGCCATTTAGGCTACAAACTCTAACAAACATCCATCAATACATCCATCCATCCATCCAAACTTTCTCATTTATAATATTAGTAAGAAGTAAGAAGTAAGATTATAAGTATGTAATACTTTTTATCTATCTTGCGTCCGTAGGTATATTTGAGCGATTATCCGTGGATTTGTTCTTGCTAATTAAGAGCGTCGGTGACTCAGTAGTTTAAGCACTTGACTTGTAATCTACAGGTCTTGGGTTCGAATCCCGCCGCCATGTACCAATGTGATTTTCGATTTTTCGAATTTTCATATGTACATAATTTACCCGACGTTCTTACGGTGAAGGAAAACATCGTGATGCAACCTGCACATATCAGCGAAGAAATTCAAAGATATGTGTGAAGTCAACCAACCCGCACTTGGCCAGCGTGGTTGACAATGGCCTAGTCACCCTAACTTTAGGGTAGGCTCCGAGCCCCTCGGTGGGGACGTATAGTGAGCTGGTGATGATGATGATGATGAATTAAGGTCAAAAATATTTTGTCAATCCTCAAATGCTTCTGAAAAAATCCGAAAAAATCATGGGAAAGCATGTTTAGAAAATATCGCAAACATAATAGACAATTTTAAATAGTCAGATAAAAAATTGCCATTACTTTATAGTCGAAAAGCATATAGCAGGTATGTACATATGCATGTATATAATCTAAACATAGCAATAAGGTCAATTGATTGAGCGTCTAACAGAACGCCAGCAATGCTAGGCCACGCTTTCAGATATTGCAGGAATCTAAATAATTCCAAACCTATGCAAACCTACAACTAGATGTGTTAAAGTTATTCCAGATTAAATAATTATTGTTATTTATTGCAATAACTTAATGTTGGATTTTTAATACATTGTTAATTTTAAAACACATGTTAAAAATGACTTTATTTTTATTTTTTTATTGTAAAACTTTTAGGGCGTGTCCCACCACTTGCTGATAGAGGCTCAGATAGCTTGAAAATGACGTCACTGTCAGATAAGGGATAAAATCCGATATTTCCATCACATATTTTACACATTAGATTGTTATTAGACAATTTACAATTTGGTGGAACAGGCCCTTAACAACATAGAGCATTTCAATCAGAGATTTTTAATTTCAACATGTGCATTTATGCCCATATGAAAGTCTGTGAAAATTTTAATTATATATGTAATCTACCGCTGATACTTTGATTTTAAACTGTACTGTGCTCACTGGACTGGACAGTAATTATAATGATATGCAAAATAATCATCAGCAAGGAGGTGTTGCCACTATACTTGTCAGATATGTAAATGTATCACATTGCTATCAACATGGACTTTTATCACGAAAGTCAATACAACAACGGTATCCATTGGTTTTTTGCCAATACACTAGTACACCGGAAATGAGGTCGATAACATATAACGCATCATCATCAAAATATTTAAAAATAGATTATCTTGCAATTCAATCGTTTCGGGTTATTTATTAACGTGGCAAATAAAAAGGTCGTATTGCGGCTAAAACGCGGGCGAATGATTAAAACCTGGGGCCCGTAGCTCTCGGGCATTTGTTACTTGTTCCGAATTAATGTACTTGTCGGAAAGCTCTTGTTTATTGGCTCGTTAGCTCGGATTCAATAAAGGGTCGAAAGGACAAAGCAAATTAACATGACCATATCAAGATTCAAATGTTTTTGTCATGCGTAAATACTTTTTTATGACAATCTATAATAATATTATAAAGCGTAAACACTACTTTGTGGCGTAGGATGTCAGCAATCACATCATATTTTCAATAATTATTTCTTTAATAAAAAGCCCTACACTTACGACACGCTTTAGGCTATATATTTTTACGCTATTAAACTTGGGGGTTAATTAATTGGAAAAAACCTTCCTGAGGGAAAGGGACCATAAACTACAAGCTGCCAACATTAAGTCATGTCATGTTGACATTTGTAATTGATAATTTGACACAGGTAAACAACAAAATATTATAAAATTTTCATAATTTTATGCGGATGAAGTCGCATGGGAATAGCTAGTAGGTGACTTTATCAGAATTATTAATTAATACCTTGTAAAAGGTAATACTTTCTACTTAGAGTTATTTAATAGTGACTTAAGCACGACCTTAGTCTAGATTTCTATGACTAAATCAACACTGAGTGACTCTCTTAATATCTCGTGATTTTTACTATCATAACGTATCATAACTATCCTGGCTTACCCGTCTACGGACGAGGCCGGGATGGCATTTAAGTTGGCCGACATTTGTTTAAGAAAGCAGTTGGATAACTGAGTTTTGTAATTGTTAGACTTATGGGGCGTTATCGTTGCTGCGCGACAAAGCCCCCTGTAAAAAAAAATTTAAAAAAATGTAGAGTAACAGTTAATAAAATTACGGCAAATAAACAGAAGTTGATTTAATTTTGTAAATTAAATTCCACTTTTTATGAATAAAAATAAAATTTTAACCCAAAAATTCAGACATAATGTAACGATCTCCATAGATTGCATCAGGGTTCATCGTTACCCTAAAAAGGGGCTATAGGATAGAATACATATGCATGAGATACGAGATATGTAAGGTATTACGAAATGTAAGACAAATTTTTAGGCAATATTCAGTGCTTTAAAAAGGTTCATGTTTTCATAAAAAATATTTGAATATGTTTTTATCCTATCAAGAAACAAAACATAATAGTAAAAATAATTTTTATAACTTAACTAGCTTTCGCCCGCGACTCCGTCCGCATAGAATTAAAAAAAAACTGTGTAGCCTATGTGTTCTTCCAGACTATCCTCTACGTCTATGCCAAATTTCATCGAAATCCGTTCAGCCGTTTAGGCTACAAACATTCATCCATCTGAACTTTCGCATTTATAATATTATTATGAAGTATGATAAATATTTTATTAAATTTAGTTATTATTTATATTAAATTTAGTTAATAAAATGATCATGTATGTATGTGTTCAAAATAGAATTAAAAATATAAAACATCAAATTTATAAACCAGATCTCTCAATTAATCTATAAAATTTTTGATTTCTTTGTGTGATTCTATTTAACAAACACTGTTATCTTTCTCAAGATATTTACATTCAAATCGGAGGGACGAACGAAATTATTCAATAAATTTAACAGAGGGCGTATTACGAATATTCGTGAGAATGTTTTCGTAACATCATCGACAAAAATTATATTAAATTTGTGCAGCGCTCACCAAGTACACCAACAAATCTTATACAAGATTTTGTCGACGGCGTTACGAATTCGTTCTCGCAACTGTCACGATATTCATGATACACCCTCAGATAAGGTTTTGCTTGATTGCAAGATGTTATCCGTCACGCAATCATCTCGAAACTTCAACGAATTAATTATCCTTTGATCATCCAAATGCTTGTTCGGTACCAGCCTTTAATTAATATAACCCAACGAAATTATGATCCCTGAAACTAATTCGATGCAGCGAATCTATTTCAGAGAGATTAGGGTCACCAATCCTCTAGTTTGGAATGTTTAATTGTTTACCGCATTAAACAAGATAACTACGGAGTTTGGTGCGTAAAATTACCTACGTGGCAACCCTATAGATTATGTGAATTGATAAATTTCATACACCAGTTATTGTTGTAAACTTTATTTAATAAATTTGACTGTAATTATAGTTATGTGTTTTGATAATAGCTGTGTGATATTAAATTAGGACGTTTAACGACCATTGGATATTAAAAAAATAAACAAGTAAGACAGACTACAGGCCCTGACACACTGGCTAATTTAGAAATCTATACTATCTATATCTATATTCTATATATTCTATATCTATATATCTATATAATATATCTATATATTATAATAAAGCGTAAACACACACTTCTTTGTTGCCTAAAATGTCAGCAATTACAGCATTTTTTTTGAATACTTCTTTTAATAAAAAGCCCTACACTTACGTCACGCTTTAGGCTATATATTTTCACGACATTAAACTTAGTGGGTAAATATTTTGGATAAAAACCCTAATGTGTGAAAGAGACCATAAGTTGCTGCCAACATCAAGGAAGCAAGATTGCCATAGTAAGGTAATTGGTATTTTGACATTTGCAATTGAGATTTTGACAAATGCAAACAATAAATTTATAATTTCATGCTGATAAAACCGCACGCGAACAGCTAGTTATACGTATAAAAATCGTTTAAGACATTAAATCAGAGGTTAAATTACATGTTTCAAAGATGTTCTTGTATGGGTCTGTTATGCTTATGCGCGCATCAAATCCAAAACCATTGCCTTTGATTAATCTATTTTATCAAGTTACTAGCTGTTCGCGTGCGGAATTATCCGCGTGAAATTATAAAAACTTTATTTTATTGTTTACATTTGTCAAATTATCAATAGCAAATGTCAAAATGACATGACATGACATGACAAACCTTAGCAATCTTTCTTTCTTGATGTTGGCAGCAACTTATGGTCTCTTTCCCACATTAGGGTTTTTATCCAAAATATTTACCCCCTAAGTTTAATGGCGTGAAAATATTTAGCCTAAAGCGTGACGTAAGTGTAGGGCTTTTTATTACAAAAAGAATTATTTAAAAATATGCTGTAATTGCTGACATCTTAGGCAACAAAGAAGTGTGTGTTTACGCTTTATTATAATAGTATAGAAGTATAGATACATAAACAGTTTTTAATCTAATCTTCAGAAGAACACGGACCACGCATTAACTAAATACATGACTCACCTCACGCGGTTCATTAATTTTAACAAGCCATGCTAATTTAACCGCAGTAAATACGAATGTCGGAAGAGGTTTTTTTTATGTTCCTATTCTGCGTGTACAGGGTTAATGGGCCTTTGAGGCCCTTGTAATGAGAACCCTTTTGTTGATGACTTTCTAGTATTTTTATATTCCTTCATTTATACAGTGCTGTGGTAAGAATAATAATTATATTATTATACTTGGTACTAGTAGAATTTGCATTTTAAAGCTTTTTTTTATATTTTAGATTTCTGATTAAAACGCTGTTTTGTTCTTTATTATATTATCTATTAATTTTAATCAACATTGAATTATATTTTATTTTGAACTTTCTATAACAATATGTAGTTTATATTTATTTACTAGCTGTTGTTCGCGACATTGTCCGCGTAAAATTAAAAGTAAAAAAAAGTACAGCCTATGTGACACACTGATAACATAGCTTTTTAATGGGGGAAAGAATTTTTGAAAGCGACCTAGTGGTTTTTGTGTTATTTCAATACATACAAAAATACAAATCTTTTTTCTTTATAATATTAGTACAGATAAATATGTATTTTTTATTACCATTTGCACTTTCAATTTGTTTTTCGTATAGAATTGCTAACTTCTATGCTTTTAAATTTCTTTGTTAACAATCGCTACCACATGTGTCTTAAAACCCACCTGAACAGCACATCTTATTTAGTATCAATCATTACTTACCAATAATAAAATCAGAAAGTCGCGTTACGATAAATCATTTTCACATCGTAATCTTGTTTCAATATTGCACAGAGCAATATGAAATTGTATTACGAAACCTTTTTATCTTTGTCATAAATGTTTACGCTCAAAATGGATTACCCTTGCGTTTGTAAAAACTGAACATAGTGCTCTGTGCAAGTTTCTTTGTGAACCGAGACAATATATATACACAGCTTTATTTTATTTTTATTTTTATTTTATTTATTCATGGATAACTTACGGCTAACTTACAGAAAAATAATAAAAACAAACAAAAAACTGAAGGCCAATTACAGGTTATCGCAGATAGACTAAAAATTAGATTATAATTAAATTCAGTCCTTGTTGATTGTATCACATAACACTTATACAAAAATAGAGATCACCTTCCATTCACTATCGCGTATTGAAAAAACGGTCATTTATCAGTCTTTTGATTTTAGGCGCCGATATGTTAAATATATCTACATGGTTAGAAATTGCATTATAAGCTATTTGCACTATAAGCTTTTACTGCACTTTGCTGTATTTATTGCGAAATCCTTTCTAAATAAATAATGTAGTTTATGAATGAATAATTATTTTACAGCTTCGTTAGGTTTATTTAATTAAATAAACCTAACGAAG
This sequence comes from Papilio protenor, assembly GCA_029286645.1. NCBI lineage: Eukaryota > Metazoa > Arthropoda > Insecta > Lepidoptera > Papilionidae > Papilio > Papilio protenor. The sequence continues at coordinate 2,460,623 of JAGSMZ010000044.1, read as the reverse complement.
GCGAACGAAGCCTTTTTATTGGCCCACAGTTATCTATTTTATAGTTACCTAGGTTAATTTAGGCTGTAAGTTTTCCAAATGATAAATAAATAAATAAATAAATAAATAAATTAAATGTAATTAATTTACCTTTCTTTAACGAATATGCAGAGTTTTCGTAAAATTATTACAGATTTAATTGTAATTTCAAAGACCTTTCTTTTATGAAGAGTGAAGTCGATTTGGTTGCAAATTGGTAGCTTAATTGGAAACACCAAGCTGACGAATTCTATAACTAATAGTTGGTTAAACGTTTGTTTGGGAAATGCCCTTCAACGTACAACGTCTTTAATATACTTAAAAGACATCGCCATCCACAACTTTCTGACTTATTGTGAACTAACTTTCGCCCGAGACTTCGCCCGCGTGTGCAATTAAATGCATCAAAAGTAACTAGCCTATGTCTTCTTCCAGACTATCATCTACATCTATGCCAAGTTTCATCGAGATCCATGATGATTTATGGTTGCATAATATTAGTAAGATATCTAGACTCGTTAGTTTGTTACTTTGTAATGTAAAGTTCTGCGTATGAAAAATCCTATCTTAACAATTAGACGTAATATTTTCACTGTCTCAGTTAATTAAATTCCTTCTGGCCCGTAAATAAATAAGCAAGTCGTTGCGTCCTGATTTTTCCATTCATGCGATGAATCGGCCAATTTAGCTTTGCCCCGTCTGACCTTTCCGATTGTATGCGGGCAGTTTTGTAGCGCCTCAAAGACCTGACTGGCGACAAGAAATCTATAGAAATATATCTTAATAAACGAAAAGGATTTCGCAATACAAGCTCTATTTATACCTTTTCCTTTCATTCCGAATGTCAAAGACAAATCCCAGTATAAACACATAAATGTGTTTACAAAATGTCAATTTGTACTGCAAGATAAAGTTTATCAAATCCACCGTAATCTTCGTGAAATAAGAAATGTAATCGGAAGTAAAAAGTTACTACTTAAACCTGAAACTTATCTATGACCAATATTTGAAATCTGGGGTTAATGCTAGTCCATCACTATAATGTTTTTTTTTATTTTACTTTTAATCAAAAGACGATTGAGTCGTTAAAATTTCCAATTCAATCGTATTAAGATCAATACTAATAAAAGCTACAATAACAAATCATCTGAAATTGCAAATAGATCATAGAAAAAACACAAATCACTATTGACCTTAATGCATCAGTCATAAGGTTTATTTTACAACAAAACGGTTACGTTTATTCTTATTTCAAACGATCTCTGTTCAAATAGACAATACCACATATTTCGATCACGCGTGGAACACTTCCACTAAGTATATTAACCGCTTTTATTGCCTCGTAAAACTCACCCCCATCCCCCACCCCTTCCCATACCCTACCCTGTTAAAGAGTACACCCAAAAGGAAACGATTCAAACGGGCAATAGACTTCACTTGTTGACCGACTACCGTATCCATTTGACTTTGATTAAATTAACAACAAACAATAGTTTAAAATGAACTAACTTTAGCCTGTGACTTTGAAATCGGCTCAATACATTTTTGAGTTTATCAGTTATAGCTGTTGCTTGCGATTTCGGCCACGTCATATTTAAAAATATGCCTCTGTTACTCAGCGATAACGTAGCTTTTAAATGGTGAAAGAAATTTTGAAATCGACCCAGTAGTTTTTGAGTTATTTCAATGTATACAAAAATCCAAATCTTCCCTCTTTATTATATTAGTATAGATATAGATAAACTGTTGACTACGATGCCATCTCATGTTACGTGGTGATGTGATAGGAATATGGTACTCGGTTTAAAAATGTCTATTTACTAGGGTAAATAGACATTTAGTGTGGGCACTAGAAGGCACCTTTATCATAATTCGATGCAATCTAAAGCTGAAAAAAGTTTTCTATACCTTTTTCTAAAGATCTGACTATCAACTATTATGTTAAACACACATTTGTCGATTATTCCTATCTATATCTATATCTATACTTATTATACTAATATTATAAAGAGGAAAACTTTGTATTTTTGTATGTATTGAAATAACTCAAAAACTACTGGTCCGATTTTAAAAATTCTTTCACCATTAGAAAGGTAATTTATCTGTGAGTAACATAGGCTATATATTTTTTTTTAATTTCTCGCGGGCGAAGTCGCGAGCAACAGCTAGTGAGTAATATATAAGCTTATATCATGAGATGCCCGGAAGGGTTAGTCACCTTGATAATGGAGGCTTACATCGTTATTCCTCGCCCTAATTATTAGATAGTACATCGTACCTCATTAATGGCGGACGGTAAACGCTTTTTACAAGATTATTCGGAAGATTCATTAACGTAAGAGGGCAATTAGGAATATTATGGGTGAGGCTAAATATCTGTTTATTAAAAATGGGAGATATAGAGCTTATTTAATAGATCTACACGATATCCGTAAATTCCTATCATATTTTACTCTAGGTTATCGTCAACAATAACATTATTTTACACTAGCTTTCGCCCGCGACTTCGTCCGCGTGGAATTAAAAAATGACAAAAGTAAGTAGCCTATGTGTTCTTCTAGTCTATCCTCTACATCTATGCCAAATTTCATCGAGATTACTTCAGCCGTTTAGGCTACAAAGTCTAACAAACATCCATCCATCCATCGTAACTTTCGCATTTATTTAATCAAAAGTAATTGTAATATTACTAGAGGACGAAAATTTATACAGGTGATAACTTACTGAAGAGCCATATTTAATCGAAAAAAGGCCTAGCCTAACTAAAAAAAAAGTTACATTGACATCTATTTCCGGACCACAGTAAAATTCTCGTAGAAATATAAAATAGCATTTCCTTAACAAAATAAAACCAATAATACCTGATCACGTGTAAAACCAGCTGGGCCAAATAAAGGCGTCAGGGGTGCGCCTCTTCGATATATTACCAAGTTTTACGATGGTCGTAAACGGGCGTTCCATATCGACTTTATTTTTGTGTTCGCAGCCCTATAGATAGTTTGGAAACGTCTTGTCTTTTTACCAAATGAAGTATATTCATGAATAGATCAAAGTCGACGTTTATCGAATTATATACGATACTATAGGAAAAAAAAACACTTTACTTTCCGTCATTGTACATCCTTAGCGGTTCTTCTCTTGACCCAACTTAGTTACCTGAATCTCATAGAATTACTGCTCTAAAAAGTAACACTATAAGTAACTAATAATACAAAATCTTGCTAGATTAACTAAGAACCTAATCCCGGTTCTCCTCTGTTATTTATCTATTCAAATATATATGTATATTTCTTTATATCACAAGGTGGCAAACGAGCAAGCGACCACCTGAATCCGCCAAAACGGCGAAGCGTCCGCTGCCCGTAGACATCAGTAATTGCAGATGTGTTGCCTACCCTTATTGACGGAGGGGGAGATGCATATAAAGAGGATACTTTCCTCTCCTATGCGACTACTCTACCGTCAAATACACTTTTCCTCCCATCCTTTCTTTAAAAAAAAAGGGGGAAAGTGAAAGGGACTAAAATTAGGCCTCCTGCACCACACTCATCAGATGAAACGGGGAATGTCACCCACTTTACGCCTGTTCTGTGTGCTCGTATTACACTGGACGAGCCGGCCCAAACGTGCTAAGATATGAAAAATCTGCGATATGCAAAAATATCTTCAACCTAGATCTATAATCCGATGAAGAGCAGTCTATTTCAGCCAAACAAACTGTAGTCAAAGTAATGCATTCATCTTTTTCAAAGTCACGTCCTCGACTCTCTGATCTTGACACAAAGACGCGCAGTTTCTGCAATAAATTCTATTTTATTCTGTACTACTTTTGACATTTCAAATAGTTATTTAACATGATTTATTCAATTTTAATATAACTTCGTGTTATGTTTTGGAAATAGGATATCTCGTTGAAAGTAAAAAGCATATCAAATGCCGCATTCAGTTTTTATTTGCCTACTTAGTGAGTCCCTTAGTATAGATTTGCCATGATTAATCTATTATTATCGATTGTACATACTAACTGTATATTTTGTAGTACAGAAAAAGATAAAATAAAAGATATTGCAAGATATTTCATAAATCGATTATAAAATGTTTTCTAATTTTCTTAAGTCATTATCTATACTAATCTATACTAATATGTAAAGAGAAAAACTTTCTTTGATTGTAATGAATAGGCTCAAAAACTAGTGAGCCGATTTTATAAATTCTTTCACCGTTAGAAAGGTAAATTATCCGTGAGTAACATATGCTATATTTTTTTATTTCTTCATTGTTATTTTTAAATTTCACGCGGACGGAGTCGCGGGCAAAAGCTAGTTCAGTAATAAAATACAAACTGCAATCTGCGTAATTCAATCATATGCATTACATAGTAACATTTATATTAATAGCATAATCGAGTAACCGTTGTTATCAACGTAATAAACTGCTATGTCGCATGTCGTTAAATTCCAGACGCTATAAAAATCGCTAGTGTGGACAAGCCTTTGTAATAATCACCAAGATATCTTTCGCTAGCAGTTTCCAAATAGTTAAACATTGTCAAACTGACACTAGATAGTACTATAAAATTTTAGTATTTTTTAAAATAAAGACTGGTTTTGAAAGAAGAGAATGTGTTAAAATTATTTTCTGAAATTTCTACATTCATGTAGGTTCCTTTTTATGAACTGAAGACAAGGGGCTACATATCTTACTGCAATAGCTAAAATTTATTATCTCACTAATATTATAAATGCAAAAGTTTAGATGGACGGAGGTTTGCCAGACTTTACGGTCTAAACGGCTAAACGGATCTCGAAATTTGGCATAGATGTAGAGCATAGTCTGGAAGAACACATAGGCTATTTACTTTATTTTTAATTACACGCATTTGTCGCGGATGAAAACTAGTAGGTAGGTAGTAGTAAGGATTAAACATTTTTTTTATTTTAGTATCTCATACTTCTATCAAATAAATAGTATTCATGAAACAGTTGAAAGAATCCCTTGAACGTAATCTGGAATCCGTAATTCAATAAACCCTAGTACGCTTGTTATTCTCTTACGTGATAAAACATGTCTATGACGGGACGGAATGTTTGGCAAACACAGAGATTACGCCAACAAACAGAGGCGAACATGCTCCGCAAACATCGGTACATATTGTGAGAGTACAGAATAGGAAATCGTATGAACCGAAGAAAAGCCTTGTAACTCTACATTGATATATGGACACTGGAAGTGTTATTACAACAGACGCACAGGATGTCTGATTTGTTAAAATATTTAACACGTAATGAAACAGGAAACGTTTTCAATTCTTGCAACCAATCGCACTTCATTTATTTATAGAAATTTAAAGCCAGTTTGACTTAATTATTTTTATATTTAAATTTAACCCAACCCATCAGTACAATCAGAATTTGAGTCTTTCACGGTACACACTTCCAGTAATTCTCTACAGCAATGATCTACTCGTAAAATCTCGAACAACATACACAACAAGAGAATTGTAAATAAGGCTTCACTGTTTCGAAGCCTAACCGTCCTTCATCTCGTTCCCAAGGTTGTGTGAAAATATTAAGACCCCAAAAACAGCATAGCAAAGTAAAACAAGAAACTCCAATCTTGCCACTTCGCTAGTAAAATAAACTATTTCAGTACTTACTTTGTTCATTTTATGGATTTCCTTTAGTCCTCAAAATTCCCTGCGGAGTAGTGTCATAAAATTTACTACTAAATTAACTTGTGTTCAGACGTTTATCTTACAAAGCAAGCGAGCGACAATGTTACTTTGATAATTCGATTCCTCAAAGAAGTATCCGGTTTAGAGCATTTTCAACGTTTGACATTGTAGTGACGGATTTTGTTACTATGTTGTGTGACATTTGAGCAAATGACTTAAGGATAATTGAAGAAAAAAAAGGAATAAATGCTCTCAATATAACACTAGATTAAGGGGCTCTCGAGTTTCATCGTTCATTTCCAAATAATTATTACTAACTAGCTTTCGTCCGCGACTCCGTCCGCGTGGAATTAAAAAAACAAAAGTAAGTACCTGATGTGTTCTTCCAGAATATCCTATACATCTACACCAAATTTCATAGAAATCCATTCAGCCGTTAAGGCTACAAACTCTAACAAACATCCATCCATCCATCTAAACTTTCGCATTTATAATATTAGTTAGACTAGCTTTCGCCCGCGACTCCGACCGCGTGGAATTAAAAAAACAAAATTGATATGATATTATATATATTGTATGATTATATGATGGAACATGACATTAAAACAAAAAGCATGTGAAAATGGTCTTTTAATTCTAATGATAAATGTACACTACTATTATAAAATCAATTTGTTGAAAACTCTACCATTATCGTCTGCGAGTGGCTTTAAAACCAGTTGGCACCCACGTGCGTCCCAGCGATGACGTCATAATCAATGCGTAACAGATTGTATAACGCCGGAGAAAATAGTCGAGCTGACATTGGCATTACTTAGTGAAAGTATCAAGTACACAGCAAGGGAAAAGCAATTCTAACCCGTTGTATTAAAGTGGTAAATTGTTTAGTCACAAGTGATAGCGGCATTTTTTACTTTTGTTTTTAATGATGTCACGTATCGAATGAATCTGTAATTTTAATTTAAATAAGAGCTATTTTTAACTAATTTCAAAAAGGAGTTCGTAAAGTTCTCTATGTCTGTATAACTTTTTAATTATTGTAAAGCCACATAATATATTCGATTAGGTTTAGGTATTCTTATAGTAAATAAGAAACTAGGTACTTTTCTATAAATTTATCAGAAAACCTACGATTTAACGGTTTACTATACTGTTGTATACGCCTTCGGTGTCAAATATTCGGGCGTACATTTTTGACACATATTATTAACGAATACTTACATACGTATTTTTGAAACCGAAGGAGTTTATACAAGTTTTTAAAATGTATAGTTATTTATGGAGCCGACTGTACTTTTGTCATCATAACTCCGACAATAACACCAGGTGACGCACACTTTCAAGTAAATTTAATCGATATGCCGTCATCGATTACATTCGTAATTACGATTACGATTTACGACGTTAAAAAATCGATTTCCCATCGATTCGCTACAGCCAGCGTTCACGCGCACAACGCACGTTCGCTTCCTACACGTGTCATTGCATTACGTAATATTGAGATACATCCGTATATTTTTAAGTTTTCAAAAGAATATATACATTTACACGAGTTAAATTTCATAGAAATTATATTCACAGATGTCACTGGCTGATAAAGCCATTTCTTGTCTGTGGTTTTTTTAGGATGTTCCAGTGTTTAAATTGATACAAACGTGTCTGTTTTAAACAACTTTGAAATTACAGCTTTACAGCAGGCGTACTCCTTTGAATAAACTGACACAACTGGTGTGCGATTGTCCATTGTTTCGCAGCCCATTCCACTGTTTAGTTGCACAACTGAAAATCGAGTAGTAAGCGAACTTCCATATAAGCTCATAGGAATCAAAGCGAGACTAAACAGTTGTGCGATAGTTTAGTATCAGGTGTGCACACGCTCTTATACACTCTTATAAAAAAAATATTGTTAAGATTTGGTTTACTGAACTTTTATTGCCGAAAGATCATTATCTACTAGTGTCTACTGTTCCACCAAATTGTAAATTGTCTGATAACAATCCAACTTGTAAAACATGTGATGGAAATATCGGGTATTGTTACCTTATCTGACAGTGACGTCATTTTTGAGGTATTGAAGACTGTATCAGCCAGTGGTGGGACAGGCCCTTAAACTTTTTTCATCGTCTTTGCTTCAATATTGATATACATGTCGGAGTGACGAGAGGCTTCAGAATTTAATTACGAAGGTAAATCATAGACACTTTTAGAGATACATTAAAAGAACAAAGAAAAAACCAACTAAGGTCAAATGACCAGTTCACTTAAGAACAATACTCGATAGCGGAACTAAACGAAAAGTCAATAACATCTCCAGATGTTTTTATGTTATTTTTTCAACCGACAATTGTTTCCGCATAATTCGTATAATAGCTTTGAAATAAGTACGTTTTAGTGTCTTTGTCCTCTCTTCGCTTCATTTTAATAAAACCCAATAAAAACTTGCTCAATGTACTAATTTCTTGCTATTTTTTTGCTCAGTTGCTATTATGTAAAACGGCGCGAAATTATTGTTAATTTTTGAAAGATTAAAGTTACTATCAAGCAATAATTTTGAAAGCTAACACATTTGAAATTGTTTTTAATTTATGGTAATTTGAGTTTTTGAACGGGCAACCCTGAATAGATGTCATGGCGGCGATCAAAGACAGATGTCAGCTGTCATTGTGCGCGCGTTTAAAGTCTATTAGTGAATCTCTGTAAATCTTTGCAATCCGGTTAGATTGTGTTGTACAGTTTTCACTAAAGATTGAAGGACTGTGTTTCTGATATTAGGCGATTGTTATTTCATTATCGTTGACATACGGACGCCCACAATGGAGGGTAAGCCATGTCTTTGATGTACCTTTAGAATTAAATTCAGGAAGCCACTCCGACATATATTAGGTTATTATTCGTCTGTATATTCCCACAATTCATTCACTATTAACTTAGTCCACCGTACGTAATGTTTATTTATAGATTTGAATGGAAAATCTCTACTTTTTAACTTAATCTAGGAAAAATATTGCTAATCGAAAATAAACTTACCGCAGTTACCTCACTATTAAATTAAACAAAAACTAAAGTTAAGTATACTTATTAAAATGTCCTTAGATTCTTCAACTTTTTGATTGATTTCCATTGAAACAAACTATCTTATTTATGTTTCCAGCATTTTAATAACCTCTATTTTCGATACATAATTCTTATATATGAAAAATAATGTATACGAAATAAAATATGTACCCCAAAAATAAAAATGACAACATTTAATATTATTCTTAGTAAGGGACGTCACTTCGGAAGTGAAGGCCATCCTTCAATTTATTTTCACCCCGGGGGATGGAGGGTTGCGACTGAATTCGACGTATATATTAGGTTGAATTTGGTTACCTTTTTTAATCCCATTCCACAGATAAAAATTATTAGGTTAACACATATGAACATATTCTTAAGTACCTTTTTTATTTGTTGAATTGCAAAATAAATTGCCTTTTTGCCTTCGGACAGAAGGGCAAAGAGCTTAGAGAGTATTTAAGTACGGTTTTGCATATTAGTAATACATATTAGTAAGTATTATATAATAAGAGATTTTTATTTTTTTATAACATAAGTTAGGAAACAAGCAAGCGGCCACCTGAATCACCAAAATGGCCAAGAGACCGCTATCCATAGACACTCACAAAATCAAATGCGTTGTCTACTTATAACCGACAGATGAGAAAACATATAGAAAGAGTGTGTTTTCCATCTTATGCGTCTCACCTCCGTCAAATCTACTTCCCCTTCTCATCCCTTCCTTATAAGAAAAGGGTGCGAAGGAATATGGGACTAAAAATAGGCCTGCAACACACTCATCAGACGAAACGCGGAATTGCTTCCATTTGACGCCTGTTTTCTGTGTGGTCGTGGTATTACACCGGGCAAGCCAACCCATTCATGGCAAGATGTTAAAGCGGGCTCTATCACTGTTAAGAATTACTTGCGTGAGACGTCTTCAAAGTGTACAATAACTTATTTATTTTTCAAATAAACAATGTTTTAATAAGTAAATACAAATTTTCGTCTATTAAAAAGTTTAAAAACGTTACACTAATTTATTCCACAGTGTCAAATGTATTCTGTACGGAATATAAAATATTCTTTACGTAATAAACTAACCTCAAAGGATCTATTTGGACCGTTCCCTCGTAAACAGTTAATCCAAATAAATGTTCGTCAATGTTACCTGTAACAAGAACAAATTCCTCGTTAATATTCATTAAACAAGCACAACACAAAAAAACGGCTATACGTTATTGTTAAACAAATTTTACGTGCTCTCGAAAATTTTTCCCGCCACAAAATTGAACGTTATTTTCTCGTTATAACACGTTATTTATCGCAGTTATAACATAGTCTGTATTCATTTGACGTAAGGCCAGTGGTACTTAGAATGAAGAATGATATGGTGTTTTTAATGGCTATTACTGTTTATGTCCACTAGAGTGATTTATTAACTACAAGCTGTTGCCCTTCAAGAAGCCTATGTGTTCTTCCACACTATCCTCTAAATCTATTCCAGATTTCATCGAAATCCGTTCAGCAGTTTAGGCTATAAACTCTAACAAACATCCATCCATCCATCCATCTAAACTTTCACATTTATAATATTAGTATGATAATTATAACATTTTTGGCAAAAAATTAAAATGCCTTCCATACTCTATTTCTATTAAGCAATAAATTGCTTTTAATTACAAAATCCAGTTTTCCTTAAAAATTAGATGATAAGGCGAATTTCAGTCAATCGTTTTTTCATATCAGAGTGGAATATTTTGATTTGCAATATTTTATTTTTAGTGACTGAAGCAATACGTTGCTGAACTAACCAGAGACGAGTCACGGATTTGTTGTGCAAATAACTCATTTTAAATTCTTGGCATTTGAAGGATAAAATATTATTTTAGTTTATCTTTTGGTAAAGACATATATTATTTTTGTTTTTGTAGTACTTTGTAGAGCTAACTATACTTTTAAATACCTAAGCAACTATTCTGGAAAGTTGCAAAAAATAAACAAATTTAAATAAAGCACTAAGTGGACTGTAGACTGCCAGTTAATATAATAACAATTATGATGTTTTTATCCATTTCCTCAATAATCGAGTTTCTAAGTTACATTGACCCTCAAAAACGCGTTGTATCGATTCCAACCATAATAAAAATGTTATCATAAAACAATAAGCGTATCAAAATAACATCCTTGAAGAATATCGTGCATCGTCCGCGCCATGTCCTGTGATACAATTCAAACAATAGACGACAACAAAAGCGATTCGTGACGCACGTACGGACACCGTCCAATTAATACATAATTATGGTTTACTCGAAGGAATCACGACTCGAATAAAGAGCGTTATAGCATTAATAAGTCAGTTCGACGAACTTCATATTGTAGTTTTCCCTGAACTATATTTTTATCCGATTTAGAAAGGTAATATTTTTAACGAATGATTTCGAGTATTGTGTTCTCAGAATATCAAAAAGTGACTGTCAGTGGTGTTTGAAATTAATAAATTCCTACTTTTAGCCTAAACGAGTTTAGATGTAAGTTTTTTTTTATAATATAAGGTGGCAAACGAGCAAGCGGCCACCTGAATCCACCGAAATGGAAAGCGACCGCTGCCCATAAACATCCGCAATTGCAGATACGTTGCCTACCCTTAATTGACGGAGGAGGAGACGCACATAAAGATGACATTTCCCCTTCCTATGCGTCTCCTCCACCATCAAATCCACTTTTCCTTTCCATCCTTTCCACTTAAGGAAAGGGTGGAAAGGGAAAGGGACTAAAATTAGGCCTCCGGCACCACACTCATCAGACGATACGCGGAATTGCTTCCACTTCACGCCTGTTTTCTGTGTGGTTGTGGTATTACACCGGGCGAGCCGACCCATTCGTGCGAAGATGATAAAGCGAGCTCTACCGCTATTTTTTAAACATACGAAAAATGTACAATTATAATAAAGTGTCTATAAACCCACTACGGGTTCGTTTCGTTTTCATTTTAAATCTCGCAACTATTTCGTTCTCATTCTCTGTTTTTTCCTCAACATTATTATAGAGTTTTCTCAGAGTTTTAAAATTAAAAACAAAAAGCTACATGTTCTTGTGAGTTTGGACACGTGGTGTATCGTATAGGTGTTTTGCATCACAGTTCTAAACAGACATAAATCAAGCAAGTTGCTCGCAGCTGTTGGTAACGAGTTGGGATCTTTCATTGTTTTATTATGAACTTTATTTAACGTTTACTCTAGAAGTACAGACGAGGTAAGAAATATTAACCTGTTTACAAAGAATAGTCCATATAGATTCTTTTTAACTTCACAGTCTATTTTCATGTAAAAAAATTGATAGAACCATATAGGAAGGGCACCATGTCACTTGTTCATGAAATATATCTTGTTCTTTGTACTTTCTTACCTTTTTCAAGCTGAATCTACCGAAGAAGCGTTCTTAAATTGCAATAACATGAAAGATTGAAGACTTCCTTTCCCCCACAATCAAGCATTCACACAAAGCCTTTCGACCCTTTGCGAGTCCATTTGTTTTATGTATTCGCCCCTGTCTTGTCAATTTACTTGCGTATCCTTCAAATGGCCGGATAATAAATGTTCAGATATTTATAAAGTAAAATTGGGTGTTCGTGCTTTGAGGATTTTACTCTGATTTGTAGTAATAATACCGATGAACGCTGTTATTTCTTCCTTAATGAAATCACCTGAGTTTGTTCCATAGATAGGAATAGGTACCTTTTTTATTAAACTAGCTTTTGCCTGCGACTACGTCCGCGTGAAATTTAAAAATAATAATAAAGAAATGAAAACACAGATTTCTAACTTTCTAACGGTGAAAGAATTTTTAAAATCGGCCCAGTAGTTTTTGGGCCTATTCATTACAATAAAACGAACCAAGGTTTTCCTCTTTATAATATTAGTATAGGTACGCCTATTTGAACTGAAATCTTCATATCTGACTAGTATGTTTAATTTATTAGATAGTTTCGCACATTTTAGGGATAAAAAAAAATAGATTTAAAATTACAAAAAGCAACGTAGAGGCTTCAGTAAGTTATATTTCACTTTGGCAACGTTATCGTTATCTATACTATACTATACTATATATTATAATAAAGCGTAAACACACACTTCTTTGTTGCCTAAGATGTCAGCAATTACAGCATATTTTTGAATAATTCTTTTTTTAATAAAAAACCCTACACTTACGTCATTATTTAGGCTATATATTTTTCACGCCGTTAAACTTAGGGGGTAAATATTTTGGATAAAAACCCTAATGTGGGAAAGAGACCATAAGTTGCTGCCAACATCAAGAAAGAAAGATTGCTAAGCTTTGTCATGTCATGTCATGTCATTTTGACATTTGCATTTAATTTGACAAATGTAAACAACAAAATAAGTTTTTTTTTATAATTTCACGCGGATGAATCCGCACGCGAACAGCTAGTGTATCATAGAAAGAAAAATAAATTCAAAAGCGATGCACTTAATAAAAATTTAATGTCAACTTAACTGAGTGTAAGCATGATTAATGTGAAAGAAACGTCGCCTTCAAGCGCACATGTTAGTTAAGTTATTATACAGCGTGTTCCAAAAACATTTCGACGAGTTTATTCGAAGGGAAAATTGTATTTCGGCAGTTTGCCTTGTGAAATATTCTTGTAGTCGACGCGTATAACTTTTGAACATGGGACATTGTCAACATACTGGGAACTAGGAATTCTGTTTGAAGTTACATGTCTATAACTTTACTAGCTTTCGCCCGCGACTCCGTCCGCGTGGAATTAAAAAAAAACAAAGATGAATAGCCTATGTGTTCTCCATATTATCCTCTACATCCATACCAAATTTCGTCGAAATCCGTTTAGCCGTTTAGGTAAAAACTCTAACAAACATCCATCCATCCATCAATCCATCTAAACTTTCGCATTTATAATATTAGTATGATTGTTTGTCTGGGACTACTTCTGCGTGGATTAAAAAGCGTTTATTTCGTTATACTGTGAGAAATGTACTTTTTTGGGATGATAGTAAACTATGCGTTAATCTTCGCTTTGTTCTACTAAAATAAAGATTCTAATAAAGATTTTGCTAAAATAAAGATATATCCAAACCCTCCGAGATTGTTATGCACATGTAAATAACAATAAAGCAACGCATAATCTTACTTCTTACTTCTTACTAATATTACAAATGTGAAAGTTTAGACAGATGGATGGATGGATGTTTGTTAGAGTTTGTAGCGTAAACGGCTGAACGGATCTCGATGAAATTTGGCATAGATTTAGAGGATAGTCGGAAAGAACACATAGGCTACTCACTTTTGTTTTTTTTAATTCCACGCGGACGGAGTCGCGGGCGAACGCTAGTATATAAAATAATACTTAACAGCACTTTCGTAGATATCTCAATTCTTGTTATTATATTCATAGTAATTTATAACAAAATCTCTCCAATTTATCAAATTTACTATTACTAAAAACCATTTCAACAACAATAAATGTAGATTGAGCGATAAAAGTCTAGACTCAGAGTTTATTTCTGACATTTAAATTATAGAATAGCTTTGAAAGATGTTCAATCACAATATCTTTGATAAAAACTACATTCATCGAAGAAATTTTACTAATATTATAAATGCGAAAGTTTAGATGATGTTTGTTAGAGTTTGTTGCCTAAACGGCTGAACGAATCTTGATGAAATTTGGCATAGAAGTAGAGGATAGTCTGGAAGAACACATAAGGTACTTTTGTTTTTTAATTCTACGCGGACGTAGTCACGGGCGAAAGGTAGCACTTATATAAGTCAAAGTATGCTGTTATGGAAAAGATTTGGATCTATTGTTATCTCTGTTGTTCGTTAAAGTGAATAACTAAGATGACATGCTATAGTGTAGACTAACGGTTAGATAGTGAGGATTTTACACTATAGTTCTTGTTAATTCAATAGATTTTGTTGCGTTATAATATTAGAAGAAAAACTTAACTTAAATCACTAGCTTTAAAACTTTAAATGTTTGGATTTGTTAGAGAATTTGATACATTCGTGGTTCGTCGCTCGATCTGTCTCGAGGACGTACGTAAGGCGTTCACACCGAAGCGTACACAGCAAACTTAGTGTAGAACTCCGCTGCAAAGACGCTTAGTGTATGTTCCGTCAAAAATAATGAAAGAAACACAAGGAGTAAATTAATTCTACGATTACGTTGTATTATCAAATGTCATCATCAACTTGGCCTTGTCTACGGAGGGTCGGCACAGTATGTGCTGCTCTTCCATTCATTTCTATAAGCTGTCATATGAATTCACTCCTTTCTTAAGCATATCTTTCACACAATCCATCTATACTTTTATCGGTCTTCCTCTACTTTTTATTGTCACATGTAAAATAATAATAAATTGCAATCGGTCATGGTGTACGATTCCTCGTATAGTGTTTGGTTTATGCAGTAATACACGTGTGTGTCATACCTTCGTAATTCGCTATAAAGTAATTGATACACAACGGTGTAAGATAAGGATTATATATTTATTTATCGCGATTCGGATGTTTTTCGCGCACTAAGCCGTTTTTGTTATAGGTGAACGTACTTTACAAGGCAAGGTCGGGATCTATTGAATCGTTCGGAATCTGCAAAGTCATTCTGGACTGTTTATATTGTACAAAAATACGTGTACGTTTATCTTACTGATATTAATGCGAAAGTTTAGATGTATTTTTAGAGTCTGTAGCCTAAACTTTTGAATGGATCTCGATGCAATTTGGCATAGATGTAGAGGATAGTCTCCAAGAACACATACTTACTTTTGTTTTTTAACACGCGAGCGAAATCGCAGTTGAAAGCTAGTATAAATCTACAAACAAGACAGTCATTGAAATGTAGACAAGTTCAAAGATGTCGCGCGGGTTTTCTCAATGAAGTGAAGTTGGCAGCGAGCCAAAGCCGGTGTTACTACGAATTGTCAACTGACATAGAGAATTTATTTTTATACATAACGACTTGTGACATGAATAATATGTAAAATAGTCAATCTGTATTTATTTAAATTTTCCTTCCTCAGGACAAGAGGTTTAATAAGTGAAGACAGTTATTAAAAAACAACCACTGTCTTGCTTTTAATATAGGATACAAAGTAAATAGTTTTTTTAACGCTTTTTAATACACCAAAAGGACCAAGGCACTTTTATTTCAGCATCTATTGTTGAATAGCTTACGTTAAAAATTTGCAAAAGTGAATAAAGGGATCGACTAGTGAGAGAGCATTAATTAACATACCTTGAACTACAAAATGATTATAGTCTCATAAGGCCAAATATTGAAACGACATTTTAACAAAGTTTTATATGATGAGGTCACGGCCAACTACAAGTTCTGTCGCCTATCAGATTATAACCGGCACCTACGAATATAAGTGTTTGAGGTTCGTTTCAGAATTCGGTCGATATTGTTGTATATGATACACGAACAATAAGCAATAAATAAAACGAGTAGGACGATCCATAAATATAATTGACTTGGTTAAAGACATCAATACATATTTGCATAAGTATTAATACCATACTCAGATATGTTTAATGGTAACTAAGAATCACTTAGTGCAGAAATTATAGGAAAGGGAAAAGAACTATGTACGGTTTACATAAGTCCTTTAAGTCTGCTTAAGTAACAATTAAACGACTCTAGGTGCTGTAGTTTTATGTTCCAGGTTAAAGCTAAGGAGTATAGATACAAATACACAAAGAATGAAACCCTCACTGAAATCTCTTTAAGCTATTATTCAACATATGAAATGTAATTTTATTATTGCAATTCTTTATTTAATTTATTATAATATTCTACATGTTAAGTATCTTTTGAGATAACATCTCTTTGTAAATATTATATTTTAATTAATAGAGCTCTCGTATGAATACGGCGAGTATCTTCGTCGACTGTGACGCTGGAGTATAATGATTTTATTTTATATTTATTAATCAAAAGATGCTTCAACATAAAGAGAAGACTTACAAAGATATAGACTTGAACATATACTCGTAGAAATATCATAATAACTTCACCTTACTTTAAAAAAAACTCACTGGCTGAGGATCTAATGGCGGCATAGCGCCATCTATTCTCTGCTTTCTAAAACAAAGATTTTGATTAATTCAAAACAAGCTGTTTTATTACATGTAATTTTTTTACAATATACTTCAAAATACCGAAGAAAAGATTTGGCAAAGTTTTTCTTTTATGTTAATTATGGCGAGTGTTATTTGAACTCGCTTTTTTCAATATTTTTGTAGAATTTTATTTCTTACCTCCACTATAAATACTTTGAGCGATCTAATGATACCGTATAACACTCCAGGGAAGAAGACGAATCGAATGACACCATAATTGTCAAAATCGATACATTCGTTTAGGCTCTAGGCCATTACAATGGAATCTACATATCTAACTAATATTATAAATGCGAAAGTTTAGATGGATGGATGGATGCATGGATGGATGGATGTTTGTTAGAGTTTGTAGCCTAAACCGCTGAACGGATTTCGGTGAAATTTGATCTACAGATGTAGAGGATAGTGTAGAAGAACACATAGGGTACTCACTTTTGTTTTTTTTTTAAATTCCATGCGGACGAAGTCGCGAGCGAAAGCTAGTCTACATATAAAACACACGCGCGAAATAGTTTTTGTGAGTCGGTAATAAAACATAGCTTTTATTTTGTTAAATAATACAAATAAAAATTTATCATTCACAAAAAGTGTAGTCACTAATTAAAAACATTTTTTTAGCACAAACATTTTGCACTCGAGTGTACTATGGTGAAGATGTATCAGGTCAGACTGTGACAAGACCCTGCAATCCATGCACATGTCATTTGTCCGTTTGACTCATATCAACTGACCCATTTATAACATAACAAGCTCTTTATATTTCTTTGTTTTCAATTACATAACATACTGCGTCGGTGTTCCAATTAAAATCGGATAATGTTACGTTTAAATGCTTTTAGATTATAATTATTAACGGAAATACAAATGCTCCCGCATTTATAACTATAAGGAAATAATTTTAGACAGTAGTATTTAAGTAACTGACTAGTTTTTGCCTGCGACTTTGTCAGCTTTGAATAAAACAAACTTAATCTATACTTCAATACTAATATAATAAAGCGTAAACACATATTACTTCGTGGCGTAGGATTTCAGCAATCACAGCCTATTTTTGAATATTCCTTTCTTTAATAAAAAGCCCTACACTTACCGACACGGTTTAGGCTATATATTTCACGCTATTAAACTTAGAGGGTAAACAAATTGGAAAAACACCTTCATGTGGGAAAGGGACCATAAACTACGAGCTGCCAACATCAAGTAAGCAAGGTTGCCATGTGTCTTTTGTGCATTAAAATTTTGACATTTGCATTTGAAAACTTCACAAATGTAAAAAATAAAGTTCTTATAATTTCATGCAGATGAAGCCGCACGGGAAGAGCTAGTAAGTAATAACATCGATTATTCAATGTCCAATCATAACGAGACTAGACGCTGGACCATACATAATTATTCTTAATCATGCGGGCTACAAAAAACAACAATTCCTTCGTATAGTAGCCATTTGACAAATGTACGTAATATCCTCCCTTGTTCGTTGTAACTTGGTAACACTATATGTATAGAGGTGCGGGCGACTGTTAGCGGATTCATGAGAGGAGCGATTTTCAAATTTATTTGTCACGATAATTTTATTATTTAGTATTCATTTTATAGATTTAGTATTCAACAATAATATGAAATATTATAGTGAAATTCAGTCTTGTATTAAAATTAAACATTTTTACAGTGAGCGTATAAAAATCCGAATTTATTGCAAGTGTTGGCTTTACTTAAGTAATATTTTTTTACTTTAAATTAGTAGTTAAATAGCAATATAAGCGAATGATATTTTATTTCTAATTCACTCGATAATAATGTCACTCGTTTAATAGTTATTTTTTTTAGAAAAGTTCCACCCGCTAGCACTTGGCCACACGTCTGTACTTTCCTATTTTATTCTATCCAGCGGGTTGGAAGTCGCCAGTCACGGCACTCTATCACATCTCACCTAACGCGCTGTCGACGGTAACTCGGTCATTTTTTCCCGAAGAAATCTTTACGTTTGGTACAAGAATCAATAACATTGGGTCATCTATACTAATATTATAAAGGAAAGATTTGTATTTTTGTATGTATTAGTATAAATCAAAAACTACTGACTACTAACATTAGAAAGCTACTTTATCGCTACGTTTTTTTACTATAATACATTTTAATTTCACGCGGACGTTGTTGCGAACAACAGCTAGTTATTTATAATAATAAAAATCTGTGCTATAAGATAGTAATGAGACAAATATATACAATTTAATGTACTTACGAATATTACCGTATTTGAAAACAAAGAAGGTTACGGTATTATTAGACATTTTAAAAGTCTAAATACTACATATTTCACTACATAAATGTTTATATTTGATTATTTACGCCATACGACTGGTATTTCAGTTTTTTATTTTTTGTATCGCTTCAGCTTATAATTTGGACTGAACACGTTGGATTTGTTGCGTAAATTATTTCTTTACGGGGAACGTAGACGTATCTGTTGTAATTTCACGATAAACCACCCGCTGTCGCAGCGTGATGCCGTTTACAAAAATTCCACTTTCGGGAAACCTTTTGACGCGTAATGAAAAGGAGCTATGGGGAAAAATTTCCTTGTATTTTTAGCGGATTGGTTGAAGTAATACTTAAAAGATAAAAGCAACAATGAATTAATGAAGATTACCAATTTTACTCTTCAAAGTAATCATACTTCATATCATACTAATATTATAAATGTGAAAGTTTAGATGGATGGATGGATGGATGTTTGTAAGAGTTTGTAGCCTAAACGGCTGAACGGATTTCGATGAAACTTGGTATAGATGTAGAGGATAGTCTGGAAGAACACATAGGCTACTCACTTTCATTTTTTTTAAATCCACGCGGACGGAGTCGCGGGCGAAAGCTAGTATTAAATAATTATAGTTTTTTAAACGAATCGTGGGTTTTACAAAAGAAATGATAGAAGCAATTTCGTTGTAAATAGCAAATAATAAATATATCGATGTGTTGTTTAATCATATTAATATTATAAATGAAAGTCTGAATGGATCTATTTTTGTTAGTAGGTAACGGATACTAGGATCTCGATAACTTAACACAGATGTAAAGCCTAGGAAGAACACATAGGCTACTTACTAAGTTTTGTTTATAAATTCGCGCGGACTGAATCGCGGGCAAAAGCGACTCATAAATAAAACTGTTAAAACGAAACGAAGGATTTCATTATAAGTAGCGGAGTATTTTACGTAAAATACTAAAGCAAAAGAGACAATCTATATAACTTAATTTCCACGAAAAGATCCGATATAAATTTCCCCAAGAACCCGCTGTCAACTTAAGTTTTGAGTTATTAATTCTCCCGTCTGTCTCTCAGTATGTCGACTTTCTTAAACTCAATTATAGTTCCTTAGCACCGATTCTTTCATGTCATTTGCACAAACGGACGTCTCGACTTCTATACTAAAGACATTTTATGTCCTAACTTTGTCAGCGAATTTATTCTAAATCTTTATATCTAGATTTAGATATGAATGGACTAAGTTGTAATGATTAACGTTTTATCTTTGACTAGCTTTCGCCCGCGACTCCGTACGCAATAAATTAAAAAAATGCTAGTAGGCTATGTTTTCTTCCAAACTATTCTCTACATCTATGCCAAATTTCATCCAGTTCCGTTCAGCCGATTAGGCTATAAGCTCTAACAAACATCCATCCATCTAAACTTTTGCATCTCACTAATATTATAAATGAAAGTTTGAATGGATTTATTTTTGTTAGTAGGTAACGGATACTAGGATCTCGATAACTTAACACAGATGTAAAGCCTAGGAAGAACACATAGGCTACTTACTAAGTTTTGTTTATAAATTCGCGCGGACTGAATCGCGGGCAAAAGCGACTCATAAATAAAACTGTTAAAACGAAACGAAGGATTTCATTATAAGTAGCGGAGTATTTTACGTAAAATACTAAAGCAAAAGAGACAATCTATATAACTTAATTTCCACGAAAAGATCCGATATAAATTTCCCCAAGAACCCGCTGTCAACTTAAGTTTTGAGTTATTAATTCTCCCGTCTGTCTCTCAGTATGTCGACTTTCTTAAACTCAATTATAGTTCCTTAGCACCGATTCTTTCATGTCATTTGCACAAACGGACGTCTCGACTTCTATACTAAAGACATTTTATGTCCTAACTTTGTCAGCAAATTTATTCTAAATCTTTATATCTAGATTTAGATATGAATTGACTAAGTTGTAATGATTAACGTTTTATCTTTGACTAGCTTTCGCCCGAGACTCCGTCCGCAATAAATTAAAAAAATGCTAGTAGGCTATGTTTTCTTCCAAACTATTCTCTACATCTATGCCAAATTTCATCCAGTTCCGTTCAGCCGTTTAGGCTATAAGCTCTAACAAACATCCATCTATCTAAACTTTCGCATTTATAATATTAGTAAGATTGTCAAAACTCTAAATTGTCCAACTAGTATAAAAATAGTAAACAATGAACTTATTTCTGGTCCGAAATGTAAATAAATTGACACTAATCTGCAATAATCTACACGCGTTACTGTCATGCCCAAATTGTATTTACGATTGCCAAAAAGAGCACCCACAAACACAATAAACTAATTAGAAAAAGTGCTAACAACCTGAAAAAATCATCATAGTAACGCACTTTATTACAAGTGATTAAAGTACAATTTACATTGTTTGATTTTCTTTAGTTACATCCATTCATCGAAGTGACTACCTATCGGGCTCAGCTACACCATAACTTTTTCGCAGCATGGTTTCCTATTTCGTTCAAGGCGATCTCTCACGTCAAGAAATCCATTAAATATTAGCTCATTACACGGCAATTATCGCGATTTTTTAATGTTAAAGGAGTGTACACATATTATTCATTAAAACTATTTTTGGGTAACTTCGATGGTGACATTAACTGTGAATAATCTAGCATTCTAAAGTTTAAACCTTTTTTAAAATCGTTTCACTGTTTAAGCCCTTTATTCTAAATCTTTATATCTAGATTTAGATATGAATTGACTAAGTTGTAATGATTAACGTTTTAATCTTTGACTAGCTTTCGCCCGCGACTCCGTTCGCGTGGAATTTAAAAAAAATGTTAGTAGGCTATATTTTCTTCCAAACTATTCTCTACATCTATGCCAAATTTCATCCAGTTCCGTTCAGCCGTTTAGGCTATAAACTCTAACAAACATCCATCCATCCATCTAAACTTTTGCATCTCACTAATATTATAAATGCGAAAGTTTAGATGGATGGATGGATGTTTGTTAGAGATTGTAGCCTAAACTGCTAAACGGATCTCGATGAAATTTGACACAGATGTAGAGGATAATCAGGAAGAACATATAGTCTACTAGCTTTTGTTTTTTTTAATTGCACGCGGACGGAGTCGTGGGCGAAAGCTAGTTTCTAATATTAGTAAGATAGTAAGTTATGACGTCATTGTACAAAAGACATTAATCAACGAATATAGATTAAAAACATATTCGAATACGTAGGTACTTCGTAATCGACACATTTAGAACGACCCAAATAGCTAAGCGCCGTGGGTGGCTAATTGCGGGCAATTTTATGAGTACCCTACCATATAATTATATAGTTGCATTAGTTCATGCTATAATGCTATAAATTATTCAGCTATACATAATTTAATATAGCTATGTGGTTAATATTCCTTTGCTATTATGTCGTGGATTCTTTTTTTTTATATAATACAATAATGTGACAAGCGGCCACCTAAATCCGCCAAAATGGCGAAGCGACCTCTGTCCGTAGACATCTGCATTTGCAGATGCGTTGCCAACCCTAAATCGACGGAGGAAGAGACGGACATGAAGAGGATATTTCCCCTTCCTATGCGTCTTCTCCACTGTCAAATCCACTTTCTCATCCTATCCTTTTCTTATAAGAAAAAGGTGGAACGGGAGAGGGACTAAAATTGGGCCTCCGGCACCACACTCATCAGACGAAACGCGGGATTTCTCCCACTTCACGCCTGTCTTCTGTGTGGTCGTGGTATTGCACCGGGCGAGCCGGCCCATACGTGCGAAGATGTTAAAGCGGGCGCTACCACTGAATTCGGGAAATTAAAAACATGTCAGGAATAACGACTTCTTTAAGAGAATAACAATTGATATATCAACTATGAATCCTAGTTCCGTAATCCGTATTGCTTTGATCATTGTATCCTTTATACAGCTTATGTTGATCTAATTAATCTATCTATCTATACATATAATAAAATTGAAGTGTCTGTTTGTAATATCAAAAGAAAAGTTCCAGATTTCGGGAAGATAATGTATTTGCGTTGCTGATAACGAAAATCGCATCTAAAAATTTTTGTCTGTCTGTCCGTAAGCCGCGTTTGTTCCAGGTAATCTCCGAAACGGCTGGACCGATTTCGACCGGACTTTCACTGAAGGGTAGCTAACATAGACGGGCATATTGTAGGCTACTTTTTTATCTTAATATTGTGTGGACGAAGTCGCGGGCAACAGCTAGTCTAGATATAAAATTTAAAAGCAAATATACGTTATCAAAAAATCACTCTAAAATCGATGAATATAATAAGAAAACATACATATCTAAACCTACCGCAATAAAAACTGCATGAAACCGACCGGGCTAAAATTATAATGTCGACGCACCCGACGACATCCGCGACCTCATAAATAAACAATGGAATATAAATCTTATTCCAACATATGTAAATTCCTTTTTCAATAACCAATCGACGCGTTCCATGTCCTTTTAGAAATCTACAACCTTCTCCATTCAAGAACATCTACGCTCCATATCGTTGTAACTCCAAAACGACTCACGCAATATTAAACTTTAACCCATTTCCATTGTGAACAATTTCATTTGTTACATATGGAATGCATATTAAGGAGTCACTGGAGTCTGGATAATGCCCTTTGTTGATCTGTGAATCTTTTTAAATTTCAACCTATGTACCTTACTAATAGAGTTTACATTTGCTTGTATTCTACTAAGCGAACAGAAAAGGATAGACTTAAGATGCAACGTACTGCTTCTACAAATATCAACTTTATAACCAACAAAATTAGGTTGGTTTTTCATTGTTGTTATTGGAAATGTCACGGCGGTGTCGTGACATTGCATTCCAGGCGGTGCGAACGACTCCCAGATGACAACGACCAGACAAGGGCAGCGGCCACTTGGCGATGCAGGGGCCATCGCCTACGCTCGCTCAACCACGTATTGCCATCCACTTTGTATGATACATTGCTTATATATCTCACATGAATACATCGATACTTTGAAGTTGGAGATTTATAATTTTCAAAGTAAGTTCTATACACTCTTTTTTACATCATTAAGTGGCCACCTGAATTAACCGTAATAGCGAAGCGACCGCTGCCCATAGATATCCTAAATTGCAGATATTTATTCTGCAGAAGTTGAACACACAGAAAGACGATAATGTGTCATCCTATGCGTCACCTCCTCCGTCGAATCAACTTCATCTTTCTACAGGTAGGAAGGGAAAGGCTCTAAAATTATGCCTCCAGTTCTCACATTTATTAGACGAAAGTCACATCGCGATTTTACCAATGTAATATATCACTTTATTTATTTATTTAAATTTAGTTAGTAGAGTTAACTGAAAATTAATAGATTGTTGTTAAATTTATTTTCGTTCTGGTATCATTTTAGGGCTTAAGAGTCATAAATATATCTGACAATAAAATACTAAATTCGGATGCTTTAATTTGATCCATTTTATTATCTAACTTCGGTGTAAACTTGTGCAGATAGAGCTCATATTAAAGTGAACTAAGTTGCATACTTGAAGGCTCATTGAAGATTCACTCGCGTATGGAACTGAGCCAAGAGACTGAGAAAATTTTATACTTGCATTGTCACTTAGTGCGAGAGTTTAGTGATATCGTTGATGTTGGAATGTGAATGTAAAATGTTTTCAGTTTTTAATGTGACTTTAATATAAGATTCCGGTTAAAATTTACATAAATCGTAAGCAATTTAACAAAAGACTGTTAAATTCAGATTCAACAACGATGGTGATCACTAAAAAAATATTAAGTCAACTATGTATTAATACAATCATACTTCATACTAATATTATAAATGCGAAAGTTTAGATGGTTGGATGGATAGATGTTTGTTTGAGTTTGTAGTCTAAACGGCTAAACGGATCTGGATGAAATTTGGCACAGATGTAGAGCATAGTCTGGAAGAACACATAGGCTATTTACTTTTGTTTTTTTTTAATACCACGCGGACGGAGTCGCGGGCGAAAGCTAGTTATATTAAAAACATCGATATGGTTTTGTTTAATAAAAAACTATCCTACTATTGTCAAATAATACGTACATAAACCGCAGTGTTTTGAATTCCAACCAGACATCACCTCAATCAACCGCTAGATGGCAACACCGTTTCCATATTAACACCTTAATCTCACATCTCTAGCTATTACCTGCCTGCGGTTAAGCCTACAGAATTCATAGAAACAAAACGTACTAAAGATTCTTGGTTAAATCAAAATGCTATAGATGGTTAGGTCTAGTCAATAATGTATGTAGTTTGAAAGCCCGTTGTTAGGGTCAGACAAATGTAATTATCCGATAATTATCGTAAGACTTCCTTCTGAAAAACCATAAAATCATATGTTCAGTTAAGATATAGAGCAAGTTAACTGAAAATTAATAAAGCATAAGAATATAAAACAATTAAACTGTCCGACTTTATAAAATACAGATGCTGTTTAGTCTTTATTTATAGTTGTTATTTTATTTCACTTCCGTTTGTTTTTATAATCTATGTTTTCGGCGGTTTAACAAATTGGTTTGAACTCCGCGTGTTGGAGGCGGCCATCTTGGCCCGCCATATTGGTTTGGCTCGCCGTTACCAACCATCCGCGACGGAAGGAACTTAAGTTTGGGCAACGTATATTTTAGTCCATATGTGGTAAGAAATGTGTACTCTGTGATGATTTTAAAAATGTTATTTACTAAAGTATTAAAAAAAATGTTTTCTCTCGACTATTCTTGCTTGTTAACACGTGCTGTACTTTGTCGTATTTAAAGTTTATCTATTTTCAGAATTGCAAGAATTTAACAAATGATTTTATTGTATAGTTCTTTGCAAATATCTCGACGCCCTACCTTTCAAATCGTGTTCTGTAAAAACTTCTGTGAAGTTAAAAACTAAGATATGTGAAAACTACTATACCTAAAATTTATATTATTAAAATCTTTAACGCATGATCTATTGTTCACGTGTAACGGTACTCGATGTGTAAAACCGCGTGTGTGAAGAGCAAACAGACAAAACAAACATCGGCTGGACTTATTAGGTAGACGCTAATGTTTCTACAAACACAACGTTCATTCACATTTTGTGCACATCCATCATAACGCTCTGTTACTGTGTTTTGTTATTGAACTGTACTCCTTGTAATTCAGTTTTATTGGCAGACTAGCTGTTCCCGTGCGGCTTCACCCGCATGAAATTATAAAAACTTTATTATATTGTTTACATTTGTCAAATGTCAAAATGCAAATACACAAACGGCAACGAAGCCCTTTGACATTGGCTAACAATTACCGTTATATTATGGCAACCTTGCTTCCTTGATGTTGGCAGCTTGTAGTTTATGGTCCCTTTCCCACATTAAGGTTTTTTTTTTTCAATTTATTATTCCCCTAAGTTTAATAGCGTGAAAATATATAGCCTAAAGCGTGTCGTAAGTGTAGGGCCTTTTATTAAAAAAATAATTATTCAAAAATATGCTGTGATTGCTGACATCCTACGCCACGAAGTAGTGTGTGGTTACGCTTTATTATATTAGCTTAGATTAACTGAATATTTCCTGTTTAATTAAAATTATTATCTAACTTCTTTTACAAAGGTAGCGACCTTGAAAATCTTCAACCACTGTTGCCAAGTAATGTCAATAGTCAAGTCGATTTCAAGTAGAAGGTAGCACTTGAATAATCATTTAAAAATATTGGTTTTGACCACCCTTTTCCTATCAATAGCTCGTATAACTCAGGACAACTTAATTTCAGATGCGATGTTGGCCGAGTATTTAAATAGTTATTACTTGTCATTTCAATACTAGCTGTTTCTCGCGACTTGGTCTGCGTGAAATTAAAAAATATAGGCTATGTTACTCACAGATAAATTACCTTTCTAACGGTGAAAGAATTTTTAAAATCGACCTCGTTGTGTTTGAGTTATTTCAATACATACAAAAATACAAATCTTTATAATATTAGTATAACCACTTCCTTATTTACACTTTTATTTTTCACACAAGTTATCTTGCTTTTGAATATTTGTGAACATCCTTTTTATAAGCGACAGCGTTTAAAATACGGTACCCGCTTCCGCGTATGCCTTAAGTCAACAAGTGAGGTAGGCGGGGAACACTTATGCCAGTATTGCTTCTTGAGTGCCATTACGTTGGCCAAAATGTGCGGCATTTTATTACCTGCGCTTTTTCCTTTTGAACGCTGGAGAACCCTTGGTCGTATGTTCTTTCCATGTTAGCTGTCTTTTCGTCTATGGTAGTAACAATAAGCGCATTATTATGTAGTATTTTTGCTATTTTCTTAAGTTCTAAGAGTTAAAATTATAGTGAGATTTGTTCTTGACTTCCTTCCGATTATGGTCGTAAAGATATTAAGGGTCTGTCCCACCACTGGCTGATAGAGACTCAGATAGCTTAAAAATGACGTCACTGTCAGATAAGGGAACAAAATCCGGTATTTCCATCATATATTTACACGTTCGATTGTTATCAGACAATTTACAATTTGGTGGGACAGGCCCTTATTGAGATTTTGTATATTAAAAATTAAATCTTTATTGTATTGAATAGAGTTGAATTTCGTAAAATTATATTTAAACTGTATTTTGTTTTTAAAGGTAAATGTTGCTTATAAATCAGATATTCCTTAATTTCCCGAAAATCACTTTTCACAAGCAGAATTCAAGTTAATTAAGTTAGATAAGTGTAGGTATCAAAGACTTTCAACAAACGGCTCTCAAAATTGTCGACTTTGAAACGGCTCTGTTGCCCACTTTGTATCCTTCTCGGATTGTTATCAAAGAATCTATACCATTATTTAAATAGAAAAAGCCTCAAAGGAGATCATTATTATTTTATTCAGAGAATTATAAATTTAGAAACAATTTATTAAATTCATTATTTTGTATCTTATGTTAATTAGTAATTGTATACACGTTTATTATTAACGAGAAAAGTTAAAGTTTATTGATTTTTTAACGCCGGCGTCCAGAAACACGCTATTTATTAATAGTTCCTAAACATAAGTAGTAATAAAACATAACCTATGTTACTCACAGATAAATTACCTTTATGATGGTGAAAGAATTTTTAAAATCGGCCCAGTAGTTTTTACGTGAATCAAATACATACAAAAATACAAAGTTTTCCTCTTTATAATATTAAGTCTAGATATAGATAAGAGGTAACATAACCGTGGGTTAAAGTACTCCTAAAAACCTCAAATCAAAATTCTCTCTCTACAATTAAAGTAGCAATACGTTTTTTTACAGGAATTTGGACTGTGGAAACAAACGTTATTTTAAAATTGTTTACGTTCAAACTTTATAACTATTTTAAAGTTTTATTTCCAATTCGTATCCATTACACCACGGCATATAATTTCCAAAAAATAATCTACTAAACTTCTAAAGATTCGTGCCAAAAAGAAATCTTTATTGTAAGGGTGCATTAATTGTTCCCAGTTTCTCACAAGTCGGGCAAAGGTTTTACCGGCAGAAGTACCCTTTTAGGCTTTGCTTTTAATTAGTGCAGAGACAGTAGAAAAGGGGTTCAAGGGTTTTCGATTGGGGGTGAGATGTACTCGACTATCGGATTGTGCGAACGCCGGTCTCTTAGTATTTGATGTACGGGATAAGTGGATGGAATAAAGGATATGACGGCTTCCCTTTGTATTGTTTTTATAGTATTTTGGGTTAATGCTTTCTAAAGCCTATCGCATATTGAGTCGTATTTGTGGGTTAATGATTGCCACTTAGTTGCAATGATAGTTTATTGCTATAACGTCAAAAAGAATCACTTTATAGTGTTTTGAAAAAGTCAGCTGTCTTTAAGTGTTAGGACTATTTAGATAGGATATTTCTTTATTTAGAAATAGTTATAGAAAACAATTACAGGTTGACTTTTAACTAATTATATAGAAACTATTATCTGTGATGTAACTGCTTTTAATTAATTTATTCAACTCTTTAATAACGAAAAGCGATAGCTTACAATTTAAATCATTTCCATTTCTTGTTAATTAATTGGAGCTTTCAAAAGTACTTCAATTAAATATTATATTTAACGAAAACAGAAATCGACGAAACGAGCGACTTCTGTTCCTTTGATCGAACCAATGTGACTTCAATACAACGAATGTGCAAATAATAAAAACAAAAGCCAAACAATTAAAATATTTTCTCAATGAAATGTGAGTTTAATAGAGCGGATAATAATGTTACGAATATGAGTTTACTAGCTGTTGTCCGTGACTCTGTCCGCGTGGGATAAAAAAAAAACAAAGGTGAATAGCCTATATGTTCTTCCAGACTATCCTCTATGTCTATGCGAAATTTTATCGATATCCGTTCAGCCGTTTAGGCTACAAACTCTATCAAACATCCATCCATCCATCCATCTAAACTTTCGGATTTATAATATTAGTATGATACTTTTTTTAACATTTAATTCTTTACTTACTTACGATTATATCAGCTTTGTTGGCTCTTATGATATAACGTAACGTCATATTGTACTTTTTAGAACCTAGTTTACATCAGAACTCTTACTTTCTTCTCATATTTACATGATGAAATTATTACGTCACAAAACGATTAATCAGCGTATAATTGAATCGAATGCTAGTTAAAATCGACATTTTGAAGAGGGAAATTGCAATGTTAATTTGACATCCGCGAATAAACGTTCGCACAGCTACGTCATTATTAGTTAGTTAAAGCTAAATTTTCTCTATAACATCTGTCTACACCTCTAGGTAATATGCGTAAATGTTTATCAAGGTATTATTTTCGAACAGAATAGATAATGCAGAAGTGGCTATTAAACTACATTATATATATTTTTAATATAAACAAGGACAGCATTATGTAAAAACTAGCTTTCGCCCGCGACTTCGTCTGCGTGGTAATAAAAAAATAAACGTAAGAAGCCTACGCGTGCTTCCATATCCTCTATATCTTTGCCAAATTTCGTCGAGATCCGTTCAGCAATTTAGGCTACAAACTCTAACAAACATCCATCCATCTAAACTTTCGCATTTATAATATTAAGTAAGATATTTCATATATTTTCTGACAAAATACAGTCTATACTAAAACACTTAAGCAAAATTAGGGCTCTTAATGAAATATTGCTCATTGCCACAATATAATTAAATAAAGAAAGATATCTCATCTCCAGATTGAAACGTAACTGAATCACGTCCCTGTGATGTGTCCATTAAGTTAAATAACTTAAGTTACTTCTATGTTAAGTTGTACCCGGAAATGTCAAGTTAAAATTAAGTAGACAGTTGTAGTGGATGTTAATAGTTATCTTCGATTCGAATAAATCTTTTAACATTTTTTTTTAAATACAAATACTAAATTGTCCTAAAAATATATTTTAGCGACTCATGTATTTAAAATTATACTATCATATTGCAGTCAAGAAAAAGTAACAATAACTTGTAAAGGCTTTAAGTAAATAATCTAGAAATTGAAACAGTATACTCGTACAATTGAAACATCATAAAATTAAGTCTGAATTGAACGCCAACCATCAACTGACATACTCGTAATTGGATATGTTTCTGTTAAATTGATATTTATAATTAATTCATATCCGGTCCCCGGAAACGGGATCGTAATGGGATAAGCTATTAATGCTTACGAAGGTTGCCTTAATTTGTTCCCCCTGACCTCATGACCTTGAGCAGTTTACACCAGAATGGAAATTGTTAAATGATTTCTAATACTTCAAGAAAATAGAGTAAAAGCAATGATTTCTTATGCCATAAAAATCAACGTTTATGGGGAGTAATATTTTCTTCTTAATTTCATCTTAAACATTGCCTGCAATTGCAAATAAAGTAACAAAAATAAAAAAATCACTTCAAAATACAACTTTGTATTGGGACATTTGTATAAGAACAGAGGCTTCTAATAATCATTATTAATCACTGTATTTATTGACATATTTTATCAGTAATTCATACATCTATACTATCTATACTTCTATACTATTATAATAAAGCGTAAACACACACTTCTTTGTTGCCTAAGATGTCAGGAATCACAGCATATTTTCGAATAACACTTTTTTTAATAATAAACCCTACCCTTACGTCACGCTTTAGACTACATATTTCACGCCATTAAACTTAGGGGGTAAATATTTTGGATAAAAACCCTAATGTGGGAAAGAGACCATAAGTTGCTGTCAACATCAAAAATGCAAGATTGCTAAGGTTTGTCATGTCATGTCATTTTGACATTTGCTATTGATAATTTGACAAATGTAAATAATAAAATAAAATTTTCATAATTTCATGCGGATGAAGCCGCACGGGAACAGCTAGTTAATTATACAAAATTAAAATACCTACAGTTTTGCTAGAATTATTCACTGCAATAAAAATAATAAAACCACATAATACCGCAATATTACAGCGCAAACAATTTCGCCAACGATTGTATACTGCAGTGCAATTTCTTTCACCATTTGCATATTCGTTACCGGAAAAACGAACGTAAAACTCATCATTTGGTTCACAATTTGCATACTGGATTATATGCAGCGATCACTAAGGGTCAGTTCACACTGATTAAATTCCGATATATTTTAATATTAATAAAACATTGAAATATCGATACTTATATTCAATCATGGAGGAACATCACTAATACTATGATATAAAATTCATATTTGTAGAGCAACGTTTTCTATGACTTAATTTGTACCCTAATTTAGAAGGTGAGTACGTTTTTATTTATGCGAATTTTTAGATAAATATCGTAGTTTCCAATATTATTGTGTACGACTGTCCGGAATTAAAATAGTCAGATTTAAAGATCTGTAACATATACTAACTAATAAACGAGATGTGAAATGACGTGATTTTCTCACGAAATGCCTACTCTTTCATATTAGAATGTAAATCCAATGTTTATTTTGTTCCAGCCTCCGGTTTTCAATTATTTTCCGGGGTGAGGATTACATTTAGAGATTTCGCATACAAATGTATTTTAAAGTCATAAGGAAGGAAAATCGTCGCACGAGAGTGAAACAAGACACTTAATTTTAGTTGTTCTGATAAACTAAAGAACAACAAAAAAATTAATTTCGAATAATATTATTGTCTCGATTTTAAATCAATTATTAAAAAAAATACAACGTACCTGATATAAATAACTAAATCCCAAACACATCCAAAATCCAAACACAATATAATGTGAGCAAATAAAGTTAATTCACAAACACAAATCACAGGAATAAAACGATTTAATCAGACCCACAATTCTGCCACAAACACGAACCACAAAGAAATTCAGTTTAGATTTCTGAATGTCGTTAAATAAAAAAAAGCAATTCGAATTTCAAACTATTGCGCGCCAAGGAGCGGAATAGTGCGTTCAGTTTGGCGCGAGCTTGCGATGCGGACACGCGTCTCACTGCCCGTTCCGTCGCAATGAATCGAACGCAACGATAACCACCCGATTACGTCTAGGGATGCGACGTCATACTTTATCGATAAGCGTAAACGCAATCTGAAATAATGCAACCAAAACGAATGCAAATTGTTTGTTCGAGTTTATTTGTAAAGCAATTGCTTAGATTATACTAAAGATTGTATTATATTATTATTTTAGATTATATAATTTTTCGTTTTAAGTAACGCTTATGATATTTAAATGTAGATGCATTTACTTGCTTCATGTTTGGTGTCTTTAATGCATCAGTTAAGTTGCTTAACAGAGACTGTCATTTAATTAAATTTTCTCTTAATAATCCGTAATACCACCGTCACATATTTAATATCAGTTAGTATCGATTTGCTAGTTTATTAATTTATCGAATAAAGAATCGAATCGAAATCGAATAAAAAAAAATCGACTCAAAATCGACATGGAAACTGACCACATCACTCGAGTAGCGCTACAAACTACGTCGTGATTTATTGACGTGTAAAAATAATCAAGTAGCCGGCCATAAGTCAACGACACGAAATTTATTCAATTTATAGACAATCTTATCGTGTTTACATTTATGGCCGGCACACGGTGAATGACCTAGAAATAACTGATCAGTGTAAATTGAGCTTCGCAACTTCGCTTACATGATTTTAGTGTAATTTCCATGATAGCTCTTTCGAAATTAATTTAACTTGGGCTTCGCTGTATGTTCAGATTCATTAGGTAAATTCGCTATATATTGGGTAGTTTTAGTTGAATTTAAATAAAGTATCAACGTCAATTGAATTAAATATGGTATCGGTCACAGTGAATTGTTGTGAACGGTTCCCGACTGCCTTACAACTCTAGAATCTTGTTATTATTGATCGCGGGAATCGCGTTAAATTATCTGAGTGAAAAAATACATCATCATTGCAATGTATTCGTAATACCAATTTAATGTCAGTGTAGTTAATCATCTGTCTAATATAAAAAATGTGAAAGTTTAAATGGATGAATATTTGTTAGGGTTTGTAGCCTAAACGGCTGAACGGATCTCGATGTAATTTGGCATAGACGTAGAGCATAGTCTGGAAGAATAGATAGGCTACTTACTTTTGTTTTTTTAATTCAACGTGGACGGAATCGCGGGCGAAAGCTAGTAACGATATAAATTCTTGACCTTTAAACAAAAGGAGGGCGAAATACGTCACTTGATAGTGTTTACTATTTTTAATACGCGTTTGACCCCATCATTTCTCAGCTGAGAGCTTGATAGTGACTTTATCGGCGTTTAAAATGTTATTAACCTCTGATGTCACAGATGTTATTATTTATAGATTGCTTCTTATATATTTTAACATTCTTACAAAACGTTAAATGTAAATTTTTAAATATAACACAATTAAATGTATGATAAAATCATAGTGAAGTTTTTATAGGACATAAAAATGGGTAAATTAGTAACACAGATATATTGTATATAATATTAGCTTACACGTTTAAATGAAATTAAAAAATCATACATAGTAAATAGCCGTAACATTTTAGTATCGATAAAGTTTAACCGAAAAGTCGCATCACTAGCACGTTATCGATGTTACGTTTTGTCGACGTTTGAACAAACGATTGTTTTTGTATGCATGTAAAATGCATTCGTTCGTTTTCGGTGATGTTGTTGCTGTTAACCCTATTGACGGTTTTTACAGCTTCATCGGATACTGAGCTCTCGGTCTCGGATGATCGAGAGCTAGAATAGAATGCTTGATCCCTAGTGTAGTTAAGTCCCTAGTTGCCAACGCGGCTATGAGTGACTGAGTGTTATATTGTATCTTAACGGAGGGTGATGTCTGCGTGATCGTCTAAGGCGAGACCGGTCTCGTCCTCTGACGATTTCAATTTAGTTATCGGCTTGCTGGGGGCGGTGAGAACCGCCCTTGAACGCGGGTGAGGCGAGTGTGCGCAGTGCGGGGTTGACGTCGTACTCGGAGACGAGGACGGTGTGAGTTTGGGCCTTGTGTAGGTGGTGTGGTGTGAGTTTTGGTGTCCAAAGTGACGTGTTTGGGTCTGCGGTACCTAACGAGAGTGTCTGAATTTGGAACGTAGTTGGCTGCTTCAACTATGAGAGGATTAGAGTGGGTCTGCGCTAGTTCGAAATAGCGTTTAGATATATCAGTAAAGTAATCCTGATAGTTTCTATTTCGAGGTCGTTATGGATATCCTCGTTCCGCTGGAACCATCGGGCACCAGTGGCTTTGCGAAGAAAACGATTTTGGAGGATTTGGAGTTTGTTTAACTTAGTTGGGCATGTATGGGCAAATACTACACTTGCGTACGATATAATTGGGCGGATACACGCTTTGTAAAGGTGGAGTTTTTGTCTTAGGGACAATTTGCTTGAAGAGCAGGTTAATGGGTGGAGTTTAGCGTTGACGAAGTTTGCTTTACGAGTGACTTCTTTGATGTGGGCATTAAAATTAAGTTTTGAGTCTAGAGTGACTCCTAAGTATTTCACCGATTTTTTCCATGGGACCGCTTGTCCGAATATAGAGATTTGGCCTAGGATGCGTTTGCGCTTTTTGGTGCGCCGACTTGGTGATCCCTTTGCAAAGTGTATTGCTACACTTTTTTCGGGATTAAGTTCGATTCTCCATCTTGCAAACCATTCCGCTAGGCGGGTGGCTGCGGTTTGGAGACGTACGACGATCCTGCCTAAGTGGGTGTTTGAATAGTAGAGGGCGGTATCGTCCGCAAAAAGAGCTAAGTTGACCTGAGGGTCTTTAGGTATGTCGCTTGTGAAAAGAGAAAAGAGTAACGGGGAAAGGACAGAGCCTTGCGGGACTCCAGCCTTTATAGGGTGGGGAGATGATAACGTGCCCTCTACCCGATATCGGAAAGAGCGATTTGACAAGAAGGCTTGTATGATGCGAACAAGCTTGTCTGGTACCTTGAGTTCGTATAATTTGTAAATGAGGCCATTGTGCCAGACTTTGTCAAAAGCCTTTGCGACATCGAAGAAGAGGGCACAAGAGTTGACGGACTTTTTTGCCGTGAGTCCTGTAAGAATAGACTCGGTTAATCTGTGGACTTGTTGCACGCATGAGTGATGGGGCGCGAAACCGAATGTCGTCCCGGGGGGGGGGGGGGGGGGAATTGGGGAGGGGTTTTTTGTAAAGCGAATGCAAAGGTTTTGAGCCGTTTTAAGATGACATGTTCGTACAGTTTACCTATCGTGTTTAGTAGGCTAATAGGACGGTAGCTGGTGGGGTTATCCGACGGTTTACCGGGTTTTGGGATACCTATGACTATCGCTTTCTTCCACGCGTCTGGAAAGGAGCTGTTTGTGAGCAAGGTGTTAAATACGCCAACTAGGAGCATGATAAAATGGGCGGGAAGTAATTTAAGTAGGCGGTTGTTAATACCGTCAGGACCCGGTGAGGACTTTGGTTTAATATTCTTAATAATACTAGTCAGTTCCGCGGAAGTAACGAGATCTATGGGGTCTTCTTCTGATGGGAGGGCCGTTCTACGTTCCACTTCCTTGTCGATTGTGTTGATGTGTGTTGCGTTTGCGAGTGCTGTCGATGGAGTGCATTGAGCTTCAAGACAGTTGGCCAGACATTCGGCTTTATCTAGGTCGTCAAAGGCTACTGAGTTATCATGTGGGTCTATAAGAGGGGGCATTGTTGTATTTGGGACTGTTTTCAGAGATCGAGCCAACCTCCAAAAGGCGGTACTGGAAGGTTCAAGGTCTGAGAGCAGATTATCCCAACTATCTGTCTTGTACTGCGCTACTTGAATTTTGACCTCTCTTTGGAGTTTGCGTAAGGTGATTCTGTTATGTTCAGTTCTACATCTGCTGTATTGTCTTAGAGCGGTGTTTTTGGTCCTAATCAACCGTCGAATGCTCGCTGGAAGTTCGCCGAAATGGTTTCCCGTTTCAGCGACCATCCTAGTGGATTCTTCGATGACTGTTTGTAGATGAGAAGTGAGAGATTTAATTGCCCCGACGGCGGCGTCGTGGGTCTCGATTAGATCAGGAATGTCTTTAAGTTGGTCCGAGTCTGTGGATTGCAGTTTAGCTTCTATTGAGCGCCAGTCTACAATGGGTTTTTTGTTGGGTATTCTATGCAAGGGGTTGCCTAACTTTAGAATTACTGGACGGTGGTCTGAGTTTAGTTCGTTATAAGGTTCGATGGAGACTATATCTAGTGTTGTGTTTTTTAATACGGCTACATCTAGTATGTCTGGCCTACATCTTGGGCTTTTGTGGTAGTGTGTGGGAGTGACTGGTGCTATGACGTCCGCATTTAGGTGACCTAACAGGTTGTGTAAGATTTTACCGTTTGTATTTGTTACTCGGGAGTTCCAGGTATCGTGCTTGCTATTTAGGTCGCCTGCTAGTATTACTGAGGTGTCTAGGTCGAGTAGAGACTTAAGGTCAGAGTGTAATATCTGCTTATTTGGTGGCAAGTACACTGAGGCTAGTGTAATGGGTGAGTGTCCTGTAAGAGCGATTTTGCACGCGGTCGCTTCAATATTCGTGAGTGGCGGGTTTGCAAGTGGAATGCAGTGCAAGTTCCTTTTGTAGTAGATAAGCGTACCTCCCAGACGGGATGTGAGCCTATCGTTTCTAATGATGTTGTAATTGGCAATTTTGGGATTGCTGTGTCCGGGTTTTAGAAAAGTTTCTTGCACTAGCATTATGTCTATATTGTGAGTTTTAAGGTGGAGAGCTATCTCCTCCTTTTGTTGTCTAATTCCATCCGCATTGAAGAAGGAGACTGTGAGTGAGCGTGGTTTAATTCTTTCTTTAGATGTGCTACCCATAGTGTTCGTTAAGTTTAGTTGACCAGGTTATTGGTCCATAGGGCATTGATGGTGTCCATGTGCTGTAGAATAACGTTTAGACGCTCTTCTCCAGACCTAGAAGCGCGCAGTTCCCGGGAAAGGACGAGAATGTCGGGAATATTAATTTTTTTTAGATATCCGAGGAGTTGAGAAATTTCAGCGGCTACTGACAGCTGAGGTAGATCGTTGCCCTTAGGGGGCGGAGGAGGTACAAGTTTGTTCTCGGCCTGGTGTACCGAGGAGACTTGGACTATGGGTGTTGTTGGGGCGTTATTCCAAACTGGGGCGTTGTTCCACGCCGGTTTTGTCGGTAGTGGAGCGGGGACATAAGTTTCCTGCGAGTTTGCCTGTGACCTCGGGGTCGGTAGGCGGGGTTGCGTGTAATTGGGTCTGGATACATACATCCTGCGCGGCGCCTTTGAGCATCCGCGATAGTTCGCGGGATGTCCATTAGTTTCGCAGAGGACACATTGGGGAGGTTCTTTAGTGCCCTTTTCTCGGGGGCAGTCTGCTGTTGCGTGATCTCCGACGCATTTGACACATCTGGGATGTGCGTAACAGTTGCGGGCTGAATGTCCATAAAACTGGCACCGGTAGCATTGTCCTATGATCCCGGTTTTTCTTGGAGCCTCCACAGAGATGCCGGAGAGGCCGCATAGGGTTTTTATGTTGTAAATGGCCTTACCCTCTGGGGTAAGTTCTAAAGTGGCCATAATAAGGGACATTTTGTGCTTATGTTTGGGGTGAACCATCCTGGCAAGGGATATAATTGGGAGGCCCTGCTTTCTGAGTTCCTCGTCTACCAGATCGAGGTCCTCTTCAAGCGGGTACCCACGGATGACTACTCTTAGTCTTTTTTCCTCAGGGAGGGAAAAGGTATGGAAGCCTATATTTTGTGATTTTAGATGTTTCGTGACAGTACGAAACTCGTCGACTTTGGCCAGGTGGAATTTTACGCCCTGTCCTGTTGACAGGGCTTTTAGGCTGATGATGTTGGAAGAGGCCATCCATTTAGAAACGGTGGACCATCTTCCTTTTTCCTGAAGAATTATAGGCGGCGGGGGCTTTTCTTTGCGGGGTTCTGGGGCCACACTGGGTTGTGCTGTCTTCTTAGCGGGGGCCGAGGCTTCAAGCAGGGATTTGACTCTCCGCTTCCGCTTATTTGTAACTACTTGGAAGTCTACGTCCATATTGGAGTCTGAGTTTGAGTTTTCTTCTTCTGTATCCGACAATTTGGAAAGAGCCCATTTGCCCGAGGGACCCGGAGTGGGTGGAGCGTTTGTTGCACTATCTGAGTGCGGAGAGGAGGGAACGTCGGATGCAGAGCGTGCGGAGGACACGGACGTGGGTTTCGCGGTAGGAGCGGGAGAGGGACGCGCTGGTGGCACATTGGTTGATGTGGGTGCAGGGGCCCCAGAGGGCGTTGACGGGGGGCGGGCTAGAGGCGCCGCAGTGGGACATGGTTTCGTGGTTTTTGGCCTGGATGCTGAGTTTTGTAAAATGCAATACATCGATTTTTTTATATTAATGATTGAGCGTAGCCTGAATACAACATGGTCATATCGAGTTTTTACTAGAGACTACAATGTCTATGAATATGCGATTTTACAGGACAAGAATTTATTGAGAGACTTAATAATAGTACTGTTAACTAAGAACTCGAAGGAATGATATGAACTATTTAATAATTATACAATTAAACCTTTATAAATAGACCTCTGGTTATCAACAAGAAAAAAAAATTGCTTCGCTTTTATATTAAAACTTCTACTTATTATTTTCATATTAAAAAAAAAACGAAAAGAAGATAAATCGCTAAAGGTTTTTTTTAGATATCAATCACCTACGTTATAATTTTATCGCCGTACGCAATTTCATTCCTTAGGACTATCCATGAAAACCTAAATATAAGTGTGTTACTATGGAGGGTACTGGAAACATCTAGAAGGTTACCTACAAAATTTACCAATTCTCACAAACCATATGATTATTATAAATAACGTTATTCTCTGCATACGAAAACATGTCTTCGTTATTTTTACCGGCCTATTTTGCGTCAACGATTATCGTTTATAATATCAGAGAATGGAAATGAAACGGCCCATATGTCGCCATTTTGTACGCATTTCCTTCCCCAAAGATGGCGTAGCGCGAAACATTTTATGAAAGCAGGTGTTCTGTATGTTCGCGTCTGTGAATGTTAATAAAATTGTTAGTCTCTGACGTATTCCATTGTTTAACACATTTATTTTTTAAATGAAGATAAGAGTTAAATTTCTAAGGGCCTGTCACACTAATGGCTCAGATAGCTTAAAAATGACGTCACTGTCTGATAAGGTAACAAAATCTGATATTTCCATCACATTTTTTACACGTTGGATCATTATCAGACATTTTACAATTTGGTGGGACAGGCCCTTAATCTTATATCTCCTATAATCTTAATGGTATACCCTTACATACGCCAAAACAAAACAATTTTTTGAGGAAATTTTATCACAGACATTCAGTAATATGCTATATATTAATGTTTATTCAACTATAATTACAATGAAATATAGCCTATGTTACTCACTAATGTAGTTTTCTAATGGCGAAAGATTTTTTGTAATCGGTCGAGTAGTTTTTGAGTTTAATCATAACATATAAAATAACAAATATTTCCTCTTACTAATATTAGTATAGTCGTATAGATATAGATCTCCTGACTAACAAGAGGATAATGTTTTTGTATATAATACGAAAGAAAACAAAGAATGGCATTTTTGTAACATAAACAAAAAACAAGCGGACAGATTTAACCTTGTCTCAATCACATAAAGCTCAAATTTACTGAATTCTCTGATGTCCGCTTTAGTATATCTGAAAGGGCCCTAATCTTTACATTTTCTTCAACCTAAGCAAGCGTTGTTTTGTAAAATTACAAAGTTATGGCACACGTAATAATGTTACGTTTTACAAATTACCTTATATCCATGCATAAAATTACACTTAAAGAAAATATGGCAGTAGGCATTGCAACGTATGACACAACTTAGTAGCAAGGATTGTGCAATACGGCATAAATGCTTTCCCACGCGTTGCAGCGAAACGCATCAGAGCACATGTCACAATCGCTACACTTGCTATGGGATTCTAAGCCTTATTGACCGCTCAGTTACCTAGGATTGACTTACGCTTAAGGGAGTATGTAACAGATGTAACAAGTTATGATTACAATAAACGTATCTATAAGAATTATTGCATTGTAAACTAAAGTATTAATCCTTCTATTTTTAAATTACAATTCGATTATTTTTTATATTATAAGGTGACAGAAGAGTAAGCGGCCATCTGAATTCGCCGAGAAA
The DNA here is from genome assembly GCA_029286645.1 of Papilio protenor. Lineage (NCBI taxonomy): Eukaryota > Metazoa > Arthropoda > Insecta > Lepidoptera > Papilionidae > Papilio > Papilio protenor. The sequence continues at coordinate 2,419,784 of JAGSMZ010000044.1, read as the reverse complement.
ACGATACGCTGCCCATATATGTACATCACTAATTGCAGATGCAGCTACCCTTAGTCAACGGACAAGGAGACTCACATAAAGAGGATATTTCCCCTTCCTATGGGTCACGCTTCCCATCCTTCCTGTATAAGAAAATGGTGGGAAAGGAAAGGGACTAATATTAACTAAGTTTAAGTATTTATTAATTATCGATAGTCCAAGCAAAAGGTCGGGCTAGTTTTTTTTTTTAAATCAGTACCTTTAAATTCTGCTAAATCGTAAATTGCCGTCTTATCAGTATTGTATGGGTTCTTTGAAAATTGAAATGGATATACTAAAGTAAATAACAAGTTTTTCCTCATAAAAAAACAATGAGAACGTCATAAAAATTCAGTATATTTGAGTTAATCCGACAATCTTGCGTCCTGCTTAACGTCGGGGCGTCTTTTGCATTATTTATTGGATCGTGTTATTGGAAGCTCGGTGGACGTCTTGACCGGAGAATGTTAACCGCATTGGTTATTGACCTTTCCTACTGATGGAATGGCAATTTAAATTAGTTACGTAATACCATAGCTACAATTGACAAATTGAATTAGATGTGATCTCCGTTATTGTCTACAATATTTAGATTTACTGTTCTTCAAGTGAGATAGATAATATTAAGATTGTGGAGGGGATGATGCCGGCTGATGAGTATCCGTGCCGTAGTCCTAGTTTTAACAGTGGTAGAGCCCGGTTTAACATCTTCGTATGTAGGAGCGGGCTCGCCCGGTGTAATACCACGACCACACAGAAAACAGACGTGAAGTGGGAGCAATTCCGGGTTTCGTCTGATGAATGTGGTGCCGGAGTCATAATTTTAGTCCCATATTCCTTTGCACAATTTTCTCATAAGAAAAGTATGAGAAGGAGAAGTGGATTTGAGAGATTAGAATTGTGGGAGACGCAAAGGAAGGAGAAATATACTCTTTCTATGCGTTCTCGCCTCCGTCGATTAAAGGAAGGCAACGTATCTGCTTTTATGGGTGTGTATGTGTACATTCCCTACCCACCACCACTCATGGCCCCACCGACCTTAGGTCATACGGACCGAATCGCGAGAGGGCACACACGGTCTGACCGCAAGCTCTTTCTTTGCTCCCTACAAGTTATATTGTCTATTAATTTGTGACAAGTCTCCCCTAATGGTGTATGGATAGTTGTCGTTTCGCTATTTCGTCGAATTCAGGCGGCCGCTTACGAGCAAGCGTCCACCTGAATTCGGCCAACTGAATTGTCACCTCATAATAAATAAATAAAGGCTCTTTGCGAAGTACTATTACGTTTACATTATGCATTTGACTCTATCCCATTTTGTAATAATAAGAGCCGTCGAATCATCGATGAATTACAATCTATCAGTAAAACGATCGCTTGCAGAATACGACATCCTTAATTACCCACTTCGCAAAATCAAAATGCGATCACTTAACACTTTAAATGCGAAACGTGATGATTAATAAATTATTTCAAAGATACAATCTAAATTAAATTCTATTTCGTACTAGATAAGGTTCTATTTCGTCTATTAATGTAATTGAAAGGATTAACAACGTATTAGATGGTTAATTAATTAACGAGTTTAATTAAATACGGTTAACATCTTTCATACACCTCTAGTTCAAGGTGAGAGAGAAGTTACATATTTGTATCACAATCTGCTTAAAACAATAAGGCTTTTCTAATTAAAATGCTTATAAAAGACTAGTAAAATGGATGAGAAAAACATAGCAATCATTTTGATAAAGCTAACATATTATATACTAGCTGTTCCCTTGCGACTTCATCCGCATGAATATATGAAAAGTTTATTTTATTGTTTACATTTATCAAATTATCAATTGCAAATGTCAAAATGACATGACATGATGACAAACCATGGCAACCTTGCTTCCTTGATGTTGGCAGCAACTTATGGTCTCTTTCCCACATTAGGGTTTTTATCCAAAATATTTACCCCCTAAGTTTAATGGCGTGAAAATATATAAAAAGCGTGACGTAAGTGTAGGGCTTTTTATTAAATAAAGAATTATTCAAAAATATGCTGTAATTGCTGACATCTAGGCAACAAAGAAGTGTGTGTTTAAGCTTTATTATATTAGTATAGATAGAAACATATAAAATAAAGATATGAATAGAAGTTCATACGAAATAAAACGTATGTAATCCGCGAGATTACGAGCATTGTTACGCAAAGTGACTTTTGGTGTTACAAGGGACAATTTATCTGAACAACTGCCTTATATGCCATATATTATTGTATATTGAAGACATTTCAGTTTACTTCATTCGTATTTTTGTTATATTTTATTCCAATTGGGGTATATTTATTTCCGTAAATCTTCACTGCAGATGTAACAGAGATAATAATATCACCCTTTTTACGAATTCTATATGTATCTAATAATATTTAAAATTTCAACTATTTAGCTTTATCCAACACTAGCAGTTACTTACGACTTCGCCCGCGTGAAATTAAAAAATAATAAAAAATATAGCCTACGTTACTCACAGATAAATTACCTTTCTAATGGTGAAAGAATTTAAAAAATCGGACCAGTAGGTCTACGTGAATCAAATACATACAAAAATACTAATCTTTCCTCTTTATAATATTAGTATAGAACTATAGATATAGATAATGTTACAACGGTGTTAAAAGTGTCTTGAGGCGCTTCGAGAACAGTGTTCGACCATGTTCGTTTCGGTGGGTGCACTACCGTGTACTTGAATAGCATTACTTTAACGCCAACAGTGGTAGAGCCCGCTTTAACATCTTCGCACGAATGGGAGGTCTAGTTTTAGTCCCTTTTCCTTTCCACCCTTTTCTTAAGAGGAAAGAATGGGAAGAAAACGTGGATTTATCAACGGAGGAGATGCACAGGAAGGGGAAATATCATGTTTATGTGCATCTCTTCTGTCAATAAAGTGTAGGCAACGCATCTGCAATTGCGGATGTCTATGGTCAGCGGTCACTTCGTCATTTCGACGGATTCAGGTGGCCGCTTGCTCGTTTGCCAGTTTATGTTAAAAAAAAAACTTGATAAAAGAATTAAAAATTACTTTTAAACAAACAAATAAATATACAGTCGTAGAAGCCTTGCGCTAGAATGACATGTAAATTAAAAAGTAAAATTAAAACAGCTTATTAAGAAGCAGAGACAGACGTAATTACAATCTGGGGTCGAGAAAGCGACTGTTTAAAACTAAATAAAGCTGTTAGCTTAACGCTGCTATTAACTATAACTGGAAAAGCAAACACTCAAAGGAATAAAGGTGAGGTTACATTGATCAAGGATTAGCGGATTGAATCCTAGATATAATTATATGCATATTATTTAACCATTTAAATTAAAAGCTTACGTATGATTTTTTACTATGTTCGTTTTGTAACAAGTCTGTGGTTTATATAGTATAAATTTTGTAAAATATATATTACTAGCTTTCGCCCGCGAGGTATTAAAAAAAAAACAAAAGTGAGTAGCCAATGTGTTCTTCCAGACTATCATCTACATCTATACCAAATTTCAACGAAATCTGTTCAGCCGTTTAGGCAACAAACATCCATCTATCCATACATCCATCCATCTAAACTTTCGCATTTATAATATTAGTATGATTAATAAGAGATTCGAAACTATAGTTAGCGACAAAAATATAAAAGGATATTTTCTATTTTAAATTATTTTAAGGAGGTAAAATTTGCTTCTACTAAAATATTACTAAGAATATCGCTTCCTTCTTACAACAAGAGCATAGGCTTATCCCTCGCAACAATTGCATTTAGAATCCCATTTTGTGTAACAACAGCTCTTTGCTGTTAGTATTTGCATAGACATTTTCATGTAATCCCGGCATTACTGGGATTAACCATTAGTTCCTCTGTTAGCCGTACCGTGTGGCGCCGTACTCTAATATTCTATTAGCAGGTGTTTAATAACTACTTTCGAGGCATTATTTAGGAATATTTAACACTAGCTTTCGCCCGCGACCCCGTTCGCGTGAGATTAAAAAAAAACAAAACTGAGTAGCATATGTGTTCTACCAGACTATCATCTACAAGTACATCTATGGCAAATTTAATCGAAATCGGTTCAGCCGTTTAGGCTACAAACTCTAACAAACATCCATCCATCTTAACTTTCACATTTATAATAAGTAAGATTATAAAGAGGAAGTTGTATTTAGGTATTTAACGGATAAACTCAAAAACTACTGGACCAATTTTAAAAATCCCTTTTCAATTAGAAAGCTATATACTCACTTAGTAACATGGACTATATTTATTACTGGTTACGAAGATAGACGAAGTGACAGGAACAACCTAGTATTTAACTTGACTGCTTAGAATATTTTGTGAAGATAAAACGAAAATTAAAAATCTTCAATATTTTCATCTATACTATTATAATATTATAAAGAGGAAAGATTTGTATTTTTGTATGTATTGAAATAACTCAAAAATTACTGGGTCGATTTCAACATTAGAAAGCCACGTTATCGGTGAGTAACATAGACTTTTTTTTTAAATTTCACGTCGACGAAGTCGCGAGCAACAGCTAGTATATAATACTTTCATTTTTAGCGTGTGAATAGCTTCCATAAATAGGTACAATTTATCATAACATACAGTTATGGACTTAAATACTTAAAAAATAAAATCTTTACGTCGATAGAACTTTAAGTAAAGGCTGTTTAAGAATATCTCAGAAGATATTATTAAGTTTCAACGAATAGGAATGTTAAGGGAGATTATTCAACTTTTTTTGCCTGGACGAGGCAACTTCTTGTAATTATAGCGAAGATAGAAATAATTTCGTTAGGGGAGAATATCGTTAAAATGTTCAATGAAAAAGTCGGGAAAATGTTTCATGAAGGAATTTAAATAAGTTTTGTTAAACGATACGAATGAATCAGTTAGAGTCGATAATAGTCACTAAAATAGACCCTAAGGGTAAGTTTAGTTAAGAGAATACAAATAAAACTTTGTTGGCAATAGTCAAATATATTACAATACAAGTAAAAAATTATACAGATATACAGAGAAAAAAAACTATCTATAGATAACAAAAAAATCATATATCGGCTTAAATATATTTACTCTTAAATAAATTTAGTTTCAAAATTTAATTCGACTACCACAATAAGCCGTTCAAAATTAAATTGTTAGCAATACAATGTACAATGTCAACTTATTTCGTAAACGAGAACCAAAGCTGCTTATAACATTGTGATAAATACTAAATAAAAGACAATTACGTAAGAACCGCAGCGAAAACCAGAAGCCTCTTAAATATTAACAGCTATTGTTGCAAGTGTCAGCTTTTACTGAAATATAGGAGTATTGTTGATTCAACCCTTTTAAAATCAGTAACCGACAGAAGAAAATTAATTTCATTTGCTTTTAGGAGTGAATACAGACTATTGTCTATAATCACGTTAGTAAAACAGATTTTCCAAGAATTAAACGAATTATAACTGTTATTTTGGTATGCAGCACGTATCTATACTAATATTATAAAGAGGAAAGATTTGTATTTTTGTACGTATTGACATAACTCAAAAAGTACTATACCGATTTCAAAAAATCTTGTACCATTAAAAAGCTATGTTATCATTGAGTAACATAGGCTATACTTTTAATTATTTTTTAATTTCACGCGGTCGAAGTCGCAAGCAACAGCTAGTTAGATATGTTGTTATGACAATCGATAGCATTGGGAAGGAAGGTGGTAGGAAATTTATGTCCTGGACTATTAAACTTTTACGCTTTCACTTGTTTTACAATCGCAAAAAGGTTTATCGTGGTCTTGTTCGAGAATTTAACAAAACGAATATGTTTTAAAAATGTTAAAAATAATATAAAGGTTGCTCCAATTAAATCAGCAAATTGAATGAGAGGATTTCATTCACGTAACTCGGATTGGAAAATTGTTGATAAAACAAATAGCACGGATGAATGGAGTTCAACCAATGTTTATTATTTAATCTATTAAAAAAATAGTTCACGTGAATGTTGATAAATATTGTTACAATACACTGAAGTATTGGCAAATTTTAAAATTTTATTTTTTGCCAAACACAATGTAATGTTACTACGATAATTCACTGCTAATACAAAGACTGATAGATCTCAAATGTGACCTTTAAATAGGCCCAACTATAGTAAGATAATCATAAAAAGAAATAAAAATAAACATATTTTTAAATCCAATTTTATTCATATCTAGGTGTTGCTCCTTCGTCTGCGTGATAAGGTAGCTTTTTAATGGTGAAAGATTTTTTGTAATCGACCTAGTAGTTTTTGAGTTATTTCAACACATACAAAAACACAAATATTTACTCTTTATAACACTAGTATAGATATAGATATGTTTGTAAGGGATATAATTATGAAATCTACATACTCAAGTAATAAAAGGTAAGGATGGAAAGCCTATTTCGCTGTGTAAACATAAATTATGATCCATTACTTTGGCCGCGACCCTAAGCGGCGATGAAAGGAAAACAAAGAGGGTCGAAGAAAATTAAGAAAGTTTAATGAAAACATCCGAGATAGGGGATCAACCTTCAATAAGCATTGAGCAGGTGTAAAAATAAACAGATAGAGATGCCTATCTTTAAACATACTTCGTTATAAAAGCACCATTATGTAAACTTAGTTTACGAACAACATTTTTACAAACCATTCAACATTCAATCTTACTAATATAAATGCAATAGTTTAGATGGATGGATGTTTGTTAGAGTTTGTAGCCTAAACTGATAAACGGATCTCGATGAAATTTGGCATAGAAGTAGAGGATAATCAGGACAACATAGACTACTTACTTTTTTATTAATCCTCACGGATAGAGTCGCGGGCAAACAATAATGTGTTATAATTAAATACAACAGCATAATATAGATCAAAAAACTGACATAATTAATGAAATGATTTATTAAAAGCTCGTGTAAATTTCAGCAAATCATCATCGTGTTTATAAGCTCTAATAAAAGCTTAAGAAAAGCTCTATTGTCGATGATGGCAGAAAGGAAACGATTAAAGGACATTATCTCGGCTACCATTGGGGTACCTCCGAATATTGAAAGAAGTGGGGGTAGCTTCGCCTGTTAGAAATGTGCCGCGCCGTTGGGGAAAAGATTTCGGACTTTTTAAATCTTAATTACGATCTTTTCTGACGGATTGGGTGTTTTATGTTGTGTTAATTTGAATTGTTCGTTTTAAGTACTTTTTAAATGGTGATAACATTATAAAATATCAAAGAATTGAAACTGATAATGTTTGTGATGAAAGAAATTTAACATACTGCTCCCGCTCTACTTTTGTAATCATTTTTTTCTATATGTTGGCAAATTAGAAATTATTAACAATGGAACGATCAAAAGTTACTTGTGACAGTAAGTAACTATTTAATAATATAAAAAGTAAAAATCTGTACTGATCATTACATTTAAATGATAAAAATAATATAGCTAACTTTTTTTCGCATTATCATTATTCTCTAATTTACAAGATAAATCACAATAATCTTTGAACAAAACTTGGAAGCTTTAAGCTCAAATTTTCCAAGTTACACAATTTCCATAAGAGTGGGAGTAAGTGAAGTAATTCTACTTAAATATCAAGTCATTCGTCACCATTACTGAGGCGGGCATTAATTGTGATAGAGTATTAATTCTGATGACGCATGTGACACGGAATTAGACATTTTGACAAATTCACGTAACGAACGCGAGCTTTTGAATTTAAATTATGGAATAGTTACTGTGCTAACATTTATGGGCTATTATAAAATATAAATAATTCATTATTATAATGCTAATAAACGTTAAATTATAATGTTTTTTATTTATAGATATAAGGCAATATTATGCACTGTTTTGCTTGAAGTAAAAGTTTACGTGTCTACAACAATTTTTTAAAAAGTAATGTTTTAACTTACATTTCATTACCTGAAAAGTATTTATGTATACAGATATTTATTTTTATAGAATAATTAGAGTATATTAGAGGAAGTTTGGGAGTAGCCCCAGTGGTAGAGAAGGTAAGGAGTAAAAGGTTAGCATGGTATGGGCACGTTATGAGGAGAGATGAATCTAATGATGAGAACGTTAGTTATGAGTGTGGAAGGGTACACCTGTAGAGGTAGACTTAGAAAGAGGGATGGATTGCGTGAAAGGTGACATGATCAAAAAGGCAGTGATGACTGAGATGACGTATGATAGAGTTATTTGGAGGACAAAAACTTGGCGTGCCGACCCTACGGGAGTAGGATAAGGAGGATGATGATTATGATGACAGATATTTATTTTTAGGGATTGTCCCTATATTTTTGTATGAAATATCTACACTAAGTGCACTCAATTAGTGACTGACAGTAAGTTTTACGAGTATTAAAGTACTGAACACTTTTTGTTTCCATTTAAACATTAAGTGTGGATGGAAGTGAATTTACTGAGGTATTCTTTGGAACTCACGGATAATATTCCCTATTGTTGGCGAAATTGCAAATTACACGGTTTGCCGCCTCAGACTCCTTTTTCTAGATTAATGTTAGACTATCGTTTATTGTATTGTTAACCTAATTGCTATTAAGTTATGGTTGTAAATTGCATGAAAATTTTTTTTTTTAGATTTTTAATTCTTAACGCTTCTATTTTAGGATACACTAGTTTAGAAAACTATTGATAATATTACACCTATTTTTTTTCGCTCTCTCGTGTCGGAGGCCAAGACCCACTTTGGGTCGCTGCGCCAACGCAGTAAGTAGTAGTAAGTATTTTTTTTTACCAATTTATTGATAATATACTGTTTTTTAATTTAATTTTTGTTGATATAACCCAACATATTTAAGTGGTGCAATTATCAACATGGGACTAATCAGAGATAGACGTGGCAAGGCTACCACTTAAACATGTTGGATTATATCAACAACAATATACAAAACGAAGTAAATTCTTTGAGAATACAAAGAATGAGGTTGCACAAATTACATTGGCAGCTCAACAAAGCGCGAAAAGAAAATTGCTCCTCGCCAATACAATTGACTGGTAGCACGTAAATTGCAAAATAAACCTTATGTTCTTGAAATTAGATTGATTTTTCAAAATTAAATGCCCGCTTGGAGGTACTGAATCATGAATGTTTCACGGAAATGTCGAGAAAGGATCGCCCCAAGATATTTTGAGTCCTTTGAAGATAATTCTGTGACAGCGTCAAAATTTGAGTATTCCAGTTACTAACATTTTATATAACACTCCTAATAATAATAATAATAAGTAAAAGGCCAGGGATACTTGTCACTTATGTAACATTTTATCATGTTTTCAACAATCATTTTTCATCAAATATTTAGTAAGTTTTCGCTTAATTAGAGTTATTGTTAATTAACATTACTTTGCAGTCTTAGAATTGCCTAATTATATTTGCAATCAAGTATGTAATTAATATGTGTATTCATTAAAGGTAATTAATATAATAGATAGCCGTCTTATTTATGTAGTTATCGATACGGTATATAATTTGATAATTTACGTCCACAAGAAGTATTGATCCTATGCTTGATATTAAAGAAAATATAGGGAATACTACACTATTATAATAAAGCGTAAACACACACTTCTTTGTTGCCTAAGATGTCACCAATTACAGCATATTTTTGAATAATTCTTTTTTAAATAAAAAGCGCTACACTTGCGTCACGCTTTAGGCTATATTTTTAACGCCATTAAACTTAGGGGGTAAATATTTTGGATAAAAAGTAGTAGTAAAGTCTTTTCACCATTAAAATTCGTCTTGTCGATAAAAGTGTGCCTAGAATCGATTAAATAGTTACTATTTTGTTAATGTGTATGTCGTTGAAGTCTTTTCTCAGAAAAAAAAACTAAATGACATTCAAACGTTTAGTGCGTTAATATCAGTGCTTTTTAACAAATGAATATAAATTTAAATGGATGTTAAACGACAAAATAATAATAATTGATGTTTTAGGTTTAAATGAGACAACCTTAACAGGAAACCTCGCCCTAGCGGATAAAGGGCAAATCTCTCGAGGTGGGTTAGATATTGCGGGGACATCGGACACTGCGATAGAAGGATAATGCTCACGATATCAGTACTATGGAGTTAAGAGATCAAAAGAGGTCGGATGGGATGACGGCTTGTCAGATCGTTTTTTGCGTATTAGCACTTTGTACGTGATCCGAATATTGACGTGACGAAAAATGACGATTTTGTTTTTCTTAACAGGAACACTAGTAGCTTGTGACGTCATCAGATAAAACCGACAGAACATAGTGTACATTTCAATTATTAAATCAACATTATAAGTAAGTGATCCTTGCTAATAGCATACCTTGTAAGAAGTTATCGCACGGGAACAATCCTGCAAAGAAAAGCAAATATTAAAATATGAAAAAACACTTTATAGCAACATTTAGAGCGATTGTTTCGAGATGTGCGATTGTCGATTGTTTCGCAGTCCATTCAACTGTTTAGTTGCACAACTAAAAATCGAGTAGTGTATGTACGTCTATATATGCTCATAGGAATTAAAGCGAGACTAAACAAGTGCGATAGTTTAGTTTGTAGAAGCATATTTTAATGGTTACATCGCAAGGAAATGTGAAAACCTCCCCCACCCCTTCTTGAAAAGATCGCATTAAGGGTGTGTCATTTATCAAGGTGACAGATCATCTTTAGTTAAGTGAAGGGACCGTGACGAATGTTGCGGTCAGGTATACTTAACTGCTTTCTAATGCTCGTTAACGTATGATAAATGAAATGTTAACGATGAAAGTTAAGCATTAAATGGATTAACGGAGATCAGAATCTGTTAATAAAACCGTTTTTAAAGCATTGTTGTAATGTCAGCATCAATCAATTCTTAGAACACTAGTTGCTCGCGTCTTTGTACGCGCGGAAATTAAAATTGTAATCAATATAGCCTATGTTACTCACTGATAACGTAGCTATTTATTGGTGAAAGAATTTTTGAAATCGGCCCAGTAGGTTTTGAGTTATTGCAATACATACAGAAATACAAATCTATATTCTTTATAACATGAGTATAGAAGTTAAGAGAAACCTGAATTCAAATTAAACAGAACAATTATTCTGCAACTTCAAAGCTTACCCAGTTACGTGGAAAATGTACTAGTGACTGTATATATTTTTGCCATGTAACATGTTACATTACACTCCGTAACGTTAACCAGTAGTAAGCGAACGGCAAAACTGTCGTTCGCCGAACAGTCTGTCAATACAACTGCTTGAAGTTGTCCGGGGCCGACCCTTAGGATAGTAGATTACAACTACTACAAGTAAAGTTTTAAAAAACATTATATACATGTCATCTCTTTCTTTCTTGTTTAAAAAACTGAGCAAACAATATACGTTTGTATCTGTGTTTGGTCAGTGGAAACGCGTCAAACGTGGCAAAGGATTGATTTACGAAAGGACTCAGCTTTATCTTTGAACATTTTTTATCATTGAACGAAATGTCACATCGCACGGGCGGGATTGAACCGGATTCAGTCACTAGATATGTCATTTGATATTGGTTTTTTGAAGATGTAACGTTTTTACGCTTGTCCTAATACGATTCGGATAAGTAAAGCTTTGACATTGATTTCATTCATTAAAAATGAACGTAAATTAAGTGACGTCATATCCCACCAGCTGACATTTCTATGAGCTTAAAGTCTTACTTGTCTTAGTCTTAATTGTTACCTCATAATATGAGTTAATTAACAATAAAAAATATTGCTTACTATGAGTTTGTTCACATGTTTTCTTATAGCAACTAAAATTTAAGGGCCTGTCCCACCAAATTGTAAAACATGTGATGGAAATATCGGATTTTGGTACCTTATCTGACAGTGGCGTTATTTTTAAGTTATCTGAGCCTCTATCAGCCAGTTGTGGGTCAGGCCCTTAATGTTCTTGTTGTTATAATTGGTCCCATAACTTCATGAAATGCATTTCCGCATATGTAACTTGAGCTTTACTCCGTTTAAACTAAGTTCAAACAAACACTATTATTCAGTAGGTAATGATAAAATAAATGTATACTTCAGAAACCCAGCATAATGTGCTTATATTTTAGATATATCATTTCTTTTCCTCATTTCCCTTTCAGTCGCCACGTCTTGAAAGGTATAAAAGAAAACAAATAGTCACCATAAATAAAATCATGTATTTTAGATATTTATTTAAGAATGATTTGATTAATGTTGTAGTAAAACGACATTAGGGGAAGCAAAAAGCCCGCTGGGGCACCGCGGAGATAAATCGCAAGCTGGTAAGTGTTTTCTTTTTGTGTCATAGAATCTTTTTTGCGAGTAATATGATGATGAAATGTTTATAAGTATCATTGGAATTAAATGTGCATTCTATAAAGAAAACACATTTTATCTAAATATAAGGAACGTGTTGTTAATTTTTTTAAGGCTAAAATAGCACTAGATTATAACACTACATGTTGTTAAATGATGTGGATGGAGGTTGGTACAAGTTAGCTAAGTGTACTCAACAACCCAAGTACAAGGTAGCTAACTCTACTCTTGAAGGTAACAAGTTATTGCTGGATGAAAACACTGACGCTAGTAACTTATTCCAATCATCTATACTTCTATATCTATACTAATATAATAAAGCGTAAACACTCACTATTTCGTGGCGTAAGATGTCAGCAATCACAGCATATTTTTGAATAATCATTTTTTTAATAAAAAGTCCTACACTGACGTCATGCTTTAGGCTATATATTTTCACGCTATTAAATTTAGGGTAGGTAAATAAATTTGGAAAAAACCTTCATGTGGGAAAGGGTTATGGGCCCTACAAGCTGCCAACAGCATGGTAGCAAAATTTCACAAAATAAAATATAGTTTTTATAATTTCATACGAATGAAGCCGCACGGGAAAAGCTAGTTAGCGATAAACCTCAAATCGCTTTGTTCGAAACCGCGGTACATCAACCATGAAAGGATAGAGACCAACTGTATTTAAATATCCGATGATAAAAATGGGATGGGGAATAAGTTCGTGTAAGTATTGCGAACACTCAATAAAAAGCCAACAGTGGTGTTTCGCGGGTAGGATTTTTATAAGCGGTATTTGTATGTTAACTCTATTGTGATCTCCGATAAACAGTACAGACCAGTGTTAATTTCTAAATGACCTTTAGTTACAATTATTTTCTTCGCACTGTTAATAGTAGCATGTTTTTGACTTATACAATAACATAACGCAACCGTTTTTCCGTAATAAATACAAGTTAAAGCAAAGGATAATTCCATTCGCAACAAAAGGCTTATTAAATCCATTATAACAAGCTATATTTAATACATCAATCGACCAGGTGTTTACTTCCTAGCGACATTGCACAATACAGAATTAACGGATAGTAGAGCATTATTCTAAGCACACTTGTAAGGAAAGGAAGCGTACTTGGCCTAGATGTGGCATGTCGAAACTGTGTGGGCAATCGCAGTGACTCGATACCGCAGTGAGCGGACCTCAAGGATTTACTGAGCCGGCAATTGTTTTGTGAACATTCAATATTTTAATTCGAATTTCACAATGATAGTTGACTAGTCGTATCCGGTATTTATTTATATATATCTGTGGTTGGAAATTGAATATCTTTACTCTTCTTTTCTTTGCAAAAAACAGATGTGCTTTCAAAGATGTTTCGGTAAGACAAACTTATAGTCTGGCTGTTGTTCCTGTCTTCGTCTGCCGGACATAATTGTGATAAATAGAGCATATGTTAATGATAACGTAGCTATTTACTGGTGAAAGAATTTTTGAAATCGACCCAATAGTTTTTGAGTTATTTCAATACATGCAAAATTACAAATCTTTCCTATTTATAATATTACTATAGATTAGTTATTTACGATTATTTGGGTGCGGTTCTTTTAGTTTTTTTTTGTTTAAGGCTCTCTTTTTAGTTCCAATTTCTAACGCAATCGAATGGTTTTTTAACATTGTTTTAGTTTCTAGAGATTAAAAATTGGATGTAAAATATTAACATGAATCGTATGAAACGTAATAAATTTAGTTATAGTGTACATACTAAGGTATTTCAAGCAAAATGTATAAAGTAAGAAATGAAATTTGCAAGAACATAATTTGGACATAGCGTAAGAGTAGTAGAGATATGCCGGTCGGACGAGATGAGGCACATTCTTTTGGACTGCATTCCACACGCACACGTTGACATTTCAACTAGGGTTGTCATGTTAAGAAATTTTACTTTGGTATTGGGATAAATCTATGCCAACTTCCAGTCTAGCATGAATTTGCGAAAAAGTATTCGTTTTGTGACTAAATTTGTATTAGATTTGTTCGTAATAGAATGATAAATTTCATTCAAATTTTGTCGATGATGTTACAAATACTTTTTCGTGCTAGGCCCTCAAATGTTTACTTGAAAATATTTACTTCCAAAGTTATGTGCTATCGATATTTTACATCTTCTAACCTTGACTAAAGTAACCCAGATGTATGTTTCAATACATTAAATTATGCTGGAATGTTTTTCATATGATTGATGTATTTCCATGCTTATTAAGTTATCAGTGACAACCCTACGTAACATAAACTATTGTGTAGAGAGTATATGAAATAAGAACATTACTCGAGATGCTTTTGTTTATTATGTTATTACAGACAACTTATCTCAAAGGGTTAGAAAATGTAGGTACAAACAAAATCTCCACCGAGTTTTTGACTTTAGAGAGTTATTACAGGACTAGCTATCGTCCGCAACTGCGTCCGCGTGGAATTAAACAAAACTAAGTAGTCTATGTGTTCCAGAATAGTCTGGCATCTAGTCTAGAATAGTAGGGCACAGGCCCTACATCTTACTTAAATCACATAAATTTTAAAACATTTTTAAACCCAATTGAAAATGTTAGAGATTGGTTTAAAAAGCAAAACATCCTGTTTTTCATCTGTTTAACTAATACATCGCTTGAAATTAATTAACTTTATTGCAGAGTGGAGTCACGTCCGCAAAAATGAATGCACCAGAAGATAAACTAAAAGCGTTGGTTACGATTTAATCCAAAAGATTAAGCGCTCGCAGCGCCTCGCAGCGCTTCATGTAATCATGTTTATTTATAATTCAAACAAAGCCACGCCAAAGGAACACGTATAGAATGAGTAATAATTACTTGTATCTAAATTCAGTTTAAAATCATTTTATAAATCAAACTTTTTAATCTATACTAATATGAGGAAAGATTTGTAATTTTGTATGTATTGAAACAACTCAAAAACTACTGGGCCGATTTCAAAAATTCTTTCACTATTAAAAAGCTACGTTATCATTGAGTAACAAAGGTTATACTCTTTTATTATTTTTAAATTTTACGCGGATGAAATCGCGAGCAACAGCTAGTTGGATATAAATATAAATATTTCACTCGAATTACGTAACTAGTTTATTTATGTGCCTTTAATTATCATTACCATCATCATCATCATCATCACCAGCCTCTATCTGCCCATTGCTAGACATAGCCTCAATGCCTTCGACATCATGTGGAATGACTTCATCAGAAACAATATTTTGTGACCTTGTTTTTTATTCTCATTTCGTCTGTGTTATTTCTTGAAGTGTAATCGAATCTTAGTTCAACGTATGAGTAAGTAAAATAAGAAAAAAAAGGTCCGTATAATTAATATGAAATGCCTTAACTACTTATTTTTAATGAACAGTAAAGGTGCAAATTGGAGCGTAACCAAAATCGTGATTCGCAGTGAAATAAATTGGGAGGGAAATAAATAAAACATCCGGCAAAAATGGAAATGAAGGTAGACTATGAAATCGTATGTACATTGGAGGACCACGATTCGATCAATCATTGTTATCGACGAACGAATCTGCATTAACGAACGAACGAACGGTTTTTAGTTCGCTCTGACGCTCAGTCATTCACTTATACTTTTTGTGCGAATGCGCTTAATCGACAAACTGAATACCGAACAGATTTCAATCGGAGATAGACGCGTTCAATTTGTTGCATATGAATTGCGGAGTACACTATTTTGTATTTAGACTCATATTTGAGTAACCTAACCTTAATTTCAGAAAGCCAAAAACCCGACGGAATGACGCTAAAGATGAATAACGCCATCTATTGGTTGCAATTTAAAACAAAGATTTTTAAAATTCAAACCACATTATCTGTAATGTTATATGTAACACTTTCCTATTTTGGAATATACTCGAAAAAGGATTTAGCAAGAAAAAATAACATATATACAAACTCGCATACACAATGAAACACACTTATGTACGCACGAAAACATTACCCTCTTTGCCAATTGGGTAAGGGAGATTCTAAATAAAGAAGTAATCCACATTTCTATATTTATTTAAATTTCCATAGTTATTTTTTAACAAACTGAAGCACAGTTCCGTAATACAGTTTAAGTCTTTCGTAAATAATCTCATTAGACTTGTCCATCACGAGCTGCGAGGAAGCTTGAAGCCTTTTTATTGTTCAACAGATATACAGGATGTTTTAATATTTCGACAAAATAATTACTGTACATTTTCTGTCTCCAAAAAGGACTAATCTTGATGTTTTTAATAATGATTGATTGTTTTATAATTTAGAGAAAGAGATGGATGAATTGCGTGAAAGGTGACATGATCTAGAAGGTAGTGATGACTGAGATGACGGATGATAGAGTTATTTGGAGGACGAAAACCTGGTGAAACGACCCTACGGGAGTAGGATAAGTCAGGGGAGATGATGATGATGATGATGATGTTCTATAATTTACATTTTTTTAAATACTTGAAAACAATCCAAGTAGTTTACCCATAAGCAGGATGTATTCGGAAATAATTATGTACCAAATTGAAATTTGTAATACCTGCCTATCCCTTACGAGTATTTTGTAACCTTTAGAGAAAGTAACGTAGAATAATCTCGAAAGATTACATTTTTAAGCTGTCTTTTATCTTCCTTATTGCTTTCACACGCATGTTACATAAGCCTTTAAGGTTTGTAATGAAACTCAATGTCATATAGCCCTCGTTGTAAACTAATGTCGCCTCTTTATTCCGGCAAAATGAAGGCAGCAGCGGGATTAATGGAGAGATTTCACGGGGAGTTAACTCGAATAATTTAGAGTGATTTTTCCCGTGCTCGCTTGTTGATATGGGTGCGGTAGGGTTTAAAGATATATTCCACAATATATTGATTTTGTAGAATTAAATTTAGGTGTTTTTAGTCACATTTTCGTAGTTTTTAAGACTGATATTTCATCATAGGTTATGAAGTCAAATTCTACTGTACATACTGAGTACGATTTCTTACGTATTTGGATTTTTCATACAATCAATAAACCCTATGGGAAAAATAAACTATTGGCCGATTGATAAACACCCCTTATTTTAATTTAACACAATATTTTATTACTTTGACTAGTATGTTAATGTAATCAATATCATAAAGATACTAGCTATCGCCCGAGACTCCGTCCGCGTGACATTAAAAAAAACAAAACAGCCTATGTGTTCTTCAGACTATCTTCTACGTCTATACCAAATTTGATTAAATTCCGTTCAGTATTTAGGCTACAAACTCTAACAAACATCCATCTAATTCGCATTTATATTAGTATGATTGAATTCCCAGATGAAATTTACAACAGGTAGAGTTCCGAATCGTAATTCACGTGTTCTTTTAATGTGTAGGAGAATGCTCCATGAGCACGTTTTACGGCACACATTAAGGTTAATCCGAATCTATTACGACGCCGTAAATACTAGAGTTAATGTCTCACTTAACTAAATAGCATCTATCAATTGCCTACGAAATGTGATAATTGTATCTTATATTTTAGTAAGATATACTGTCCTACATACAGGCTCTGGGTTAGTTCTGGCAAGAAATATAGAAAATTAATATGACACAGGCTAAGAAATGAAAGACACCTGCAAAGTATCTGGTTACACTTTTACAAGGTGTCTAAGGATGTCTACATTTTTTGACACCAGTTGGGTGTCGTTAGTAAGTTGTCTAAATTTAGTTTAACAAATGCCAACCAGGTCAGATATCCTCGTCGGTCTACATGTGCATACATGTACATGTCCCTTCCATTGTATCCTCATGTATGATATTGAAGATTTATTATGCAAAAGATTATCATAATTTTCTTATGCTGAAATTTAGTACAAAATTATTTTCATGTCTTCGCTTGCCAATTGCAGTTCGATCTCCTACAATTCAAGCTCAACCTTCGCTATATAAACTTTAAGTATATTATCCAACTTCTCGTACTTGCTGAAAAGCAGCTGTTCTCCTCGATAAAGAATTTGAACAGAACGGGACATAATTTAGTTTAGGCCATTAACTTCAGAGATAAAGGCAATTTTTTCCCCGAAGACTTGTATGACGCATCTTTTTATTCTCCCTTCCGTTTTATTTCCGTTAGATTTCATTGGTATTTGATAAAGAAAAAATGCCTATGTTTCAAAAATGGAATTTAACATTTTAGTATAGAAAATACATAAATATTTTTTACTAACGAAATTTTACGACACACAGAATTACGTTATAGTGTTAGTAAAAAGAATAAATACTTTTTGTTGGAATATTCCAAATTCGTTTCATTTAATACAATGTTTATTTTATGAAAAGGAACGTAGAAAGCTCTTTTACGTTACATACGCAAAAGCATTTCCATCATTTGCTTATTCAAATAAATAATACACAAGCTCTGCGTATCTTTTCGTGCCTACACTCAAGTTCCATTTATCCGAGCCACTTGTTCTTATAGCACTGAATAATACATTAGAATAAAGAAATATTTCACAATATTATATGCCAAATATTTGGGACAAACATTTGACAAACATCTGTTGCATGTCCAACATTTTAATAAAAGCATTGAACTTGAAAATATATATTTTTTTGTATCAGTAATGACAAAGAATTACTTGAAAATTTTACTGTTTCACTCGCTACTCTAAAAACCGCTACTTACGCTCAGTTTTACATGAACAGTCCGATCATTCAGATAAATCTAACAAAACTGGGAACTGTTCAGTTCTGTCTCAAAGCTCGAATTACAATACCCCGCTAACTATTTGATTTTGTCGATATTTGAAATAGACCAAGCAACGTATTTAGTATAATAACTTTAGGTGGAAATGAACCACATTTTTCATTTAATAGCGGGCGTCAAACAACAGTTTTGTCTGTCCTTCCATATTCAGTTCATTGACATGTCATGACTCGTTCATTAGTGTAATTACCTTGCCAGCTCGTTCACTCACAATAGAAAATCGTTCGTTCGTTCATTCGCTTCTTGCTTTTATACCGACTTCATTATACGATATTAATAAAGCAATTCAATTGATAAAATCGCTGGTCGGTTTATAGAGCAATTACTCGATCGATTCTGATTAATCGAGTTATTAAATTGTTCCAATAATAAATTGATTTGGCTCGCAATTTTACCCGTAAATTGAATGAGATTTGATTGCATTTATAAAATCATTCTGCATTTTTTTACGTTAGATTACTTTAACGTCCATCCAAGCTTGAAGATAACGATTCGTGAGTTAGTTTATTTAATAAATCGCCACAGAATAAAAGCCGGTTGAACTATTTAGTTGCAAGACTGATCAAAGCTTTGTTAGTACCGCTTCGCTAACTCACAAAGTGGACTGCTCTTTGGGAATATCCGCAATTCGGAATCTTCCGATTAATAGTTACAAATTGCACAGATATTTGATCATATAAATTATTTTGTTCGATTGGTGTATTTCTAATATATTTTGATGAAATTTTGAACCACTTTGATAGCTGTGAAGCAAAAAACGTGACTTCATATCGTGGAAAATTCATTGTTTTGTCAGAATCTGGATGGAAAATGTAATGTAAATATTACATTATGAAAGCATATATTGTTACGGTGAATTTCTAAATCTAGACGTTTCTCTTAAGCACCAAAACGTCTAATTTCCTACAACTATCATGTCATTTCTAGATGACATCCGAAAATAGCAGCAAAATGAATAATGATAGCTTAATTAAAAACGTTGACCTCAGTGTGCAAAAAAATATAATAAATGTCTATTCCAACAAAAACGCGGTAAACACGGGTCATAATCCTCAAGATGATCATAGTCACGACAAATGCTGTCATTGTTGCCAAAAAAACAGTAATTTGACCTGTTGAAGGTCAATCTAACTGAGTCTGATACGTACAGAAATGCTATCTCTATTACATTCAAAGATAATGAAAGAGATGACAATATGTTTTTAATTCAGTGATGAAAATGATGGTATTCTAAACAGCGTAAACTTTCGATATTGCGTTGTCTATAACTAAGGATTTCTGTCGCCTGTGCACTATAATATTGAAATATTCCATGTTAAAATTAGATATTTTTACATATTTTATAATAATATTGCCAAAAACATCATTTTCAACAAAAAAATTGTCTGTCTGTCTGAAAGGCCTAGTTTGTTCCAGGTAACCTCCGTACCTTCCAGTCGTACTTATTTTTCAATTCTGCCCTGACGAAGTCACGGGCGAGCGCTAGTGTTCAACTAGTAAGTTTCAGGAAAAATTTATAATCATAATCAGGAATGTACATGTCAAAGTGATTGTTTGAACGACACTCGGAGGGTAGATGTGGAAAAAATCAATACTTCGTGTCATATAGATATGAAGGCACGACACTTTATCGCGTTGATAACAAAAATACGTTGTGCCCTATTTATTGAATAATAACATAGTAATAAAAGCACATATATCTATACTAATATAATAAAGCGTAAACACACAATACTTTGTGGCGTAGGATGTCAGCAATCACAGTATATTTTTGCATAATTATTTCTTTAATAAAAAGCCCTACACTTACGACACGCTTTAGGCTTTATATTTTCACGCTATTCAACTTAGGGGGTAAATAAATTCGAAAAAATCTTCACGTAGGAAAGGGACCATAAACTACAAGCTGCCAACATTATGGAAGCAAGGTTATTACGGTAACGGTAATTTTTACATTTGCAATTGTCAATTTGCCAAATGTAAACAATAAAATAAAGTTTTTATAATTTCATGCGGATGAAGCCGCACGGGTACAGCTAGTTTTAATACAAAGATGAAAGTAATGAGATTCAATTTGGATAGAGATGACGTAGAAAATCGAGTAACCGAAAAATGTTTGGACAGGTTGTAATAAGATGGATGTAAGGGAGTGAATTTAGATATGACGGCTGATAAATATGTATAAAAGAATAATACATACTTTGCCGACACTACGAAGGGACAAGAGGAAGATGATTCGAAGATTAATAGACTTTTGTTTACGAAACAAAATACTACAAGCTTGTATAAAGGATCAATTCTAGTATATCGAACTATATGCCAATATCAATACAAAGTTCCATTGTCAATTTAGCAATATCTCAGCTGCAACTGTGACGTCATCAACATTAACCCAAGTCACTTATGCAAGAACAACTGTGAATAATAACCAACGTTCGCAGACTGTCTCGATCGATTACTTAGCTACTAAGTTAACGGTTGTCTGACTTAAATATATCTTCATTTGCGTAATATGTCGTCATCGATAACTTAGTAATGCTTCGAAATAGACTACACCAGAAATAGAACGATAGTGGCTTTTGTTTCAAAGTTGTTATCTAAAAGCATACGCACAACCGAAACTAAACTATCGCACAACTGTTTAGTCTCGCTTCCATTCCTATGAGCTTGTTGGTGCGAACACTGCTCGATTTTTATTTGTGCAACTAAACAATCGACAATGGCACAACAGTTGTGCGATAGTTTAGTCGAATAGTGGATTTCCTATGTGAATTTGACTGTTGAAGTAATCATTACAAGACTCTAATTACGCTATGATTAAGACTAAATCTACAATGTACAGAGCGTTAATTATCGACTTGGCATGATACATGACGTAATATTAGCCAACTACATCCATTATAGTAACAAGTCTCGCCGGCAGAGGGCGTGACGCGATTTACTTGACGATTCTATCAGCTCTTAGTGCAACATACAATTCATGTTGTACTAGGTCGAGATTGACATAGACTTTAGTGTAACTTTAGACGTGGAAAAGGAAAATATTTTTATTTTTTACGTAAAAAAGGCGAGTAATATCTTACTTACTAATATTATAAATACGAAAGTTTAGATGGAAGTTTTTAAAAGTTTGTGGCCTAAACTGCTGAGAAGATCTCGATGAAATTTGGCATAGATGTAGACGATAGTCTGGATCACATAGGCTACTTTTGATCCCGGAAATAGTTATGGTTCCCGTGGGATATATTGATGTTGTCTATGTACTCGATAATTTTGCAACGTTTCAACATATCTAATTGAAATTTGGTACAGATATAAAAATGTCATATTCCCGAGGAATACGTTGTTTTTTGTTTAATATGACGCGAAGTCGCGGGCAACAGCTTAATATCTTAACACATTACAACTATCTTAACATCAAAATAGGCCATCTTTTGTGTGACCACATAAAACAACATTTAAAATTTGTAGGCTCTTCAATACGTAAAGATTCAGATCGGTCATCAAACATTATAACCTCCGTAATGTAAAATACACAGCAGTTAAAGAAAATATATTTTTATACTAACGTCTTACGATCCTCGTTTTGCTCTGGTGATTTTATTTTATGTAATATCGTAAAGATAAATGTCAATATAAATGGAGTTTAAAGTCATAGCTACACCAAAAGCTATAAATATTTTAGTTAATATATTTTTGTACTTAAAGGCTTTTTGTTTACGAGATCTATTTCCCGTAAGTTTAAGAAGACATTTAAAATGAAAATTAAAAACGAACTACTCTGATTTAAAAAAAAAACGAGGATCATCACCTGGATTTTAATAGCAATAAATAACGACTAAAAGCTTTATTACTGTATATACCACTTTTAGCATTATTTTAGCACTTTTTTATTACACAAAATATCTTCATGATAAATTTGTTCTTAATAATTTGGTAGCCTTATATTTAATTTACCATACGCTTTGTTAATCATAAAAGTATATCTTTAGTATAGCTTCAAGTGGTTGCAAAGCTTTAAGGGTCTTCAAATCAAATGGACACTCGCAAAAACGGCCAACGTTCCAACGTTAGCGTTTCCCAACTAAATAGCATTGGGATCTACTGACCTCACCTTTTATAGCTGAAGGTTCAGTGGGCTATAGGTTGCATGGTCACGATTAGAGAGGTCTTAGATGACCGTTTGCGAAAGAAGTGATTGCCCCTTATAAATGTTAATTATTTTGCGTAGTTTTGCAAATAATAGCGCTATTTATACTGCAACGTAAAATATCTCTATACTTTTATTTTATGACTAGCTTTTGCCCGCGACTGCGACCCCGTGAAATTAAAAAATAAAAGACATAGCCTATGTTACTCGTAGATAAATTACCTTTCTAATGGTCTAATATAACTTCAAATTTTTAAAATCGGCCCAGTACATTTTGAGTTATTTCAATACATACAAAAATACAAGTCTTTCCTCGTTATAATATTAGTATAGATTAATATGAATTAAGAACAAACTGAAATGTCTTATAAGCCCTACGAATTTGTCTGTCAAATCTAGGTCACACTTTCCCAAACTACGCAAAAAATACTCCACAACTTATGATTACCGAAAAACAAAGACGCCCTTTGTAACAAGAGTATTGTTCCACGGGCACAAAGAAATGCTCTCCACTTATTACCTCTGTAATGATATGCAAACAGTAGCCAGTGTCGACTCCATGCAGTTGCTGTTCTAGAACACTTACCTTGGGCTTCTATAGGCGAAACAGACATACATACTGTTATCTCAGTTGTCTTACAAAGAGTAAAAGAGATAGACGTTTTGCATGAGTTTTGGCATGTAAGTTGTAAAGCAAGTTTACTGTACTATTCTAAGATTATGTAGTTAAGGTCTTGTTATTCGATTTTAATTTGATTTGAATGTGTTATTTGTGTAATATACTTTTTCATATCTTCTACAGTAGATTCAGAATAAGCCGCCAGGATTATTATCAGCTGTGGCGTGCTGGAGCCACTTCCTCATAATGAGGGGAAGAGAAACCGCGCGCCATGTTATATATTTAAACACAGTAAGCGTCTATGTACATTCACGAACAAAAGTGGTAGTAATTCCATGTTGCATGAATTAATAAAATTGTTGAAAAAGATTAAAAATTGTATGAATATGAACTGCTAGTTTCGGCTTTCTATTTAACAATATTAAAAATTGCTATTACAATTACGCTTTTCTTGGGATCTTTGCTGTTTTCCTATAAAATTCTGGAGAAAACACGAATGTTTATTATGCCTACGTCAACCAAGCGTGCTTCGGTCCTTACATAAAAATAAAAAATAAAACACTATTGACCAATAAAATCACAAAAAAAAGTAGCCAAAAGGAGAAGGCTCAGCGAATGCGGCCTCCAGCTTGTCACTGAAGGCCGCGCTGGTTTTTTAGTTTTATTGTTCTTGTAACTTTTTGTGCTTGATTGTACTTGTTCAAGCAGTTGCATAACTCATCAGGCTTGTTAGCGTGTGTTATCTCAAACTTACGCTATTTTTAGACTAGGAAATTGCTTTGACAATTTATACGTAGACTTCAAAATATATTTTTTTATTGATGTTTTTGTTTTAGTTCTATTATGTTTTTAACGAATCAAATGTTGTAAATTGATTTGTATTCTTCTTATATTTATAATTTCAGTTGGTTTCAGATTTTTTTTTTACTAACAAGTAAAGTTTTTAATATTAAACTAGCTGTTCGCGTGCGGCTTCATCCGCGTGAAATTATAAAAACTTTATTTTATTGTTTACATTTGTCAAATTATCAATTGCAAATGTCAAAATGACATGACATGACAAACCTTAGCAATCTTTCTTTCTTGATGTTGGCAGCAACTTATGGTCTCTTTCCCACATTAGGGTTTTTATCTAAAATATTTACCCCCTAAGTTTAATGTCGTGAAAATATATAGCCTAAAGCGTGACATAAGTGTAGGGCTTTTTATCAAAAAAAGAATTATTCAAAAATATGCTGTAATTGCTGACATCTTAGGCAACAAAGAAGTGTGTGATTACGCTTTATTATAATAGTATAGATACACCAGCTCGCTTTAGATAGAAGCCTCCTTAGTGTCGTTTGTTTTGACTTTCCACTTAGAAGAATTTACTTCTGTCTACAGAATTCTATTTTACGCTTTATTATAATAGTATAGATATTATTGATGGCCATCTAGTCTTAAAAGATTAATTATGTTCAATAACAATCCACGTTTCGTTGAATTTAATTCAATAAATGATTCAATAAATCTACAGTACAGTACAGTACAGTACAGTACAGTACAGTACAGTACAGTACAGTACAGTACAGTACAGTACAGTACAGTACAGTACAGTACAGTACAGTACAGTACAGTACAGTACAGTACAGTACAGTACAGTACAGTACAGTACAGTACAGTACAGTACAGTACAGTACAGTACAGTACAGTACAGTACAGTACAGTACAGTACAGTACAGTACAGTACAGTACAGTACAGTACAGTACAGTACAGTACAGTACAGTACAGTACAGTACAGTACAGTACAGTACAGTACAGTACAGTACAGTACAGTACAGTACAGTACAGTACAGTACAGTACAGTACAGTACAGTACAGTACAGTACAGTACAGTACAGTACAGTACAGTACAGTACAGTACAGTACAGTACAGTACAGTACAGTACAGTACAGTACAGTACAGTACAGTACAGTACAGTACAGTACAGTACAGTACAGTACAGTACAGTACAGTACAGTACAGTACAGTACAGTACAGTACAGTACAGTACAGTACAGTACAGTACAGTACAGTACAGTACAGTACAGTACAGTACAGTACAGTACAGTACAGTACAGTACAGTACAGTACAGTACAGTACAGTACAGTACAGTACAGTACAGTACAGTACAGTACAGTACAGTACAGTACAGTACAGTACAGTACAGTACAGTACAGTACAGTACAGTACAGTACAGTACAGTACAGTACAGTACAGTACAGTACAGTACAGTACAGTACAGTACAGTACAGTACAGTACAGTACAGTACAGTACAGTACAGTACAGTACAGTACAGTACAGTACAGTACAGTACAGTACAGTACAGTACAGTACAGTACAGTACAGTACAGTACAGTACAGTACAGTACAGTACAGTACAGTACAGTACAGTACAGTACAGTACAGTACAGTACAGTACAGTACAGTACAGTACAGTACAGTACAGTACAGTACAGTACAGTACAGTACAGTACAGTACAGTACAGTACAGTACAGTACAGTACAGTACAGTACAGTACAGTACAGTACAGTACAGTACAGTACAGTACAGTACAGTACAGTACAGTACAGTACAGTACAGTACAGTACAGTACAGTACAGTACAGTACAGTACAGTACAGTACAGTACAGTACAGTACAGTACAGTACAGTACAGTACAGTACAGTACAGTACAGTACAGTACAGTACAGTACAGTACAGTACAGTACAGTACAGTACAGTACAGTACAGTACAGTACAGTACAGTACAGTACAGTACAGTACAGTACAGTACAGTACAGTACAGTACAGTACAGTACAGTACAGTACAGTACAGTACAGTACAGTACAGTACAGTACAGTACAGTACAGTACAGTACAGTACAGTACAGTACAGTACAGTACAGTACAGTACAGTACAGTACAGTACAGTACAGTACAGTACAGTACAGTACAGTACAGTACAGTACAGTACAATCTCTGTCTCTCACAGTACGTAAATCCGGAGATTTGACTTGTTCTTTGCTAGCGAATTATGAAACGAGATGAAATTGGCGAGTTGAATGTACTAACGGCCGAATACTAGAACGACATTTATAGTAAGACCGTTTGTTGAGTTAAATTATATTCCACAATTAAACTCTGAAATTAGACCTCTCAGATTGCGGTGCTTTTGAAGCGAAGTGTTCAAGATTCGTTTCAGTATTAAATCGTAACAGCCTTACAAAAAAAATAAAATAAAGTTAAGTAATAATGTAAAATTTGTACTAATATTTGCTTATACTCAGTTTATTCCTAAGTTTGACTTTATACCGCGTTTATTTGTAAGGCTGTATGTGATTAAATTCAATTTTGTTAAGCTGTTTAATATTTATTTATTTAGATAAGTTTAAATCCACAGCATTACTCCATCTCGTATATTTTTAAAGCGATTTCAGTTACAAAAAAATGCTTCAAAACATGTTACTTTATCGATGAACTATTATAAATGAAAAAAGTCTTTCAATCACATGTAATTGTTGGAATATACTCGTATTATCTACACCAATTTTAAATACAAAAAACAGTATTAAATGTTTTAATTTAGCATTTTTAAAGGAAATTTCTCCCTCTATAGTGTTGAAATTATCGCAAGCACAAGAATGCATAAAACAAAACACTGCTCGAGCCTGCCTCAACACGCCGCAGATAGGGCAAGGGCATCGGACGGGCAGGAGTGCAACACAACCATAGATTATGTTCTACAGACTAGATTGGACGTATATTACTACAAACGTTGGTTAATGTTGCTCTATCGCTATTAGAAAGTATATTTAGTGATTTAACATATAAGTCACTATTGGCAAAATAAAATGACTACTTAAGTCTCTAAAGCCATAAGATTTCTATTGCCTACTATTTTAATTTTTTTTTTGTTAGTTAATGGTAGCAGTCAAGCATTTTTTCATGTCAATAAAACCGATCAATAAATTGTTATTTTTCGTGACCCAACGTCATCAAGTGTGTAACAATATATTGAAATCATGTTTCTCTGAGAGGCTTTTCAAAGTTAACAATCAACACGACACTTTAGTTTGTTGTATATTCTATGGGAATCTTGACCCCGGAGCGTGACCAGCGCGCGATCGTTGCCACTGAGCTCAATTGGACGAGTTATATCCGCGCGTATACATAGATAGCTATGTATAGCATTATTGTTCGCGTTCCGTGTCGGACACGTACCGTGGGAGTAATGTATTGCATGCAAGCGAAGAATGCTATTTTATACTGTATTATTATGGTATTGGAAACGTATATCAACAAAAAAAACCTACTATGAAATTTACAAGGAAGTAAAAAAATCCTAGACGCTGTTATAGACATTTGATATCTTACTTCTTACTATTATTATAAATGCGAAAATTTACATGGATGGATGGATGTTTGTTGGATGTTTGTTAGAGTTTTGTAGCCTAAACGGCTGAACGGATCTCGATGAAATTTGACATAGATGTACAGTACAGTCTGAAAGAACACATAGGCTACTTAGTTTTTTTTAATTCCACGCGGACGGAGTCGCGGGCGAAAGCTAGTAGGTTATAAATAAAACAATTAAGAACTCGTTAGTCTTCAATTCGAATCTGAAATCATCGATTTGTCGAGTAATCCATTAATCGATTCGTTTAAAAAAGATCTTATTTAGTTTTTATTTTAAAATCCATTATAAATACTGGCCACTGTAATCCATCTTGGGATATTGGAGTGTGTTTTTGTTATTTAATTGTAATATATCACTGGATACGAAGGGTTTTTTTACTTGATAAATGAGTGTTGTGCTGAAGATGGCAGGCGGATATACTAGAAGTGCTCCGTTCTGTTGTAAATTGCATTTGTTTGTAAGTAACATGTCTACTCGCGAATGTGTGGAGATAAACTATAATATATCTCCTCTATTTATTTATTAAGCTGACTGATTTTAATGTATTGTCATATTCATTTTATTTTATTTCGTTATCCTTTCTATAGCTTTGGTCACTCTATGACCATATTTATTCCAGACTAACTATATCAAACTTCATCGAGATCGTTCAGCAGTTTAGGCTACAAACTCTAACAAACATCCATCCATTTATTTAGTAAGCAAAGGAATATACGACATTAATAACAAATTGTTAAACTTATTACGTTTAAATTGTCAAACTTTTACCCTAATATTGCAGGATGGGAAGTTTCGCGGTAATACAAAAAAAATGCCCGAAATTGTTTTATGTCTTGTAATTAATTTACTATCTTTAACTCATTGACTATATTAACTTACAGACTTTCTTATTTCAGACCAGTATATGTATAAAAGTGTTTCGAACTAGTTAGTTGTGAGCTTTTGTCTCCAGATGCCGGTCAGTTAAGTCACGTAACGCGTCGGAAGCCTTTTCAAAAGCTCTAGTTAAAGTTTCAACAAATGCTGATCAAAGAATAGGCAATGTTTCGTAATAATTAGTTTTTTAAAAACAATTATTAATGGCCAGTTTCCCAGATTCATGAGTGTTTTATGGTTCGACAAATGAAATGCGTTTCCGAACTAACTTGAGTTTAACTCCTTTGAAATTTAGTTTAACCTAACACTAATGAATCACTAGGTAATGATAAAATAAATGAAAACTCCAGCAACCCAGCATAAGTTCATTATTAATGGCATATGAATATGAGACCAATTTTAAGTATAGAATTTTCAAAACAAAACAATTGTCATTCATTCATTTGAATCATTTAAATCTTGCTAATTATTACTTTTATAAATACGAAAGTTTGAATGGCTGGATGTTTGAATGTTTGAACGGATGTCGATGAAATTTGCCATAAATGTAAAATATAGTCTGGAAGAACTTGGGGGCCTTCAAGAAAAGAGCGTACTCCTCCCTTAAAGGCCGGCAGCGCATCTGCAGTTCCCTTGGCGTTGCGGATGTTCATGGGCGTCGGATCAATTACCATTAAGCGATCCGCTGCTCGTTTGCCCCCTTCTACTATATAAAAAAAGAACACATTGGCTACTTACTAAGTTTGTTTTTATTTCCGCGCATAAAGCAGTTCCTAAGTGCAAATTCTTCATTCTACGTTGCACGTTAATGACCAATATTGCATATTTAACTTCTCTGCGTACGTCAGTTATATACCTTAAGTTGGCACATAATAAAGTGTATACTTTCAAGGTAATATGGTAATAAGTGAATATATTTCATGCTTATGTCTAAATCTCTACTTCTAAAGTGAAAAAGTATGCAAAACTCTTTAGTAAATGTTCTTCAAACACGCTCGCAGTTAAGAACTTTATTCCTAAACGATGCACTTTTCAGCGAAGTCTTTTCAGACACTTTATTCACTTTGCCCCGAACGTGTTTTGATCATTTTAGTGTCGGCTTTGTACTGAGTTCTCATTCGTTTTATTTTTTTCAATGTACGTTCAACTTTTTTTATTTATTATCAACTTGTCACTACGGAGAGTCGGTACAGTATGTATTCTTCAATACATCTCTATCAGCCGTCATATCTGAATTCACTCCTTTATCCTCTTTCACATAATCCATCCATTCGTCTGTCTTCCTCTACGTTTGTACTTGTAATTTAATTTTCTATACTTTTAATTTGTAATATTTCAAGTTTAACCCGTAAGTTTAGTGATAATAAGTTACGATTCATAATATACTAGCTTTAGCCCGCGACTCCGTCCGTGAGGAATTAAAAAAAATCAAAAGTAAGTAGCCTCTGTGTTCTTCTAGACTATGCTTTAGATCTATGCCAAATTTTATCCAGATACGTTCAGTCGTTTAGGCTACAAACACTAACAAATATTCATCCATCTAAACTTTCGCGTTTATAATATTTGTAAGATTGGGTTTACGTCATTAAAGTACTTACAAAGAATCTCCTATTACATGGTCTTGATTTAAAAAGATATTGCAAATTTAAATGCCGTTTCAGTATTCGGCCGCTAGACAATCAGGCGTATAAGTTTATAAATTAATTATATTAAATTCTCCTCATGTAACATTTCATAACATTTCAATCGATCGCCTCAACCGGATCTCATACTGGCAGAAAGTAAACACACATCAACAAACTTTTGTAATGTAGGAAATTCCGTTGAAAATGTTTAGTTGCTCTATCAGAGTCAACAAAGTTAGAGATTTGTCGGCCTCGAGGCATTGTACTTCACAACAGAACTGTATCAAAGACCGAAGTAAAGTCGAAATGGATTTTAAACAAACTGAACTCTTGCGATTGATTTTTCAATCGCAACAGTAGGAGGTATTTCAAACGATTTTTTAGTATTACACAAACCATTGGATACTACGTTTCAGAGTTAATCATGCGTATATGTTTAACTAGCTTTTGACCGCGATTTCATCCGCGCTATTTTTTGTTAATTAATATAAGTAGCCTATCTTACTTAGTGATAACGTAGCTATTTATTGGTGAAAAAATCGGCCCAGTAGTTTTTGAGTTATTTCAATACATACAGAAATCAAAAATACAATTTTTTCCTGTTTGTAATATTAGTAAAGATTCGCTTTTAAAGTGTTACGATAAAAAATGAATGTCGATTGAATTATGATTTGCATTGTATGTCAACATGACACGCCTTTACAATTAAATATGACTAATTTTTATTTTTAAACGTTTTCCTTATCAAACTTGTAAAAATTTAATTAAGATTATACTTCGTCGAATAATAATAAACAATTTAACTTTACTAGTTGACTGGTATAGTTGGTACCAGGCGGCGATGTTATAAAACGTAAAGTACTGCGATAGTTCGCCAGTAAATCTCAGACGTCGGCCCACGTGCCATACAATAGTTTCCTGTCCGACGAGCTTTTGACGGTGGTGTGGCCGTAGTGTTAGCGATACAGTCAGTTTATGTAACACTCGCTGTTGTAACTTATATGAAATTTGGACATATATTACAAACAATCTGGCGCTACCTTTCTTTTTCCTGTGTCTTTATACGTGCATATAAATTTCATCCATTATGAAATAAACGGTTTAAAGAGTTAAGTTTCATTTATTATTTTTCAAATTGCCACAAAGTTTTTTGTTTGTTGCTTAACAAATTAACAAAAGCGTTATAACAAAATTATTTACCCTGTAAATTTAACCACAGTTTCGCTGCAAATATTTAATTAATTAAACTAACCAGCTCCGCTGGCAGAGTAACCGCAACTTTACGTCGGTATTGCTCAACTCTGCCCGTTTGAAACTTGCCCCTAATTATTATGGTTTTCAACTGATTACGCAAGCAATACGAATACTTCGCGAAGCTTTTGACGCGGTTTGTGCTTTATAATTTAATGTTGTTAATGGTAATTTTTATTTCATACTAGCTTTCGCCCGCGACTACGTCCGCGTGGATTACACAAACACAATTAAGTAGCCTATGTGTTCTTCCAGACTATCCTCTACATCTATACCAAATTTCATCGAAATCCTTTCAGCCGTTTAGGCTACAAACTCTAACAAACATCCATCCATCTAAACTATCTCATTTATACTATTAGTATGATAGTAAAATTGTAAATTTATACAAAATGTTTCTAAAATAGTTACTTAAATAGAATTTATTTTTAGAAATCATTTATGTGAGTTTCTTATTGAAATAGTACCGTACCAAAAGGGGACCTCCCACGTTGTTAAATACAAAAATAGAATTTACTTTGCGTTACATTTTACAAATTTATTTGGTTCCTTTGATAAAATTTAATAAACTACTAGCTTTCGCCCGCGACTCCGTCCATGTGGAGTTAAAAAAAACAAAAGTAAATAGCCTATGTGTTCTTCCAGACTATGCTCTAGCTCTATGCCAAATTTCATCCAGACCCGTTTAGCCGTTTAGGCTACAAACTCTAACAAACATCCATCCATCTAAACTTTCGCATTTATAATATTAGTAAGATAATTTAATTATGGTCCTCTCCATGAGCTATCGTTATTATGTGGTCTTATTCGAATTCTTTTTAATATCAATTACATATTTTTCGATTCTATAATAGAAAAATGTATATTTTGAGGCTAAATTAATACAAGTAAGCTGTTAAACAAATTTCCAAGCCAATTAATTTGCTCAACACTAAAAGTTAGTCAAAACGGTAGCTAAGCGAGCAACCATATGTGTAGGGCTTAAGGCAAAAGCGATCCACGAATAAAAATAAATTAGCTATAAAAATTGTCAAGAAAGTGGTTATATGTTTCACCATAATTATGTATTAACACACCCGCTTTCGGTATTAGTATTTGAGATAACATTTCGCAAGCCTAGGTATAATGTTTCAAAGGCCTTGATTTGTCAAATATCTACGCCAGAAGCTATCATTACAGTATACATTACAAGGGTTTAAGCTAAAATGTATTTGAAACACTGTCTACGATTTTTTGTTATAGGTCCTTTGTGTTCAACCCTGTCTTTCCTCCAGAAGAAAGGGTATCGTTTTTAAAGATTTCCCCCCGATACAAAAAAGGTCCTTTGCGTTCAAATGAGGTGACAGGTAAAGTAAATAACAAAGAAAACATAAAAGAAAAACAAAAATTACATGCAACAATCACAAATACAACTCAACATAGAAAAAAAACATATTAATCGCAATAAATCACCTATAAGTATACTTCGAACGTAAAAAATCGCTATCGCTTATGAATTAGACAGTACAACTTACCGCGCAACTGATTTATGGAATCTAGTCGTTAGTACAATCCCCCCCCCCCCCCCCCCCCCCCCCCCCCCCCCCCCCCCCCCCCCCCCCCCCCCCCCCCCCCCCCCCCCCCCCCCCCCCCCCCCCCCCCCCCCCCCCCCCCCCCCCCCCCCCCCCCCCCCCCCCCCCCCCCCCCCCCCCCCCCCCCCCCCCCCCCCCCCCCCCCCCCCCCCCCCCCCCCCCCCCCCCCCCCCCCCCCCCCCCCCCCCCCCCCCCCCCCCCCCCCCCCCCCCCCCCCCCCCCCCCCCCCCCCCCCCCCCCCCCCCCCCCCCCCCCCCCCCCCCCCCCCCCCCCCCCCCCCCCCCCCCCCCCCCCCCCCCCCCCCCCCCCCCCCCCCCCCCCCCCCCCCCCCCCCCCCCCCCCCCCCCCCCCCCCCCCCCCCCCCCCCCCCCCCCCCCCCCCCCCCCCCCCCCCCCCCCCCCCCCCCCCCCCCCCCCCCCCCCCCCCCCCCCCCCCCCCCCCCCCCCCCCCCCCCCCCCCCCCCCCCCCCCCCCCCCCCCCCCCCCCCCCCCCCCCCCCCCCCCCCCCCCCCCCCCCCCCCCCCCCCCCCCCCCCCCCCCCCCCCCCCCCCCCCCCCCCCCCCCCCCCCCCCCCCCCCCCCCCCCCCCCCCCCCCCCCCCCCCCCCCCCCCCCCCCCCCCCCCCCCCCCCCCCCCCCCCCCCCCCCCCCCCCCCCCCCCCCCCCCCCCCCCCCCCCCCCCCCCCCCCCCCCCCCCCCCCCCCCCCCCCCCCCCCCCCCCCCCCCCCCCCCCCCCCCCCCCCCCCCCCCCCCCCCCCCCCCCCCCCCCCCCCCCCCCCCCCCCCCCCCCCCCCCCCCCCCCCCCCCCCCCCCCCCCCCCCCCCCCCCCCCCCCCCCCCCCCCCCCCCCCCCCCCCCCCCCCCCCCCCCCCCCCCCCCCCCCCCCCCCCCCCCCCCCCCCCCCCCCCCCCCCCCCCCCCCCCCCCCCCCCCCCCCCCCCCCCCCCCCCCCCCCCCCCCCCCCCCCCCCCCCCCCCCCCCCCCCCCCCCCCCCCCCCCCCCCCCCCCCCCCCCCCCCCCCCCCCCCCCCCCCCCCCCCCCCCCCCCCCCCCCCCCCCCCCCCCCCCCCCCCCCCCCCCCCCCCCCCCCCCCCCCCCCCCCCCCCCCCCCCCCCCCCCCCCCCCCCCCCCCCCCCCCCCCCCCCCCCCCCCCCCCCCCCCCCCCCCCCCCCCCCCCCCCCCCCCCCCCCCCCCCCCCCCCCCCCCCCCCCCCCCCCCCCCCCCCCCCCCCCCCCCCCCCCCCCCCCCCCCCCCCCCCCCCCCCCCCCCCCCCCCCCCCCCCCCCCCCCCCCCCCCCCCCCCCCCCCCCCCCCCCCCCCCCCCCCCCCCCCCCCCCCCCCCCCCCCCCCCCCCCCCCCCCCCCCCCCCCCCCCCCCCCCCCCCCCCCCCCCCCCCCCCCCCCCCCCCCCCCCCCCCCCCCCCCCCCCCCCCCCCCCCCCCCCCCCCCCCCCCCCCCCCCCCCCCCCCCCCCCCCCCCCCCCCCCCCCCCCCCCCCCCCCCCCCCCCCCCCCCCCCCCCCCCCCCCCCCCCCCCCCCCCCCCCCCCCCCCCCCCCCCCCCCCCCCCCCCCCCCCCCCCCCCCCCCCCCCCCCCCCCCCCCCCCCCCCCCCCCCCCCCCCCCCCCCCCCCCCCCCCCCCCCCCCCCCCCCCCCCCCCCCCCCCCCCCCCCCCCCCCCCCCCCCCCCCCCCCCCCCCCCCCCCCCCCCCCCCCCCCCCCCCCCCCCCCCCCCCCCCCCCCCCCCCCCCCCCCCCCCCCCCCCCCCCCCCCCCCCCCCCCCCCCCCCCCCCCCCCCCCCCCCCCCCCCCCCCCCCCCCCCCCCCCCCCCCCCCCCCCCCCCCCCCCCACTCAGCGTCGAAAAAGCGAAGCGATCGCTGTCCATATACATCCACAATTGCAGATGCGTTGCCTACCCTTTATCAACGGAGAAGGAGACGCACATAAAGATGATATTTCCCCTTCCAATGCGTCTTCTCCACCATCACCACTAACCATTCCTATCCTTTCCGTATAAGAAAATGGTGGGATAGGAAAGGGACTAAAATTAGACCTTATTAAATAAGTAAAAACATTTTTAATAATGTTATAGCTAGATAAGTAAGAATAAATAGATGCTAAGTTTTAATTCTATTATACTTAGCATTCCCTATCTTAAACTATTATAAGTTTTAAGGTTAAAAGAGCAATTATTTAACACGTTCAAATGCAAGTAACAAATGTCGGCACGTTTACAAAGTTAGATTACATTGTACATTTTTATCTCGCCGTGTTCAGTAGAAAACTGTTTGAGGTCACATTTAAAGTCTTTAAAAAACGTCGCGTTATCGAGGTACGTAATTTTTACGACGGAAATACATCCGTTGTCGGTCCTGAACCGTAACATGTAAAGGTGAGACCAAGGCATAAGCGGAGCGAGTAAACAAATTGAATGCCTCTTAATGCAATTTAAACACATTTCCACTGGTATACAGAAAGTGAGCGTCGGTGGCTCAGTGGTTTAAGCACTTGACTTGTAATCTACAGGTCTTGGGTTCAAATCTCGCCGCCATGTACTAATGTGATTTTCGATTTTTCGAATTTTCATAAGTACATAATTTACCCGACGTTCTTACGGTGAAGGAAAACATCGTGATGCAACCTGCACATATCGGTGAAGAAATTCAAAGATATGTGTGAAGTCAACCAACCCGCACTTGGCCAGCGTGGTTGACTATGGCCCAGTCACCTCTTATTAGGGTAGGCTCCGAGCCCCTCGGTGGGGACGTATAGTGAGCTGGTGATGTGATACAGAAAGTGGAAATAATATTTTTATGAACTAAACCACAAGCCTATTTGTGCTAGTGGGAAATTGTCTAAAGCAGTAAGGAATAGCCTATGACTTAAATTGTTAGGCCGTTAATAATAATTAGGGTAATTACATTTAAATTGTAGCTTTTTATATAAGTTTTTTGGATATCTTCTTTCAATTATTTACAACATTTAAGTTTTCTTACTAATCATACTAATATTATAAATGTGAAAGTTTAGATGGATGGATGGATGGATGGATGGATAGATGGATGGATGTTTGTCAGAGTTTGTAGCCTAAACTGCTGAACGGATCTCAATCAAATTTGGCATACATGTAGAAGATAGTCTGGCAGAACACATAGGCTGATTGATTTTGTTTGTTAATATCACGCGGACGGAGTCGCGGGCGAAAGCTAGTATTATGCATAAGAAAGTTTGGATTGAAGGATGGATGTTTGTCAGAGTTTGTAGCCTAAACTGCTGAACGGATCTCAATCAAATTTGGCATACATGTAGAAGATAGTCTGGCAGAACACATAGGCTAGTTGGTTTTTTTAATATCACGCGGACGGAGTCGCGGGCGAAAGCTAGTATTATGCATAAGAAAGTTTGGATTGAAGGATGGATGTTTGTTCAAGTTTGTAGCGTAAACGGCTCAACGGATGTGTATAAATTTAGCATAGTTGTAGATAATAGTCTGGAAGAACACATAGGCTACTTTAAATTTTATACAGACGGAGTCTCGGTCGTATGCTAGTTTACATATCAACACAACAGTACAATGAACCGAACATATAAGATATTTTCGTTATATGTATGGAATAGGAATAAGGCTTCCTATATAACATAGTTTATTACATCTAATAAAGTCTGCCTACTGGAGACAAGTCGTGAGTCATAGTAAGACTTGGCGACAGTCGATATGTAAATAGCATTGCGTAATATTTAATATGTATGAGTTTTATGTCTGTTGTATGGATTGTCACTAGTTGCTATTCCTAGTCACGTTGTTACTTGTCTATGGAATTGTCTTTATTACGACTATTTTAGCTTTAAATTGTTTTTTTTTGCACTATCGTATTACTTCAGTCAGTGAACATGGTGCATGCAACTGTGCTGAAATATCGGGAGCTAAACACCAATTGTAGTAAGAAATCATTAGTCTTATGAACATTATAATACTATTTAGGTCTTGATATTCGCAGGAAAAGATAAAAGTGAGTTTATTATAACTGCAGATACTTAAACTTAGCGTGAGTTTCCATTGATCCATGGATATAAACTAATTGGCATCGCCCTCTTCATTTAAAAAAAAAATCTTTGGACATTATTAACTAATGGTTACAACTAACGTTCATCTTCGAATTGTTAATGTATTTAAAAAAAATAAAAATAACCCGGATCTTATAGGCACCGCACGAAAATTTTCGAGAAAGTATTGTACTTCACGCTACACAAATCTCATACAAATTTTGTTAATCACGTTACAAAAACTTTCTTACAAATGTTCCTACTAGATCCCAGGACATTTATATTAAATATACAATTTATTACAGAAGGTAATATGAAAA
Organism: Papilio protenor; assembly: GCA_029286645.1. Lineage (NCBI taxonomy): Eukaryota > Metazoa > Arthropoda > Insecta > Lepidoptera > Papilionidae > Papilio > Papilio protenor. The sequence continues at coordinate 2,381,795 of JAGSMZ010000044.1, read as the reverse complement.
CTAACGACTAGTTAATAGTTACTCTGTAAGTATAAAGCTGTTACCACACCAGGGGTCATCACACTCAATCAGTGGATAATTTTTTTTTTTTAAATGAAATATAACTTTGTTGGAAGAACGAATGTTACAGTGGAGTTACCACACAAACATTATGAAATACAACACTATCAATTAATTTCCATACAATCGTAAAGACATACCATATTACGATCAAAGTAATTATTTAAAAACACAGTTTCGATTTACAACACTGTTGTAATAGGATCACTTCACTTGTGTCACTTTGAATATAAAAAATATGTGATGGAATCCTCTAATCTTGTACCAAACTCATGGTTACCCTACACAAGTCGAACACAAATACACTCCAATACGAATACTGAACTTAACATATCCGAAGTCTAATAGAGCGGGCATTCACAACATGCGAGTCTCATCCCGGTGCATCCCTCGGGAGGCACCAACTTAGTCTGGGGACTGCAGATGAACGGGACGGGATTGCGACGGATTTCGGAAGATTATATTTATTAAAACGTGCACGAATTGAACGAACTGTGAATAGAATATTTCGAGCACTGAGACGCTAAGGGAATTAGTCTTCGGAATTTAAAGTAAGATTAAGTTAACATGATTATAAAGATGCTAAATAAGTATTAAATGTGAATAAATTTAGTTACGATGACCGAGCTGGTAGAGGTAGGCCTAGGAATAAATGGATTGCGAAAAGGTAAACATGATCAAGAAGTGACGATTAAAATGACCAAAATATCGTGAACTGACTATGTGTGAACAGGTTAAAGACAGGGTAATGAAGTTCAATAGTACTTTAAAGAAACTTTTGAATAATTATGCAATATATGTTTTAACATAGCCTTTTAGTTAACGTAAATTCAGTTCAGAACTCAATCCAAATAGGTTCCATTATCCATATTCCAAATTCAAAATCAGAATATGTTTGCTCCGTTTGTGTATATTTGAAAGGCATGTATCGGATAGTTGCTCGGAATCCGTTCGTACAACGTACATCACTAACGAGCTACCCTATCGATTCTAACTTGCATTACAATGGCCGGCGCACAATGCACGAAATCACTCACTCGCCCCCTGAATATCTGAGAGTATGGATAATATCCGACATGTACTTGCCTTGAGAACCACTAGAGTGGCCATCAAGCTTAAACAATACGGACATTCCTCACCGATGACGTCATCTTAAAGCGTGACGTATTTATAGATGTGATTATTATGAAATATAACTTTGTTGGAAGAACGAATGTTATAGTGGAGTTACCATACAAACATTTTGAAATACAACACTATCAATTAATTTCCATACAATCGTAAAGACATACCATATTACGATCAAAGTAATTATTTAAAAACACAGTTTCGATTTCCAACACTGTTATAATAGGATCACTTCACTTGTGTCACTTTGAATATAAAAAAATATATGATGGAAACTTCTAATCTTGAACCAAACTCATGGTTACCCTACACAAGTCGAACACAAATACACTCCAATACGAATACTGAACTTAACATATCCGAAGTCTAATAGAGCGGGCATTCACAACATGCGAGTCTCATCCCGGTGCATCCCTCGGGAGGCACCAACTTAGTCTGGGGACTGCAGATGAACGGGACGGGATTGCGACGGATTTCGGAAGATTATATTTATTAAAACGTGCACGAATTGAACGAACTGTGAATAGAATATTTCGAGCACTGAGACGCTAAGGGAATTAGTTTTCGGAATTTAAAGTACGATTAATTCAACATGATTATAAAGATGCTAAATAAGTATTAAATGTGAATAAATTTAGTTACTTCACATAAGATTAGAATTAAAAGGGAATTCAATGTTTATCTAGAAACTCAAAAATTACTGAACCAATTTCAGATTTTTTATTGCATACACATCTAGCGTCCTAAGATTACCAGACAGTTTCAACAAAATCTGTCTAGTAATTAAAAACGCATAGGGAACATCCAATTTAGTTTTTAATTTACACTCAAATAGATGTCTACATCATGTATGAGCAAGTTTAGTTCAAAAATAACGGTGAAATAAAACCTCTTTCACCACATTACTTAGTGAGATAAAATTTTTGAAAACGTTCCACGTTAGAGGTTAAAGAGTAATATTATCTCCGGCGGCCGCTGGTGCCGTGCCAAAGTACATCAGATCTCGTCTGCACAATATTTCATATCCTAAATTGTATTTTATAGCTGTTAATATATTATGCGATAATATTGTGCCAGTAAATTTACGGGGAACGACAAATTCACTTCGACAAATATTACCATCGTATTCCGTTTTAAATGTACTGTAAAAGTGACATAATTTGTGACATTTCGCTATTGAAAATACGTATGAGTAATTTAGTATATTTATATTATTGTATTTGATACCAAATATGCCAAACGTTTCATTTTCCTTACTAACACGACTAACTAAATATATTACGTCTAAAAAGATTACCAGTTGTACTCGCATTCGATTACCATATAAAAAGTGATCCACTCTCAATTTCCAAGGCAACTTTTTGTCGCTGGGTTATGTACTGTGATCGGAATACACTTTTATATAACATAGCTCATTCAAAAGTGTCACTTTTACTTAAAAAAAAAGTTTAAGCAGAGTGTAGAAAACGTTTTTTTGTTAAAAAAAAAACTTACGAGTATACGTTGGAAGTATTTTGACAATTTAACAACTAACTGTATAAAATAAAACAGTTTTTCTTTTTAATAATGACTAGCTGTTGCTCGCGACTTCATCCACGACTAATCATAAAAGCTAACAAAAATTATAGCCTATGTTACTCTCTGATAACGTAGCTTTACAATGGTGTAAGAATTGAAATCGGCTCAGTAGTTTTTGAATTATTTCTATACATACATTAATAAAAATCTTTCCGCATTATAAAATTAGTATAAATACAGATTAAATATACAAATTAGAAAAAAATAGATCACACTAGCTATCTTTTTAGTAGACGAGTAATACTAATACACAATGGTTGTTAGTGTAATAGATAAATGTTCAGTCTAATTAATGTGAACATGTTTGTGGAACAAAGACAGGACTAGCGATGTGAATTGAGTGACATGGTTACAGGCCGGCGCTCTACATGGCGACCAGTTCAACGCGACGACACGGCACGCAAACGCGACGTTTGCGTAACGTATACACTGTTGACTCAGAAGTGGCTCTGATACACGATGATGCTGGATGGGGAACAAAAACTCACGGAAACAAGGTTTTTGTGCTGATGCATTCTTGAAAATCGAGTCGATCAATATTTACCATATTTGTGTTCAATTTTGCTCATTGATAAACATAAAATTATGTCTGAATATACACTTTCTGTCATAGATAGAAAGATCAACTTAGGTCATAACTTTTTTGAACTTCTTGAATAGCTTGACTCTGTCCCTTACTTCTAATTTCACGTTACTAAATTAGGAGGTGCACAAGATTTTAGTAGATTTTATTTAACACAGATCCTCTGTTATGTCATGGTATTAAATGTGATCGTATTTGCTCGTCAAACACTGCAGCCGTGTGTAGCATGTGCGGCACGTGCGTTATGACGTACGAATACGCAAACGCTTTCTTCGTAATGCGCGAATTCTTGAATACTAAACTGTTGCTAACCAACATCGTCTACGTATTGGTTATTGATTACTTAATGTTCTGTAACTGAATACAAAATTACTTTAGAATATCGTAAATGTATACGTAATTTTATTCAATTTTGTAAAATAGCATTTTCACTTCCTAGATTATTGCAGCCTAGCAAATTTATGATATGTTCAATTCGGTAAATATCACTAACTAGCTGTTGCTTGCGACTTCGTTCGCGTGGAATTAAAAAATTAATAAAAAAACATATCTTATGTTCTTCAGTGCTTTTGTACCTTTCTAATGGCAAAATAATATTTAAAATCCGCTGAGTAGTTTTTGAGTTATTTCAATACATATAAAAATCCAAAAATACAAATCTTTCCTCTTTGTTATATTAGTATAGATATAGATTTAATAAATGATAGGGATAGATATTTGTATATGTAATTAAACATCTAAACAGATTACGGTCTGGAATAGCGTATACGCTATTGAATATTTTATTAATTCCACGCGAATGAAGTCGCGGGCGACAGCTAGTGATCTTACAATTAATATAACAACGTGTGCTTCCATATAACATGTAACAACTCAATTAGACGTAAGTAAATTAAATTTGTAAACCAGTGGGTCTGCGGACGGGCCAATTAGTCGACAACTAGAGCGAAAACGTTACGTTGCCTAGGCCTCAAGGTCGGTCGACTTTCTGCTTAGGGTGACCATACTTTAATTATTTATTTTAACAAGACTTTTCATTGCTGAAACATTATTTCTCAAAGTCACTTAGGACGTATTTAATATACGACAATATAATAAATTTAATTATTTAAAAATAACGTTCGTGATTGAATTTTTCGTAACATGCAAATATATGTACCTGACATGTATATTGTGAAGACTGTCTTTCTCGTATCAATAATAATCGCTTGATCTTATTTTTTATCTTCTCCCTAAAATATGGTTACCCTACAGTGAACGGACGTTACCTGAGTATTTCGGAGTTAGTTTACAACCTCGATAACTGGATAATTGGTAGTAGCCATTAGATGTAGGAGAAATAATTATTATCATATAACAATTAAAATCTACCAAAGCATTAGATCCGATTTCAAATATCTATACTTCTATACTATTATAATAAAGCGTAAACACACACTTCTTTGTTGCCTAAGATGTCAGCAATTATAGCATATTTTTGAATAATTCTTTTTATAATAAAAAGCCCTACACTTACGTCATGCTTTAGGCTATATATTTTCACGCCATTAAACTTAGGGGGTAAATATTTTGGATAAAAACCCTAATGTGGGAAAGAGACCATAAGTTGCTGCCAACATCAAGAAAGAAAGATTGCTAAGGTTTGTCATGTCATGTCATTTTGACATTTGCTATTGATAATTTGAGAAATGTAAACAAAATAAAATTTTCATAATTTCATACGGATGAAGCCGCACGGGAACTGCTAGTAGTAAAATAAAAGACATAGTTACTTTTCATCATCTTTGTAAGTCGTCATATCTGAATTCACTCCCTTTTTAGGCATATCTTTCACACAATACATCCATACTTTCTTCGGTCTTCCCCTACCTTTGTAGCTTTCTATATTCAATCTAAACACTTTCTTGTTGTGTCTATATTGAAAAATAACATTATAATTAAAACATTGAATATAAAAACCCGCCTCAATTACTTTCTAATATACGCAAATAAATTATTTGCCTATTTTTCTGCAATATGACAAGGTGCAAATATCGGTCTGCACGTTGCAAAAATTTGGAAAAACAAATATCAATTTAACCTTTGATTTATACAAGCTGAAATACTTTTGCCCTTTTAATTTTTCTAATAACATTTTCTTCGTAGATAACTTAAGTAACTTAAGAATTTTACAACCTTTAACTTCATTATTCCAGCGACAGTATGCTTCAAACTTTTTAAGTGATTAATTCGACCCGCTCGCTCAGAATTTCATAGTTTATTTTACCAAGAAAAATTACTTTTTTTTTATAATAGAAGGGGGGGGGGAATTTTTTATAATAGATAGTTTGTAGCCTAAACTACTGCACAGATCTCGATGAAATTTAGCACAGATGTACATGATAGTCTGGAAGAAGACAAGGCTACTTGCCTTTGTTTTTTTAAATCCACGCGAACGGAATCGCGGGCGAAATCTAGTACTAGTACACAGTACTAGTACTAGTACACAGTACTAGTACTAGTACACAAATACGAGACGTGCTTCATATCATGTAGTGAGGTAATGAAAGATGTTCCTTGTGCCTAAATGATCCTGTCACGCAATGAAACTCGCAAATTGAATGATTGGCAAGACCAAACAGTCGCTAATTCAATCACGGAATAATAGACTGTTTATAAATAGTACTGAGTGAAAAAAGATGCATTTTTCTATAGTCGAATACAATGGAAAGTAGAACTCGTAAAAAACTTATTTGAAACTGACTTATTTATATTATTAATTTAAATACTGAAACTTTAATAAATCCATAGACAACAAATGACATTCTCAGTGACATTTGTAAATTTAATTTCTATTTTTTTAATTAGACCATAGAGAAATTAACTACGTATTCATAATCGTTTAAAGTTCTAAAGTTAAACAACTAAAATTATTTAACACCATACGATATCATCTAAATTCTTACAAAATATATGTAAGTAGGAGATTAGCAACCATCACTTGAACTTAATGTTTCTTCTTAATAAGTAGTTTATACGCGGAAGTCATTTGTTTTTTACGAATCTCAATTTAACGAATAAGTTAAGACTATTTCGTCTAATGATGCAAATGTACCCATTAAAGGATATCTAAAGGATCTTTAAAACTGACATGCGTCTGTCAGTTAGAGGTCTGATGACGTAATACAGTTGTCTCTTTTAGACAACATGTAATGTATTACTCAGAAAATATTTTATTCTAGGAATTATCAGCAATCTTTCCTCTTACTAATAAAGATACATGTATGGGTTATTTTTATAGCAAAAAGAGTGATTTTAATCATCGATTCACTGCATAACGTAGTAACAAAGATTTAAAAATATCTATCGTTTCACTATTTCCAAAACTCGATGTAAAGCATAGTCTGGAATGACACGTAAGCTACTCAAATGTACCAGACAGTAAAACTAATTGTTTTAACGCTTGTTTACAGTAATTATGTTAATAATGTTATCATTACGTTTTTACAATGTCTACTTCTATCACACCGGAGGTCCGCGATAAACACGGGGTCGTATCTTATCAGTGAGTTCAAAGGAGGTCAACGTTTGTGAATGATATTTTAACCTAATACTGGATTTTCATAGAATATTTTATTATTAAATATACGATAAGCTAAGCTAAGCTATTGAAAAGCAAAAGGTTAGCGAAGTATGGACATATTATGCGATGAGACGATGGGGACATTAAACAGAAAATATTAAGATTGAATGTGGATGGTTACAAAGGTAGAGGAAGACCGAGGAAAGTATGGATGGATTGTGTGAAAGAGGATATGCTTAAGAAAGGAGTGGATTCAGATATGACGGCTAATAGAGATGTATGGAAGAGCAGCACATACTGTGCCGACCCTCCGTAAGGGATAAGGGCAAGTGGATGATGACAATAAGCTAAGCTATGAGGAATGTAATTAGATTCTGAAGTTTTATAACGCAACTAAAACAGTAAAACATCCAAAGTAGTATCTGCTCTTTGCTCGTTGCAATTAAGTAGAGATCATGGTTCAAATGTTAGAACGTAGATTTTAGAAAGTTATTAACGACCGTTTAATCTTAGTCCAAAATATTGTCATCTCTCTCATATACCTTAGAAAACAAGAGATGACTACATTTTTGTTGGGTATTTTCCATAGTCGATTCTCGCTGTTAGCTTTAGTATTAAGACTAACACCAATGATATCAAAATTGTGACATAGAAGTGACATTCAAAAATTCATTGTCTTTCGATTGATCAGAAAGAGACGGAAGATTCGTTTTTAATTACTTTGATGTAATTCGATACCAACAAAAGAAAACATAAGCGTATCCATGTTTTGATAACATTCATTGTGGTTGTATTGTTTATCAATATGATGATTTCGTGATATCACCAGGTCAGAGTGTACGCATTAATCATCTTAAAACACTTTTTAATAAATGTTTGATAACATTGTTGGATTGTTTGTATGTTATCGAATGTATCGACATTGTATTTTAGACAATAAGATTACGATATCTTGTAATATTGTTATTGTATATCTGTCAGATATCCGGTTCACAAGAATTGTAAGTTTTTTCTCTTTTAAAACATTTAATGGAGACTAACTGACTTGCCGAAACAAGAGAATTTCCAGAAGACCAAAGAGTTACAATTACGAAGATCGGACATTAGAATAATGTGGCTTAAAAAACATCGTCGGTAACGCACACATCAAGAACAAAAAAATGTTACTTCGCGTGCGAACCAACTTGTTGCTTAGATGTTTCAATTCCTGGATTGCATTTTCTTTTATTTTGTCCTGTCTATAGATTAAACTTTGTATTGTAATTGTTGTGCATAAAGTTTTAAATAAATAAATAAATAAATAAATAGATATGTTTAATATCCTTCAAACCTAACCTAAAATTACTTCACATATGACATCATCACAACTGTATTCATTGCTGGTAATGTATAAAGGAAACAACCATTAACCCTCGATAACCCCGCAATGTACATCATAATTTGAATGGCAGCTGCGTTTGGAATGATGTATCTGTCAGTGAGTAATGGTCGATGGGTGCGAATTTTAATGTCATAAGGTCAATTAGATATATTGTTAAAGCAAACTCAGATCTCTAGAATATTATATTGTAAGCATTGAAATTGATTTATTAAATTCTTTGATTTCCTTAACAACAATTTCCCTATGGAAAAATAAAAAAAAGCTGAGAGAAGAGACAATTTACAATTTGGTGGGACAGGCCCTAAACTTTTGTTTTTAATTTTCAGAATTTACTATATTGTTAATAGATTGATTCCAACTTCTTTAAATAAATAAAAGCTTATTCTGAACACACGGAACGACATATTCGCAAAATTCAACAATCGTAGATTAATACCGAAATTAATTTCAGTTATAAATAATTTAATAACGAATCCTTGGACATTTCCTCGACTACGTTTCTACGAAACCAATTTAATGTTTAAATTTTGAAGAACGTTGAAACTCCAATACAAATGAAGAGAAATACTAATTTCAACTTACAGTTTGAGTTGCATTCTTGGAAACGGTCTGCTTCAGAGAAATGTACAGGACATCTAAGTACCCACTGTCTTTAAAGAGCTTTTGTTGTATAAGATTTTATTCTCCTATACTAATATTATAAAGAAGAAAATTTTTTATTTTTTTATGTATTTAAATACCTTAAAAACTACTGGGTTTGTGTCAAGAATTCTTTCACCATTAAAAAGCAACGTTACCAGTGAGTTACATAGGCTATATTTTTATTTTTTAATTTCACGCGGACGAAGCCACGAGTAACGGCTAGTTATTATATTTTATTTAACTAGCGATCGCTCGCGATTCCATCAGCGCGGTATTAAAACAGGGTTGTCAAAAATATTCCCACGTGAATCAGCTCACCTATCTTCCCGTCAAAATCGGTCCAGTCGATCCGAGATAGCGGTCCCCCGGGATTTTTACGGCGCGGAATTAAAAAAGTAAAGTAACTCGCCCACGTCAGTCTATCTTTCAGCGAAAAGTCCTGTCAAAACCAAACCCGATTAACTTTTTTTTTATATTATATATTGATGTATGTCTATCATTTCGAGTTAAACTAATTAAAAGATTTTTAGTTAAGTGTTAAGTGATCTTATCTTTTAAATCAATTTTGCAATTTATTTTATTGTTTCATTTAATTTTAAATAATACGAGCCGTTGCTCGCGACTTCGCCCGCGTGAAATTACAAATATAACCTATTACATTCGCCCTTTTTTTCAACCTATTACCAAAAGTATTAACTTAGTAGTAATCTATGTAATCTACCGATAAAAAAGAAATCTACCGATGCAAGATTCCAAATTTCTAAGCCCGGTAGCTGGTAAGCTGATTTTTCGGTTACCCTTATTGTTTGTGTTCGCGATATCTTCTAAACTATTAGTCCAATTTAAATACTGTAAAGGACAATTTTATTCTACATTAAATTCTCCTGATAACAAACGCATTTATTTGGATAAGGATTAATATTGAAACCAATAAAAGAACGCTGCAAATAGCGTAGGATTTTTAATTCATTTTGTAAACAAAAAAGTGGTTATTGTAAGAAACCGTTAAAGATAGATATATGCTATCGCGCACTTTTCTGTAGAACTTTTTAAGATCTACAATTCTTTCATACATCATTTTTATATACCTCTAACGGTTTAGGCAGCGTAAGCCGAGAAAAGTTAAAGTTTAGTGAATTTTTAACGCCGGCGTCCAGAAACACGCTGTTTATTAATAGTTCCTAAACATTAGTTAATAATAAAATATAGCCTATGTTACTCACAGATAAATTACCTTTCTGATGGTGAAAGAATTTTTAAAATCGGCCCAGTAGTTTTTGAGTTATTTCAATACATACAAAAATACAAAAATACAAAAATACAAAGTTTTCCTCTTTATAATATTAGTATAGATATAGATATAGATATAGATATAGATAAATAACTTTATATTTATGAGGTCCTATTGTTCCAGATTAGAGAAATATACATTATGGTTTATAGTTTTTACACTTTTTATACAATGTCGTTATAACTAAGTTAATCCAGTTTCTGATGTCACAATAGACTTGGTTTTAAGACTGACTTATGTTTTGGCAAACGCGATACCAAATTAAGTCATGTTCAACATTTGGCGTTATGATATCGACGTCCTTTTGGCAAGACAAAGGAAAGTAAGGCGTTGTACACACTGAATTATTCGATATTTTTTTACGGTTTTCGATGTCGATAAAATTTTATTTGTTATGTAATTTCAGTTAGTTTTTTTACTAGCTGACTTTTAGTAAATCGTCTGACAAATGAACTAAAGCTGTGTGTCATATTGCAAATATTGTTTTGTTTCGGACCCAAGAGATCGTTTCTATCCTTAAAATCTAAAAAAAAGCTTTTGACACATTTTTTTAAATCATTTTAATTATTTAGACTTTTAAGAAGCATGCTGGGTTCACAGATATGTAAAAAATCTTCATATACGAGATACGAGATACGAGTACTGTGTTCTTAACCTAACGGTCAGATCAAGGACAGTCGGGTGACCGCGAGTGCGTTACACTTTTGTTTTTTATTCGACGGCCGAGTTAACTTTTATAATCGCATTAAAGCATAAACAGTTCACAAAGTCAATTTAAACCATGGAAATCAAGTCTAAAAAAAGACTCGAACAGAAATCTTGTGAAAGACTTCATCAAACAAATTTGACATAAAAACATAATAAGAGCGTGCGCACACCTTTGTCTAAATATCGCACAACTGTTGTGCGATTGTAGATTGTTTCGCAGTTCAACTGTTTAGTTGGACAACCAAAAATCGAGTAGCGCACCTCCATATAAGCTCATAGGAATCAAAGCGCGACTAAACAGTTGTGCGTTAGTTTAGTTAAAGGTTATAATATTGCATACTAGATAATATTTAGTTAGCCTTTGTTTAATAGTCGGCCATTTTGATGTAGTGACTAACGCACAGATGCAGATAACGAACTGGGCCTTCCGTTTGTTTGACCTACACAGATCTATGTTGTGTGTAGGATTTAGATTATCGCACATTGTTGTGTTCATTGATTATTTCAACCAAAACTTAAATAGAAGTTTTTTACATATGTATACACAATAAAACAAATGATTAGTACTATCTTTATGTACCAATTTCGTCTTAAATATTAAAGATAAAGAGGTATGAAAAACACAAACAAAAACATTTTTATAGCAGTCTTTTTATTGCTAATTTTATCAGTATCTTTACAGTTAAATTTGTTTGTATATCTATATCTATACTATTATAATAAAGCGTAAACACACACTTCTTTGTTGCCTAAGATGTCAGCAATTACATCATATTTTTGAATAATTCCTTTTTTAATAAAAAGCCCTACACTTACGTCATGCTTTAGGCTATATATTTTCACGCCATTAAACTTAGGGGGTAAATATTTTGGATAAAAACCATAATGTGGGAAAGAGACCATAAGTTGCTGCCAACATCAAGAAAGAATGATTGCTAAGGTTTGTCATGTCATGTCATTTTGACATATTGATAATTTGACAAATGTAAACAATAAAATACAGTTTTTATAATTTCACGCGGATGAATCCGCACGTAAACAGCTAGTTAGTAATATTCGTACAAAGAAAACAAAACGTAGAAATTCATCTACTACAAGTTCACTTTGTAATATGACAAACAGTTTTAGAATTTTCATATTTTTATATTAAAAAGAATGATTGCTAAGGTTTGTCATGTCATGTCATTTTGACATATTGATAATTTGACAAATGTAAACAATAAAATACAGTTTTTATAATTTCACGCGGATGAATCCGCACGTAAACAGCTAGTTAGTAATATTCGTACAAAGAAAACAAAACGTAGAAATTCATCTACTAAAAGTTCACAGTAACATTTTGTAATATGACAAACAGTTCTAGAATTTTCATATTTTTACTTATATTATAAAGAATGAGTAATTATTTGAAGTAATTAAAGTGATTTAAAAATCGTTTTTTCAAGTATTTTACTAAAAATAATAGAACTTTGTTCGTCAAATCGCATATTCTACAGAGAGCTTTGTAAATTTAGCGTGAATGCTGATATATTCCGTTTTAACAATAGCTAGGTCTCTGAAGACTAATTAGTATTACAATGGAATTACATTGCTTGTTATGTGTCTCTATTATTCTATAGATATAGTTTGCCTTTGGGAATTGAATTAACTTTAGACTGTGACAACATAAAACGTATTTAAAAAGTAAATATTAGTGACTAGCTGTTGCTCGCGTCTTATTCCGCGAAGAAATAAAAAAATATAGCCTATGTTACTCAGTGACAACGTAGCTATTTATTGGTGAAAGATTTTTTTTAAATCATCTAAGTAGATTTTAAGTTATATCAATATATACAATTTTTTTCTTCCCAAAAAACATATCTGTATTGTATCGTATTAATTTTTAAAACTTTAACTTATATTAAAAAGATAAAAGTAAACTGTAACGCGCCCTACTACAACGCGCCTCGCTATGACGTACATCGCCCGAGCCCCCACCGACGATCACCGAGCGCACCCGCCGCCGCCTATAAATACCGGCCCGCGGCCCATGCATTTCAGTCGCTTGCGCACAGCGACCGCTTCCGCGTCGGAATTCCGCATCGGAACGCTCCCTGTGCCAATTGACGCCCTCCTCCCACTCCGCGACCTATGCGCTTGGGCAGTGCTCTGTATCGGACGCTGCTCGGACCGTAGTTCGTTGTGGTGCGAGTATCATTTTGTGTTTTCGTACTGTTTCTTTCCATTCTTTTATTAATTGTAATAAACTTTACCATTACTAGAAAATCTATTCTTCTTCTTCCTTACAATTTGGCGACCAACGTAGAGGCCTGAACAAGGAATTAGATGAAAAGAAATTTAAGACCAAGGAAAGGCAAGGAAGGAGAAAATACAGTAACCATGTCTGAAGAGGAATCGCCCAGTTTTAGAGTAACGTTGGACGAGCTGAAGAATTTAATGACAGCACGTCGAGGTTCTTTTTCATCCTCTAATATAGTTTACAAGGGTGAGAGAAATTCTGACAAGGTCGAAGAATTCCTTACCGTTGCTGGTGTCTTCAAGAATGTGGAGTTAATTTCAGACGAAGATGCGCTGAAGAGTTTGCCGCTTATCTTAAAAGATGATGCTCTTACTTGGTGGACAGGAGTGAGAGACGAAGTAAAAACTTGGAAGGAGTTTGAACAACGACTTCGTCACGCATTTGCACCCAAAAAACCGGCTTTCTTGGTGTATCAAGAGATTTTTGCAATAAAGCAATCACCGAACGAACTGACGGAAAATTTTGTTGCAAAGAAGAGGGCCTTATTTACTCAATTGCCTCATTCTTGTTTTCATTCAGAACAGCAGCAGCTGGCGATGATTTACGGGCTGCTACATCTCTCTATTCGTGAAAAGGTACCGTATGAAACAGTTGGGAGTTTTGATGTACTCCTGCAGGCAGCCAGGGGTGTGGAGCATTTTCTGGCAGAAAGAAACGTGCCTCCGCCCAGTGATAAGGAAAGCCAGCAGCGTGGCCGGTGCACTTACTGCAGACATTTCGGACATATAGCGGAACGTTGCCGGAAGAAGGCGAGGAACGAAGCTGGACGTAGTCACGTTATAAGTGTTCCACGTGCTGCAAAGGAGGTAGCTGTAGCTGCCACTCAAGTTCCCTCACCGTCGCAATACAAATTTTCGTGCTATGGTTGTGGTGCTCCGGGTGTAGTGAGAAGCAAGTGTCCGACATGCATTGCGACAAGATCGGAACGAGTTAAATCCGAACATTTAAGCTTCTGTGCTATGGACATTAACAGGGACAGTCGTCGAAGAGTTATGATAGGAATTGGGATAGGTAACATATCGGGGACAGCATACATAGATTCATGTGCCAAGACCAGCGTCGCGTCATACGAGCTGTATATGTGTCTGAAGCAGGTCGGATATCAGTTTATTGAACAGACTGCGACTGTCACTCTAGCTGATGGAGTTAAGAAAAAGCAGACCATTTACTGCGTGAAGGTTCCGGTTGGCGTTTGTGGACGGCTGATCCCAACTACTTTCATCGTGTTGCCGGAATCGCGGGAAAACCGTACGTTGTTGGGAGTTGGTTTCATCCAAGATGCCGGGATGGTTTTAAACATTCCCCAACTAACGTGGCACTTTATTGGTGACCCCGACATGATTTATGAGTTGCAAGAAGAAGATGCTGCAGAAAGAACAATGTCGCATGTAGACGCCGTGGCGACGCCTATTAAGGAAATATTAAGTGAAGTGATGCCACCAGTGGAACTTTCCCCCTTGGATCTTTTTGCAAACACTCCGGTTACCCCGTTGACATCAACCACTGAAATATTAATGCCCACGTTGCCAGATAAGAGCTCGCTTCATATGGCACAAGCACTAGAGCCCACTTTGCCGGAGGCAAGTGCTTGCACCGGATTTCACCTAACACCTATTGACTTCGCATCTCCAAAGAAACGTCCGAAGCCACTATTCGACGGGTATTCGCCAGTCTGGGATCATCTATACAGGGATGCACAAATCAGTGTCCATGCTGCAGAAGTCAACTTATCGCCTAAATCCCGGTTGCTCTTCAACAGTGGAAGCAGTGATTCTGACGTGGAGCTCAACTCTATTGCCGTTGATGACATACAAACGCCTGGACTTGATAATCAACAAAGAAAGCGTTTCATCGAGATGTTGCAGAGGAACGTTAGTGTATTTGAGCCTAACGATAAGCCTACTACACTCGCTGAGCACTGTATCGACACTGGCAACCAGAATCCTATATCAGTACCACCTTATAGACTTTCTCCTCCGTCACGGGCAATCTTGGAAAAGGAGCTTGAAAGAATGCTCAAAGAAGGAATAATTGAGCCATGTTCGTCGCCTTGGACCGCACCTGTGGTCATGGTGCCCAAAAAGGATGGATCAGTGCGGTTATGTGTCGACTATAGAAAGCTCAACGCAATCACAGTTCCTGACGTTTATCCCATCCCTCGGATAGATGACTTACTACACGATGCCAAATCCACTCCATATATGTCAACCTTGGATCTCCGAGCAGGATACTGGCAAGTGAAAGTTAAGGAAGAGGATCAGGACAAAACCGCTTTTATAACCCCTCAGGGCGTTTACAGATTCAAGAGGATGCCCTTTGGGCTTCGCAATGCCCCAGCTACATTTCAGAGGATGATTGATCGAGTACGAATTAGTCTCAATCATATCAAAATGTTGGCTTATCTTGACGATTTGATCGTATTTTCGAAAAGTTTTGACGAACATCTAAAGGACCTCGATAGTGTTTTCATGAAGTTAAAGGAGAGCAACTTAACTGTCAACTTGATTAAATGCCGCTTCGCTTGTTCATCCGTTAAATATCTGGGACATCTTATCACCGCCGAGGGCGTAAAGGTGGACGAAGATAAAGTCGCTGCAATCGCAAAACTACCTGCCCCCAGAAATTTAAAGCACCTTGTGACATTTTTACAGACCTGTTCGTGGTACCGACGTTTCATTGCCAATTTTTCTAAAATCAGTGAACCCTTAACTCGACTTACCAAAAAGAAGTCTCAGTGGCAGTGGACACAAGAACAAGAAGATGCGTTCAATGAATTAAAAGTCCGACTGACCACTGCACCAGTTCTTCGTCAGGCAGATGCAACTCAACCATATACCATCAAGACTGATGCTAGTGGATATGCGATCGGAGCAGTTCTAGTCCAGGGGGAGTTAGAAGATGAACATCCTGTGGAGTTTGCCAGTAGATTATTGACGCCAGCAGAAAGAAATTACTCAACGAGCGAAAGAGAAGCCCTGGCTGTAGTGTGGGCTCTTAACAAATTCAGGGGCTATATTGATGGTTTACCTGTCACTGTCGTTACAGATCACCAGGCTCTAAGATGGCTCATGACCCTTAAATCACCAACAGGTAGACTTGCAAGATGGGCCCTACAGCTTCAAGCGTACGACGTAGTAATTAAGTACTCTCCAGGAAGGACAAATGTGGTAGCAGATGCGCTTTCCAGGCCAACATGTAGTGATCAGTACATAAATATATGTAGCGTGTGTAGCACATCTATAGATATCCCAGTTCGGAGTCCTGCCGAGATACGGGCTGAACAAATGAAGGATGAGCTTATTGAAGAAATAATAGTCGCTCTTGAAAAGGCCAATCGTACTGAGAATGCCGTGTATTGGAGTAGCAAAGGGTACATACTAAATAACGGATTACTCTACAGATATAATCCGGTCGAAGAAATGGAAGACGCTCAGCTGGTGGTACCCCAACACGAGTGGGCCAATATTTTGCTAGCTTACCATGATGATCCTCTCGCTGGTCACTATGGAGCCGATAAGACCTATCAGAGAATTGCTCAGCGATATTATTGGCGAGGCATGCGCAAATACATCGAAGCCTACGTAAGAAACTGTGTTCCCTGTCAGCGCTACAAGCCTACTAATCTCAAACCCGCGGGCCTACTCCAGACGACTGCAGCCAATCAAAGATTTGAGACTGTGGCCTTCGACCTGTTTGGTCCACTTCCTTCTTCTCCTACCGGTAAAACTTGGATTTTGATAGTTGAAGACGTAGCTACGGGTTGGGTCGAACTATTCGCATTACAGAATGCTACAGCAAATAATTGCGCTGAGATCCTGATCGACGAGATATTTCTACGATACGGAATACCACGCAGGTTGATCAGTGACAATGGGCCCCAGTTTGTCAGCGCCGTTATACAACAGACAACTTTTTGCTTAAACATAAAGCACGTATTGACTCCAGTTTATCACCCTGCTGCTAACCCCGTGGAAAGAAAGAATCGAGACTTAAAGACACAGTTAGCAATTTTAGTGGAGGATGACCATCGTCTCTGGGAAGATAAACTTCCAAGTATTCGGTTTGCCATGAATACCGCCTGCAGCTCGGTAACTGGGCACACACCAGCGTACCTGACATTCGCCCGAGAGCTACGAACACCAGATGACGTAACACGGGATCTACGTCAAATCATAAGTTCGGAAAACTTCGTGGCTGAAATTACTCCTAAGTTACTGCTTTTGGCTACGACACTGAAGAGAGCTAGAGAAGTCAAAGAAAGAAAAAGTGAACAAGCAAAGTGTTATGCAGACAAAAGTCGACGCGAAGATCCTGGATATAAGCCCGGTGACTTCGTGCTAGCAAATGTGCACGCGGTGAGCAAAATAAATCGAGGGTTTAGCGCAAAATTTGCTCCACGTCGAGACGGTCCCTATCTCATCCTTAAACGCCAGGGTACTTCTAATTATATCATTGCAGATCCCAAGCAACCAACAGTACCAGTGGGGATGTATCATACGTCTGAATTGCTGCCCTATCATGGTGACACTGCTGAACCACCGGAACCAGTGCGACCCCTGCGTAAGCGTGGGAGGCCCAGAACACGAGAGCAGCCTCCTAAGCCATTGCCTGCCCGTGGTCGTGGGCGTCCCAAGAAGACCTAATTTCCTGTCTCCGCGCCGGGACGTCTGCTGGAGACAGAGGGGGAGGATGTAACGCGCCCTACTACAACGCGCCTCGCTATGACGTACATCGCCCGAGCCCCCACCGAGGATCACCGAGCGCACCCGCCGCCGCCTATAAATACCGGCCCGCGGCCCATGCATTTCAGTCGCTTGCGCACAGCGACCGCTTCCGCGTCGGAATTCCGCATCGGAACGCTCCCTGTGCCAATTGACGCCCTCCTCCCACTCCGCGACCTATGCGCTTGGGCAGTGCTCTGTATCGGACGCTGCTCGGACCGTAGTTCGTTGTGGTGCGAGTATCATTTTGTGTTTTCGTACTGTTTCTTTCCATTCTTTTATTAATTGTAATAAACTTTACCATTACTAGAAAATCTATTCTTCTTCTTCCTTACAAAACTATATTAAAAACATAAATAAAGATATCAATTTCTAAAACCACACGATATCTAAGCAACATTACAATAACAATGAGCTCAAAAGAAAATACAAACAAGCATAAAATACAAGATCTATTTTGTATCCCCTTTTAACAATTAAAATGAAGTACATAACAATATCTAATTTAATTCTAGACTACTTTAGTTCAAATAATCACATCAGATATTTCTTTTCTATATTTCTTTTCGTATTTGCTTTAGTAAATATAGTAAAAGAACTCAAATTCATATGCTCGAACGAGCCAGTTGAAAGAAGACAATAGGACGCAGGAAACGAGCTCGTGGCAACACAAATAAGAACTGAAAGTGTTCCAGTGAAAAGAAGTTTAAAAGAAAAATGCTTTCGTGTCGCGGCAGAGACTGAAAAGTGAATTACTTTTGTTGTCAATACAATTGTATGTATGCTATTTTTTGCAATGCAGTATAAAGACATGGTAAACCTAACATGGAATAAATTCCCTTGTTACGTGTTTTAAGGTTGGGTTTGTTATGTTTGAGCACATCAATTGCTTTGAAATATTTGACATAACTTTACATTCTTTTTAACCGATTTCAAAAAGATTCTCAATTTGATTGGTATTTTTTTGAGAAATTTTGTACTAATCTTACAGTAGAGAAAAGTCACGATCAAATTTTTCACATCTTTTAATAAGGCTAAAAATGAAAATAATCAGAATAATGTAGGATGAGTCAAAATATGCAGAGGTGATGAAATCTCTACATGTCTCTCTGGATTAAAGGCGTGATGTTTTTTGTTCTCAATTCCACAATCTTACTAATATTATAAATGCGAAAGTTTAGATGGATGGATGGATGGATGGATGGATGGATGGATGGATGGATGGATGTTTGTTAGCGTTTGTAGACTAAACGGCTGAACGGATCTGGATGAAATTTGGCATAGACGTAGAGGATAGTCTGGAAGAAAACATAGGCAACTCGCTTTTGTTTTTTTTTTAATTTCACGCAGACGGAGTCGCGGGCGAAAGCTAGTTATTTACTAAAACTAATCTAAAATAAACGTTAAATAACGAATTTCAGTAAAAATTCCTAAGTCAATTATTTATTAACAAACAAAATTTCTCGGAATTAATGTAAGAGCTTGTAAAAAACTTACGAGAAACCAGAAGATAATATACAAGAACGATGTTATCTGTTATTACATTTACTTGGAATTCCAGTTAAATACATACCTTACTAGATTTCTATATTATTCAATGAAATTTTTCCATTTAATTCAAGAGAGAAAGTTTACCTGGAACAAAAATAATTATAAAATATAAATAAATAGATTCCTTAAATTACTCTTATTATAAGTATTAAATTAAAACAAAGAAATATTTCAGCCAATAGACAGGGTTATAAACTTTCTTTTGTAAAACCAATATAAATTGTTCATAGAAATGATAGACAAACTACCTCTGTTACTCAAATGAATATTTCAGAACATACATTCAGAACATTCATGAACAGTGGTAGAGCCCGCTTTAACATCTTCGCACGAATGGGTCGGCTCGCCCGGTGTAATACCACGACCACACAGAAAACAGGCGTGAAGTGGAAGCAATTCTGCGTTTCGTCTGATGAGTGTGGTGCCGGAGGCCTAATTTTAGTCCCTTTCCCTTTCCACCCTTTTCTTAATAGGAAAGGATGGGAAGGAAAAGTGGCTTTGACGGTGGATGAGACGCATAGGAAGGGAATATGTCCTCTTTATGTGCGTCTCCTCCTCCGTCAATTAAGGGTAGGCAACGCATCTGCAATTGTGGATGTTTATGGGCAGCGGTCGCTTTACATTTCGGTGGATTCAGGTGGCCGCTTGCTCGTTTGCCACCTTATATTATAAAAAAAAAATCACAAATTTTAGTTTAATAATTTTTCTCATATAAAGCTGTACTCCACGGACGGACATTACTTATTAAAAATTAATTGCACAACTCCAGCGAAAGCGTTTCAACGTCTTCTAAATATAAGACGACCTTGTTACGCCAAACAGGTCAACAGGTAAGTTTCTAGCACAATTTCGAGCAACTGCACAAAAATTAGTCCATACACAAGTCATTGTTGAATTTGAAGGAAGCTACACACCAGAGACAATAGTAAAAGAATAAAATGACATGGAACATAATCACCTAAGAAAGAACCATATTGTTGTAGATAAAATAATAATCTAAAATATAATAATAATAACTATTATTTGTCACATCAGAGCATAATAAGAGTCTACTCAAAACTCCCAGAAGATCGTCGTCGAAGTAATTCATCGCATTCCTATCCCTCAGGAGAACTATTCGGTATTATTCTAGAAGCAACCAGAAGTTTACTCCTACTCCTAAACCAATTGTGATGAGGCTATCAAAAATATAGCAGAAAATTATTAGCAGATGATAAGCCTGCAAATGTCTTGCGAGTCAGACGAAAAATGCCGTTAATAAATCTCTCTGATATCACTCAGTGACCATTCCCCGCCACGTTTCCTAATTTATTGCTCGACTAAGAAAAATCACCGACTTTTTAAAGGAACTCATAAAATTATGAAAGGATAAACGAGTGTATATTATTAACAAGTAAAGGTAACTATCGTATTAAACATAACTTAATTTTCAACTGAGCACAATATATTAACTGAAAAGTAGACCTTCTAAGCTTTCAAAAACATTCAAACAGACAGCAAAATGGCTCATACGAAATGAGGATAACACGCTTGTATTAATTAAACAAGATACTATATTTTAAGACCGCAACAGCTTCGTACACTAAGTTTAACGTAAAATCTACTTAAATTGCAGCTTTAGAAATTCAGAATTTGTACAGAGTGTAGAGACAGAGTATAACTTTTTAGATACAGCAATGTAATAATAAATCACATTAAACTTAGGGAGTAGATATTTTGGGTAAAAACCCTAATGTGGGAAAGAGACCATAAGTTGCTGCCAACATCAAGAAAGCAAGATTGCTAAGGTTTGTCATGTCATGTCATTTTGACATTTGCTATTGATAATTTGACAAATGTAAACAATAAAATAAAATTTCCATAATTTCATGCGGATGAAGTCGCAGAGTACAGCTAGTTATATCTAAAGATGATGATTCCTTTCTCATCCTTCGTATAAGAATAAGTACGTCTAGTTTTAAAGATACAAAGATATTAACCGATGCAATTTTTCTTATAATATAAAGGTGAAGTTTTTAATTAGTGTGATGTACAAAATTGTATATCAAAACTTGCGCTGGGAGAAAGCGTCGTTTCTGTGCCCGTAGTGAATTTAGTTTTAATCCCGGAACAAAGACCTCCGGCGTCCGACGCTGTTAGACAGGGCTCTGTTGTACACGTCTACGGTAGAGAAAACTTTGTATACGTGTCTGTTAATTTACCATGTTTGTAATAGCCTGCGGAATATCGTTTAAAACTTGTTG
This sequence comes from Papilio protenor, assembly GCA_029286645.1. NCBI lineage: Eukaryota > Metazoa > Arthropoda > Insecta > Lepidoptera > Papilionidae > Papilio > Papilio protenor. The sequence goes on along the minus strand of JAGSMZ010000044.1, from coordinate 2,360,048 downwards.
GCGTTGTTGTTTAATAGTTCTATTATCGATACATTGTACACTAAGGTAACATAGCGAAAAACATTACTTAATAATGACATATTTTTAGAGTACAGTTAAACGAGACTCATCATCATCTCCCCTGCCTTATCCTTCTCCCGTAGGGTTGGAGCACCGGGTTTTTGTCCTCCAAATAACTCTATCATCCTTCATCTCAGTCATCACTCCCTTTTTGATCATGTCACCTTTCACGCAATTCATCCATCTCTTCCTAGGTATACCTCTACCGGTGTACCCCTCCACATTCATAACTAACGTCCTTCTTGTTACATGCGATTCATCCTTTCTCATAACATGCTCATACCACGCTAACCTTTTACTCCATATTTTATCAACCACTGGGGCTACTCTCAAACTTCCTCTAATATACTCAGTTAAACGAGACTACAAAATGTTTATCCCTTAACATAGTGTGTACCAATATACTAAAGAATATTACACTATTTCCTAAAGCTTGGTACCCAACGGCCGAAACATTAACATCACTTACCTAAATCACGACACTAAATGCTTATAGGTTGTCTTAGAAAATTCGGGAGGAGTGGTGAAATAATGCGCTCCTACTGGGCCGCAAACACGACCGAATGAGTACATCCTAAGTACGGTAGCGATAAGAGTACTACTGACAGAGTCCGACATGTCCAAGCTAGAAGCGACAAGCGTTTTCCTGTTAATATTAAAAACTTTATTATCCTTGAATGAAGACACTTTATACTGTCTATATTTTTTTATAAAAGATCTACGTTTCATTCCTTTGATTTTGCTTCTTTGGAATAAATTAAATGCTCTTGTCAGATAATTGTAAGAAAATATACGATATGTGCCTACCGACAGAAGAGACAAATGAAAAAAGAATTTTCCCTTGACTTATTTCTAACCCCTGTCAAACCCACTCCGTATCCGAAGAAAGGAGGGGTATCCTTTCTTTTTTGATGATTGAATTTGTATTATATTCCGTTAGCAACATCTTATAACTTGTACCACACACCTTCCCATCATGGCGGGCGCGTAATAAGGAATTCCCAGAACTGTCCCGGTGATAACGCGCCGCGGCTAACGACGTTAAGTTGTGCACATCACTGATACCATTCAGGCGGTGACTACTTTATTCTAATAAGATTTATTACAAAAGATTTAGGGCATATCCCACCACTGGCTGATAGAGGCTCAGATAGCTCAAAATGACGTCACTGTCAGATAAGGGAACAAAATCCGATATTTCCAATACATATTTTACACGTTGGATTGTTATCAGACAATTTACAATTTGACAGGAATGACAATAGTCTACTATAGTTATGACTATCTTATTAGTATAATAGCTTACGCAATCAACTCCGTCCGCGCTTAATTAAAAAGAAAAAACTTAATTAGTAGCCTATGTGTTCTTCCAGACTATCCTCTAGATCTATGCCCAATTTCATCGTAATCTGTTCAACTGTTTAGCCTGTAAACTCTAACAAACATCCATCCACCTAAACTTTTACTATAATATATTTGTAAGATGTGTCTGTTATTTAGTTAATAAAACAGTTTGTTACAGTATAGTTTAGTGGGTCCAGTGTAAATAATCTCATGTATAGAATAAAAAAAATACGGGGCTCTATTCTAGACATTATTAATTACAACAACGAAAATATCGTTTTAATTTTGCTTTAAATTTAACACTCAAGTTAAATAAAAAAAATGAATGTATCGTTTGAATAGTTAAATTGTAAGATATAATTATTTACATATGAGCGAAACTATTGAAAAAAAATCTAAGTAAGCTTCTTCACATATCTCTTAAACATTAAAGATCTGGTTAAGCATTTTAAATATAACTAACTATTGCATTTTAAACGGTTGATCATTTTCTTATCTGTGTGAACCATAGAAGGCCAGGCAAAAGCGTTCAAAATGCAACGTGTTTTTGGCAACCTGCCACCAAATGATACTCATCTGATTATTCAAGCGATTTATTTAAAAGGCAGTCATGATAATAATAAAAAGAAATGTTTCAAGTGGTTAAAGTTTTTCATACGTTTTATAAACTGCAAACATAAAACACAATACATTTATGTAATCCTAAAACTCAAGGTCTGTGTGGGACGTGTTAAGGAAAATAGAATTTCCGGTCGAAGGATAAAAAAAATATTTTCCATCGATGTCAGCGTAAAAAGGAAAAACCTTCAGAATGGGCGCGGCTGTTTATCTTTCACATTACATAAGCCAATTGTCGACCCGCGAATGTAATTCCGGGATTTTCTTCATTCGATATTTTTCCCAAACTATTTGAATGAACATATTGCGACAGTATTTATAGCCAGTAAGGGATTGACAGTATTAATGAAAACAATTTACGGTCGTAGCTATCACAAAATCAAATATTGTGCTAGCTATTTACATGCCAGGTTAATTATCCAAAGGAATGAAGCGACCGCTCTCCATTGACATCTACAATTGCCGACGCGTTGCCTACCCTAAATCGATGGAGGAAGAGAAGCACATCAAGAGGATATTTCCCCTTTTTATGCATCTCCTCCACCGTCAAAAGGACTTTCCCTTCTCATCCCTTCCTTATAAGATGATAACAAGGGAAGGGATTAAAATTGGGCCTCCGGAACGCACACTTATCAAACGGAAAGCGGAATTGCTTCCACTTCACGCCTGTCTTCTGTGTGGTCGTGGTATTTCACCGGGCGAACCAACTCATGCGTTTTAAGATATTTAAGCGGGCTCGACCACAGTTAAAAGCTAGCCTGGTCCTGGCATGCCAGTTAGCTTCTACACTTGCTAGCTTGTATGCAAGTGTGCCAGCTACTAGCAACTGTATTCGCTTTAAACAATATTACATATACACGAGAACACGGTGGATGTGTCACTTTGACATATCTCATGTCTTTGGCGCTTTCAATTCGTGATTGAAAACGTATACGATTGCTTTAACATCGCTTTGATCAACGTAAACGAGCATTACGTAGATTGAGTGTGCAATTAAGATTCCTCGTGTACTCATCTTAAAGGATACGCGTAGAGGATTAACGGTACACTGAGCGACTCGGGTTACGCCTGATTAGTTCACTGAAATTCAACGCTTGATTACTTCACTTGAGTTACACGGTGTACGAACAAATTGAAATAAATTAAATTTATAATTAAGATTGCGTGAAAGGTGACATGATCAAGAAGTAAGTGATGACTGAGATGACAGATGATAGAGTTTTTTAGAGGGCGAAATCCCGGTGCGCCGATTCTACGAGAGTAGGATAAGGCAGGGGAGATGATGAATTATGGTGACTGTTCTCTCTTGTGGAACATCAGAAGATAATTTTGAAAATAGAATCCGATGTTCTATTGTTTTAACAATATTAAAAAAAAACTATAAGTAACGGCATTGGTGATATGAGTTTCCACTGTCAAAAGAGCTGCGCAAAAACGTTTTGACCCTTTTTATTCATAGACAACGGATACGGTCAACAAGAATTTTGATCAAATATTTCGAATTGAGTTTCAATGTGTCCTAAAACATACAGAAATATAAACATTAAAATGACTATATGTATCACTAATTAAAACATTAAATAAACAAGAGATAGGATAGAATTAATTTGAATTTACGTTCTTCAGAATGGAATCCATTTACAGAATTAGCGTAATATACACTCAGAGACACTCAGAGTGGAGTATTCCGAAAATCTCTATGTCTAGAGCGCTAAGTAATTTAGACAACGTAATACGAAACTAGATTTACTTCGTTAAGTACATATTTAACTGCTTCGTTAGTCACTTCAGAATGAATTTTGAATTTGTTATGAATTTCATGTTTTACTGTAGAAATATATTCTGTTGAAGCAAATAAATTAGCTCTCAGTTTAGTTATCCAGAGATGATATTAGTTTCTGTTGCACCTTTGTTGCTGAAATCATGCTGGGTTTCTGAAGTTTCCATTTATTTTATCACAAGCTTTCGCCCGCGATACCGTCCGCGTGGAATTAAAAAAACCGAATAGCTTATTTGTTATACCAGACTATCCTCTACATCTACGCCAAATTTCATGGAAATCCGTTCAGCCGTTTAGGCTACAAACTCTCACAAACATCCATCCATCCATCTAAACTTTCGCCTTTATAATATTAGTATGAGTATATGATTACCTAGTGATTCATTAATGTTACGTTGACATAAGTTTCAACGGAGGAAAACTATTTACGTAGTCCGGAATGAATTTATCAAACCATAACGACTATCGAATTGTTAAAAGTAGTTCGGAAACCGCCCATTAGTCGACTCACGAGAAAGTATTTATGTCCCACCAATTGAACATCTACAACCAACATCTATCCTTCGGCCGCGTCTTCACTTAACTTAGGTGGAGTCGAGGTGAGGCGCTGGTTTATTTACGTTAAAAAAAAAAAAAAACAAAATCCTACGATTTCAAAAATAAAGTTATTAACATATTTTCCATACTGTCTTACAGTAGTGTTTATTGGAGAGTAATTGAAAATATCAGACAAATGCCGTGAAGGGACTTTTTTATTCATCAACATCAGCTGACCATACGTGCTAACTGAGGGGAAAGGAGCCTATACTAAGATAGGGGTGACTAGGCCATAGTCAACCACGCTGGTACATATCCCATTCGGATATTAAAAAAAAGTTTGTACATTCCGAGATTGGGAGCTAGGACCTGCAGATTACAAGTCACCTGCTTAACCCTTGAACCCATGATGCATTTTTAAAAGAATATTTGTTAAGATATACCAAGAGCTAGATCGCACAACTAGGTCTTTTATAATAGGTGGATTTATATCTTTATTTCAGAGCTAGTCTTCAGTATGAATATAAAGATAACGCAGTTTTATTGACCCATTAAGCATTTGCAGCGCTCGTATATCTAGGGGCATTTACCATTTAGTCGTTATTGAACTTTTACGAGAAGTCATGTACCGTGGTTAATAGTTAAAAGCACTTTATCCATTTATAGTTGGATTAACAAAGAATTCTACATAAATTTGTTATTATATTTAAGAGCCCTTTCCTCTATATTATTTAAAAAAACCCACTTAAGTCTATTGTAATTCAAATGTTCGTCAAAAAATAACAAAAAAGCCAATAGGTGCTATCTTTTTTCCTGTTATTGTTTATAAATATTGGATTAAACACATGGTATTTCATTAGAATTGTCATCAGTGAATCAGTCCTTTTTTCTCTCTTTATTTTTATAGGGACTTTGGTTCTTTAAAAAATGTCAGTCCCATAAAAAATCTGTCCCTACAGAGATGAATGTTAAATAGTAAAGTTTAAATTATGATTTAGATAAAACATTAAGTTAGTCGTTCAGATTTCCTTATATCTCGGACAAATAGGTTTACATTTGGTTTATCCAAAGAACCCTTCACTTACAGAATATCAAAACAAGTACAGTCACGTACCTAATCAAACAAAAGTGTTCGCAGTCAATGGCAAATAGAGTCCCTTTGTCGAAACGCTTTTCTCATTTATATCGCAAATTCAGGTATTCATCAGTTCCGAAGGCAGACGCTCTTAAGGTGAGCCCCGAGATAAGAAAGTGTTACATAAATGAAAGCTTACTCGACTCGATTGTACCTTGTTAGATTAAATAGTGAAGTGCTCGTATATCGACATTTATTATTTTATATCGATGTTTAATTTCGTCTTCTTACTATTTTTTCTAAATAAATGAAAAATTGACTATAGAATAAATTAATAGCAATAAAAGTATAAAGGCTGTGTAAATTATTAAATGTCGACTAAATTACTGAAACGGTTCATACACTTCTACTATTTATTTTTTCAAAAAGCTTACATGCAAACTAGTCTAATTCCCGACATCACAAAACGCTGCTATTTGTAAATGTAGATAAATTTACTATCGATAACATGAATAGTATCGATATACGTCACATCACTACAATTAGATAGGATTTATGTTACATTTAAATGTCCGTAGGCGTGTTGATGTTAGTACAGTACATCAATCATGTAAGCCTCCATTTTGCATCGACAATAAGTCAATCGGTAAACCATCTTGTATTAGAAGTTGATATAGATATACACATACTAGCTTTCGCCCGCGCCTCCGTCCGCGTGGAATTTAAAAAACAAAAGCAAGTAGCCGATGTGTACTTCCAGACTATCCTCTAAATCTATACCAAATTTCATCAAGATCCGTTCAGCCGTTTAGGCTACAAACTCTAACAAACAACCATAAATGTAAACTTTCGCATTTATAATATTAGTAAGATTAGAACTTAACATCTCCTTTATAAATAGAATGAATTAACCTAATAAAAAAACAACAAGGTATCAATAATTGTGTTGACAAGTTCAAGGTTTACAAAGTATAACGTCTTAGGGGAAAATTTCCGGTCAGGGAAAATAAAAAGTTTCGACTTCTCTGAAAGACGGAACATTCTGAAGGTCTTCTATCATTCTACCGCAGTCGCATTGTCGGGAAACGTTTCTCTTTATGTGCTAGAGTATGTGCTCATTTTGTTTTTAATTCTTGTGAAAATATCTACCAGTTTTTAAGAAAATTGCAAGAACGGAAGAAAGTGAATTTTCGCAGTTAATGAAGAGATTAAGTACAGTCAGATGCATAAATCTGTGTATTTCCAAAACATTACTTTGTGTTGGACCTTCATTTTAAAAATATATACGTATTCGTCAATAACATGTATTCATGGAAGCATACGTAGACACGCGCTAAGTATTTTTGAAACTGAAACGGAATACAAATTTCTCTTCCTTGATACATGAAGCTAACTGTACACAACTAATAGATTAGACATGTCCAAAGAGAAAACAGTTAAAAAATCATAATATCTCATACTAGCTGTTGCTCGCGTGAAATTATAAAAATAATAAAAAATGCAGCCTATGTTACGCAGTGATAACGTAGCTTTTTAATGGTGCAAGAATTATTGAAATCGGCCTAGTAGTTTTTGACTTTTTTCAACACATACAAAAATACTAAAATACAAATCTTTTAATTCCACGCAGACGGAGTCGCGGGCGAAAGCTAGTATTAGTATAAATTCTCGAATATCAATTTTTTGTAAATGATTTAGATTTCTGGCATATTTATTTGCTTTACATTTTTAAGATAGACATTAAACGCGATAAAAAGTATAGCTTACCGTTTGGCAGACCAAACTAATTGCTTCAGAGAAAGTGCTATCGAATAAATTCGTATTACGACTAATGGTATATGACCTTATCTGGAATATACGAGCGCTGCCAAACATTTAATACTGGAATAAAACCAATGTTAACTTTAAATGCATTCGTATTGGCAAGTCGGGGAATAAATTCCGAATTGTAACACGGAATACGGAAAATAGGATGTAACGTGCCGATGTTTTATATTTGCACGTTTAAAAACAAGCTATAATTCAAATATATTAAATGTTCAATCTGTTTAGGATAAAACGGACTTTTATTCCCATTCAATTTTGATCGTATAATGACAGTTTGTTTTTTATTTTTTTATTAAAAAGTATAGCTTACCGTTTGGCAGACCAAACTAATTGCTTCAGAGAAAGTGCTATCGAATAAATTCGTATTACGACTAATGGTATATGACCTTATCTGGAATATACGAGCGCTGCCAAACGTTTAATACTGGAATAAAACCAGTGTTAAACTTTAAATGCATTCGTATTGGCAAGTCGGGGAATAAATTCCGAATACACGGAATACGGAAAATAGGATGTAACGTTGCAATGTTTTATATTTGCACGTTTAAAAACAAGCTATAATTCAAATATATTAAATGTTCAATCTGTTTAGGATAAAACGAACTTTTATTCCCATTCAATTTTGATCGTATAATGACAGTTTGTTTTTTTTTTATAAAATAAGGTGGCAAACGAGCAATCCGTAAACGAGCAATAAATCCGCCAAAATGACGAAGCGACCGCTGCCCATAATCATCCCCAATTGCAGATGCGTTGCCTACCCTAAATCGACGGAGGAGGAGACGCACAGAAAGAGGATATTTCCCCTTCCTATGCGCCTCATCCACCGTCAAATCCACTTTCCCATCCAATCCTTTTCTTATAAGAAAAGGGTGGAACTGGAAAGGGACTAAAATTAGGCCTCCGGCACCACACTCATCAGACGAAACGCGGAATTGCCTCCACTTCACGCCAGTTTTCTGTGTGGTCGTGGTATTACACCGGACGAGCCGACCCATTCGTGCGAAGATGTTAAAGCGGGCTCTAACACTGTTAAAGTTAAGCTCTCAAGTGGGTACCGAATTAAATTCTTTAACTATGTATACCTAAATGGATCAAACAAGTCTGTAATGAGGCAAGATCAAAGAGTTTGCTTACATATAAGTAGAGGTTAGCATACTTAAGTAATGTCTTACTCGTAATTATTTAGTGAATGCTTTTGCTTTGTATGTTAGATTTTATGTTTAAATTGTATACAATTTTGGGGTTATTGTGTTAAAAGTTTTTAGAAATAAGCAAAGAAAGTAGTGTAATTAAGAAGAATCCAATAAGCAACCACAAGAAATGGATCAACTTTTGATCACACAGGTTACGCAGCACGAAAATTTGCTAGAAAGTATAAGATCATTGATAAAATTTATATGAAATTAGCTTTCGCCCTCGACTACATCCGCGTGGAATTAAAAAAAAAGGGAGTAGCTTACGTGTTCTTCCATACTATCATCTACGTTTATACCAAATTTCGTCCAGCCGTTTAGGCTACAGACTCTAACAAACATCCATCCATCCATCTAAACTTTCAATTCTATATATTAGTGTGAAGTATGATTTTTCAATGTAATCTACGCCTGGTAGAGGCGCTGAACAAATCTAATACAAATTTCTTCGATGTTTTACGACTACATACTGTTTATTCTCAAAAAAAAAGTGGTGTAAGTCCATTTAAAATAAAAATTGAGATACGTATTTCATGCCTAGTTTAATCTATGTTTTTATCCAAAACTAGTCCATGTTTAGTTTCTTAAAAATTCCACATTCTTTGTACAACGTCTGTAAATGATGGTTGTATGTTACAATAACAATGAACAGTACAAGCCGTTGCGAGAGGTTATTGGCATTTCAACATGATTGACATCTGAGGAACACATCCGCCTATTACACCGTTGCGTAATGCACAGTCTGGACGATCTTAGATTAACGATAATCGAGCTCGTTTGTTGTTGCTTGTTATTGTGTTAGGAGGATTTATCTGTTCACATCGATAATGTACTCATGAACTAAAACATAACATCTGACATTTATGACGTCACATTACATTGTATAAATTATATACTACACACTCTAATCTTACTTCTTACTAATATTATAAATGCGAAAGTTTAGATGGATGAATGGATGTTTGTTAGAGTTTGTAGCCTAAACTGCTTAACTGATCTCGATGAAATTTGGCATAGATGTAGAGTATACTCTGGAATAACACATAGGATATTTGCTTTTGTTTTTTTTTTAATTCCACGCGGACGGAGTCGAGGGCTAAAGCTAGTTTATCATATTTAAAGGGTTTTTTAATGATGTAATATTTTAAAATTATCTAAAAACTGCAAGTGATATTTTTAACATTATAATTGAATGCAAAAACATTACATAGTTATTAGTAAACGTACAAAACACAACATATATCAAATCTAAACGACACACTAATCTATTATTCGCATTTCTACAAGAACACAATTCTAACAGAAATCGGCAAAACATAACAATCTCATTTATTTAACTGATGTTTTGTTCATTAACGAAATTGAGGATTATTCGGGAATGTTGTACAACTGGCAACAAACCTTAGTCCAGTGTAATCACAATGTTAATTATACAAAACATACTAGTTTGTTTAATGAACTACTATATCATATTTCGTTATTATTTGATAATATATTCGTTTTCAATTGTTTACTATATCAAAAGCAAATTATCATAATTGTCATTTAACTTATGGCCGACTAATGAAACGACATATGAATATGTAACAGCGTCGTAAATGAAAGACGACGCTTAAAAAGCGAATTTTTAGTTTCGTTTCATTATATAATTACTAGCTATCGCCCGCGACCCCGTCCGCGTAAAAAACAAAAGTCTATGTGTTCTTCCAGAATGTGTCCTATCTATGCCAAATTTCATCAAGATCCGTTCAGCAGTTTAGGATACAAACTCTAACAAACATCCATCTAAACTTTCGCATAATATTAGTGAGATAAAAAACTTTAAATAATTATAAAGATCACTCGATATTTTTTCCTAAAACGATTGATAGATCTTTCACTAAACCGGTCCCTGTAGTAAAATAAATATCTGATATAAAATACTGCAAGACCATCAAAAGAGCAGTATTTATCTACATTCACTCCGTGTAACTCTACCTTATATTAATCCGTAATATAGCAAAACTTTAAATGCCGCGTCACACTAATGGAATTAGACCGCACTGCGCGGTAGCGAGGCGAACTAATGCTATAAAGTCAGAACTTCCACCAATATAGCAATTTAAAGTTTATTTTTAGTAATGAACCTAAAGAAAACGATGATAGTGGAAGAAAAACGTGCAAAATGCAGTTTTATTTTGCGAACATGAAAGTTGGATTCAAACATTGGAATGTTGGAAGCCAACATCAAATGTTTATAACCAATTTACACCAATGTTATTTCAACAATTATGATCGACAACGCTTCCACAATAACATGATACTTTTGCCTAATATGCCGACATATATTTCATAGTTCAACAATTTTTTGTTTATCTAAAGACAAAGCTGTCCTATGTTAGTATACTTACTCACACACATACTATGTCACTTAGTGTGTGTGAGGACTTTGATTTTCTAACCTTATCAGTAAATTGTTTTTGACTGTACAGTGGGTAGGGAATTTAATTCTTAGACTGTACCTACTCTATGCCTGTAAGTGCTTCGCAGAAGTTTAAATGCCGTTTCACACTGATAGCATTAGCCCGCAGCGGTGCGGTCTAATATGATAAAGCTATAGCGACTTGCAAGCTGGCTGTCGACGGTTGCGTACATAACACAATTACCTGACTACTCTCGCACTTAAATGCCTATACATTGCTGATGGTAAATTATAATCGATATTAGCGACGAACACATTTGAAACATTATGGAGCTTACCATAAAAAATTATAGCGGCTTAAATACTTTTGAGCTTTTACGACTTAAGCTTTCATATCCAAGGCTCCCATGAATTGTAATTTAATTAGTGTGAAACAATAAAGCATTTATTTATTATTTACTAACTTTCGCCTGCGACTCCGTCCGCGTGGAATTAAAAAAAACAAAAGTGAGTTCTAACAAAAGTGAGCCTATGTGTTCTTCCAGACTATACTCTAAATCTATGCCAAATTTTATCCAGATCCGTTCAGCCGTTTAGGCTACGAAATCTAACAAACATCCATCCATCTAAACTTTCGCATTTATAATATTAGTATTAGTATGCTGGGTATGATAGTATGATTTATTTAATATGATCCCAGGGATCGGCGCGGATACTCGTCAATTACTATTGAAACATTATAAGACGTAGGTTTACGAAATGCGATCTTGACTAAAAGATAATAAAGTACATTCAGTACAGATAAAACGGCTTCGAATTCGGTGGCGAACATGTAGTTTAAATTTCGCAGCCCGGGTTATTGCGTAACTGGGCGCATTTTTATTCACTCACAAAGGAGGGTAGACTCGAATTCTTCTCCAGTCCAATCAATCAGTTAAGAAAGTGCGAGTTCTAAGGTCACCGGAAGTGGTTACTTGTGCAATATCGAGATACAACGGGCGTGTAATTTTTTGAAGTTGTCGTTTTGTTGGTGAGTTTCGCGTTTGAAACAATAACGGTGCATACGGGTGCAACTGCGGACAGCATCGCTGGCGCCTATAGACTTGTCAGGACTTGGCTGGATTGACAATGACAGTAACCAGGCACCTGCAGGAGGTGAGGCGAGTATCGTGTAGGTAAGTACCACAATATCCTCACGATCTTGAGATCATCCAAATAGTGTTTAACTATATTTTTTGGGACACAGTCTGTGTGATTACAGTTCTTTTTTGTCAGACATTTGCAATTGGACGTCGGAACTGTGAATCTCTCTGTAAATACCTCAGGGTATTCGTTTAAAAAATATGTATCTCCCCATTTCAATATCAGATGCCGGTTTATTGAATTTCTCTATTAATTCATGACGTCCGCTTTTTGACGCTGATGACGTAAACTAATTATAACCGGGATGCGCACTCAGATCCATTGGACCGTGATTATATTATGGATACTAAATTGCTACGTTGCTACATTTAGTTAAAATTCCGTTTGACATGTTTTCCATTTAGATATGCAGGTCGCTATAGCAGAATTTTTGAATAGCCCCGGGAAAGTTAGGTACATCAGGATTTTTGGAAAAACCATTACCCAGTTTCGCTCTGGTATTGTGATTAATTTCTTTTTTTCAGATTTCTTTTTAATTAACCAACTAGAGGATTAATAATTTGGGTACAGCTGTTAACAGTTTTCTAAACTTTTCGTCGTTTTATATTAAGTTAAATATTTCTCAAGATCTTAAAGTACCAGGATAACAGAAAGTAAGTGTAGATAATTTCATCTCTGACTTAATTCATCACTCGTTCACTTCGGACAGTTCTTAATGACAAGTCATTTATTTTTCTCTCTAATGTCAGTCCTTCCGCTCGTTTTGAAAGACGAAGTGTACTTCGTAAGGATGTATTCTGCAGAACCTTTCTAAAGATAAAACCTTTGAAATGTTGAAAGAAAAAAAAGCCAACTAACTTTCTTATATCGAGCGTAATTTAACTTCGCGTTTTAGATTTTCATACATTAAAAACAAAGTTGTTATGAAAACAGAAGTTCAACGGATAGATTAGGCAAGCTTAGAATCCATAGAATTAATAGGACATTGAATATCATTTAGACATTTCTTGTCAATGGTTTCATTGCACAGTTTATACAATTTTTCACATAAATACTTGATACCAACAAGATTGAGTACAAAATAGAATTTCTGTATAATTCAATTAAATTCCACATCTATTTACGAGCAATAAAGTCGTGTTTTATTTATTACTGGGCGTGTCGCAATCTGAGGGAAAGAGTGCGAAATGTCCGCCGTGTAATCGAATTACAGCGAACTAATCCAGACGAACGCGTCTGAATCTCGCTAAACTGTCCAGTGTGGACACACCCTTAATTACCACGGTCCTGGTTTCACTCCGGGATTATTTAGTGGACTTATTACGTAATTTTGTAAGTATTGAATTGTTCTTGTAATTTACTAGCTTTCGCCCCCGACTCCGTCCGCGTGGTATTAAACAAAAACAAAACCAAGTAGCCTATGTGTTCTTCCAGACTATCCTCTACATGTATGCCAAATTTCATTGAGATCCGTTCAGCAGTTTAGGCTACAAACTCTAACAAACATCCATCCATCTAAACTTTCGCATTTATAATATTAGTATGATTATTTCCTTGTTTAAATAGAAGAATCGTTAATTAGATTTTACAACAGTTTTCGCTATTTAACCTACAAGAATTAAAGACATATGGGAGTTTTTAAAATATTTCTCAATTTGACTAGTTGGATGGTTGACAAGAAATCACGAATTTTCATTTGCTATGTCTTAGTATAATTTTCTTTTAGCCAAGATTCCAAATATTTTTATAAAAAAAAAAAACAGGAAACACGACAAATTCAGTCAATGTAAGCCGCCAATTGAGACTGCGAACGAGGCCGTCACCCAACGTTCTTAACGCCCTTAATTCATTCATTCACTCGCTCCCATTCCGTTCATTCGCGACGTCTGAATGAACGACTCTTACAGCCCTGTAATTCGAAAAATATGTTAATTCAACTCCAACTTAGCAATCCCATTAGAAAGAGAAACTTTGGATGTGCACGGTTTATAATTAAACACGTGAAAATATGTGAATACACTAAATATCGTTCACAGTCACTTTAGCAAACCCTAAGTGTTGATTTTTTGTACTATTCACTATCTCTCTTGGTAACCATTAAATGACTCATAATGCAAGAGTTCACACTTTTCTATAACAATAACTTTACTTTAAGCTTTAAAGCTTATACTTGAGGACTTATGGCCGAATACTGAAACGAATCAAACAGTTATTTTCGTAAGTGACGCTTATAAACTTTCATTAAAAAGTTAAATGGAATTGAAGGCGCAGTAACATATTCTGTCGTTTCAGTATTATGTTGTCATAAGACTTATTACAACCAAGAAATTTTTCTTACGTTAATTAAACGTATAAAAACAATCTACGTAATTAAGATGAAACAATTAGCCTGATATATCTATAGATAAGCCTCATACTAAATGACCAAGATCCTTCGAATTAAGTATGATGGTACAAAAAGAGAGTAGTTTATTATTTCCTTTACAAATGTCGGACCCTCGTTAATATCCTTAATTGAATTTTCACATCTTTTCAGACATTTTTTTTATAATAAGGTTGGTGACTCTCTCTCTGCGTGGGATTAAAAAAAAAAGTAAGTAGCCTGTGTTTTTCCAGAGTATCCTCTACATTTATACCAAATTCAATCAAGATCCGTTCAGCCGTTTAGGCAACAACTCTAACAAACATCCATCTAAACTTTCATTTATAATATTAGTAAATTATATCATACAAAGTTGGGGTGTAGACATCAACCGTAATTCCTCGAGGCTAACATAACCCTGCCATATTAACATATATGCTTATTTACTTACCAAAACTTCGTATTTGAAGTTGGCGGAAATTCACAACTTTTCGACTGTTAACTTTTCAAAGGTTAAAAGCTGGGATTTTATCTCGATTCTCTTGTTTTAAATATTCCACTGCGGGTTGACTTTTAAAGTTTGTACAGACGATTAAATATGTATTTTGTGTAAGGGTGAAAGGGTTATACTTGGTTTTAAACTTTTGACGACTTTTTGGTATAAAGTTATGTGTATCTCTTAGTAATAAACAAAATTCGAAATAGAAAGGTGTATTATTTAATCAAAAATTAGAATAGAGTAACACTACATAGAGGACAATTTTAAATTCATTGTTATGTTAAAATAACCAACAATTTCGCATCGAATAAACTGAATTAAAAGATGAACGTAATTCATTGCTCATTAAGCACCTGTTACGTTCGCGGCCAAACAATGCAACCGCGCGATGAAAAATACACAAACGTTTTCAATTGCCAACATCAGTCGCGTTGTGAAGGGGAAATGGATATTGACACAGCTGTAATAAAACGAGAATGGCTGTAATACAAATACACTTTAGTTTTTAAAACAAGCTGCATGAAAAGCTCTTTGATGTACCGCTAAACAAACACGTTTTAACACGCGCTATTTACTTTTGATTATCAACTAATTATGAGGATGAAATATTTCGAAATTCGTAAGTTTTGACGCATAAAATGGGGTGTAAAATCGGATGGCATTTTTGTACACCTGAGTATAGTGTTATTAAAGCAAATTGTACACTTAATTGTAAAAATATTGTACCATTTATTCGAAATTTAGCCTATAACTTTATTTTACAGCATTCCGTCGACGTTTTTAACGATCAAATAAAATGAAACTTTCCTTTTATGTACCCAAACCTACCCGTTTATTATTTTATGGATTACTTGTAAGATTCTTAACACATTGACTGTAGAGGAGACACATAGGAAGGGGAAATATCCTCTTTATGTGCGTTTCCTCCTCTGTCGATTAAAGGTAGGCAACGGATTTGCAATTGTATGTATGGGCAGCAGTCTCTTCGCTTTATCAGCGAATTCATGTGGCCGCTTGCTCGTTTGCTACCTCATAAAAAAATTATGAAGTGTAAAAATAATATTGCCTATAACAATAATTTTCATTGAAACTGATTGCCGCAGATTTGCTTTCGCCAAATCGCCGGGGAGTCACGTCGTCTAAACTGGAGCGTTGATTTGAATAATTTAATTTGAAAGCTTTAAGCTCAACAGTAACTTAAGTTTGTGTTTCCGACGCTTTTAAGGCTCTGCCGCGTTAGTAATCGTGTTACGCAAACTATATATTCACATATAAACGAACATAGTGTTCAAATTTTAAATGTATTAACATGACTCGAAACATTTTTACAAATTAGATATTATGTTAAGAGCACGCACACTTTTGACTAAACTATCGCACAACTGTTTTGTCTCGCATTGATTACTATGAGCTTATATGGAAGTGCGTACACTACTCGATTTCTAGCTGTGCAAAACAGTTGAATGGGCTGCGAAACAATCGACAATCACACAGCAGTTGTGCGATAGTTTAGTCAAAGGTGTGCGCCCGCTCTAAATTTGAATGAAATTAACGAAAATGTGTGGCAGTATCGACCGTCCAAATTGATTAAATACTCAACAAGGGCGATATCAAGAGCACCCAAAACCGTGCATGTATAAAGAGAGGCTTGTAAGGACCACGCCAAGTAAAGAGTTGTGGTCTCTACCTACCCCTTTGGATTAAGATTTTCGAGAGTGAGTTATTGTAGCTTAATGTACTTTTGCGATATATTTTTTTATTCCCCGATGTATTTTATAAACAGACAATATTTCCCCGACTGAAGCAAGGTCGAATACGTAAAATGTTGACGCTCGATACCTAATACGTAAGCGTGTATTTATAAATAATTTTATTACCTCTTACATAAAGGTCACCTTTAAAACAACAATTTTTACAATAGTATTAATCGAAATTAATGAATGATGTATTGTTATTAAAAAAAAAACTTGCAAAATTGCGAAAAAATATGAAAACAATTGCTTTACGTACATTAAAAAGTGATGTCATAAAGTAGATGATTGTAACGCCCCCAGTCCATTAATCTTATATTCCTAGTTAGTCTAAATTTTTGTGTGGACTGTACCAATGTAACTGAGTTATTCCACTTCCGATATGAGAAAACCTATTATCATCCCACGGGCGTCGCAAGCCGATGGTCCAGGCTAGGTCTAGGGCAGGCAGCTTCACCCTCATGCCACCTGGCGACGCCAATTTTCATCTTTTTCGTTTTATTTAAAGGTACTTCAAAATTGGCAACTCACTGTTTAAACAACTCCTATACACGAAGAGTCTAATTTGTTGATTATGAGTAGCTATTCGATTATAAATCGATTTTAATTAAGTATATAAAATAAATAACTATACAAATCCTCTATTTATGTGTAACATAAGGAAAAGATTGCTGGTTATGTATTTTCAGTCAGCTGAGCAAACATTATATACCTAGTGTGTGAATAATCATTGTGGGTTTAACCCATTATATTATTAGAGTGGAACAATACCTTGTTTATTAAAAACTGAATTAATATTTTATTTAAATAAATATGTATTATATGTATCGAAGAAATTATGGATCGATGATGTGAAAAAGGATAACGTGAATTTGAATATTACGGCTGATATGTATATATATCGGCTTGAGCTAGCACGATATCAGAATTACTACTACTCGAGATCACATGTGGGCGGCCATGGGTAAAGTCGGATTCAAGGAATACATTCACAATACTACAGTCAGGATATCATCTATCTACCAAGCTCCTATCGTTCTCACAATGTTCTCGCAACCATCCCTATTTTCAGAATGATCTAAGTTCGAAAGTCGCTTGGCAGCGCTTGTGTTCTAATTATGACTTAAATTCAAATTGATTTCTTCTTCTGATTGCGACACGGCCATCCTGCGAACACCCGTCCTCGGGTGATGTTACTCACGTTCCGCTCGGCCACTCCTGGCCTAACTACGCTTATTAACCAACAACATACATACTCGTAGAGTCTACAAATTTAATCATACTTGCCAACACTAACACGCCTGAGACATGTACCACCGTCGTTCAAATCAATTTTAGTACTTTCAACATTATACTCTCAACTCCCAGAAACTCCACCGAGTAAAAACCTCTAACGCCTCAGCTCTCCCGCCGAATCTCTCACCGCGGCCCTCCGGCCAAATCTCTCCACGTCCGGCTCCGACGTGCCAACTACACACAACGGTCCTCCAGACCCCTGCCTGTCACCACCCTATGACACGACAGTTACACAAACCGGTCCTCCTGACCCCGACCTCCGCCAGAGTTAACCGCGCACCGCACATCCAAGGACTACGGCTACGTTAAAACTTCTGGTACGGTCGACCACAATACGGTAAAGACCCTTACTCGAGTTTCTGTCACTATCAACATCGACTGGTACATGACCACAGGCCCCCCCCACCCCCCCCCCCCCCCCCCCCCCCCCCCATCCTTTAACTCCGTGTTTGTAACTACAAACTTTTAACACTCTACAGTTGCAAGTACATCACACTGTAACCCACCATGAAAACTACTAACCACCATCTCAGTTTACATTAGTGCTACTCCTCGCAAATAGCGTACCGAACATACAAAGCAGTCAACACGCACCCCTTCCAACGCTTAGTACTGTCACGGACACATTCTTCACGTTATTAGTGATTACATAGTCAATTACTGGATGAACCGAATTTTTGTAACATCGCTGGTCAACACCAACCGCTATCTTACCGCGCCTTAAACCGATAACTCTTACACGTCTCGGCCATACTGACATTAGCACGTCCCCGTGCTATTTGCATGCTGGTCTTTCAGGCTATCAGACATCATATTAGCAAAGTAAAGACAACGAAACCACAGAGTTTACTGCATTCACCCACTAGTGTTATGCTAACATTATAAGTGCTATTACGATTGTTATTCCCTCTGATCAGCTTATAATTTCGTTCACAAATAATTAAGCTATACAAACTGTAAGAATATTTGACCTCAAACATGGAAACATCTCCAAAACAAAATTACATCTCCGTTACCAACTTATGACAACAAGGTTCAAACCACAACACACGGCCAATACTATTCACCTCCTGTGAACATTCCATACCGACCCATATGATGCCAATCTGCAACCATTTGTCAGCTCAGTTGGAAACGTTAATTATATCAAATTTCTTAAATTTAGTAGAAGCCAAACTTCCTTTTTCATTTTACAGATCTTAAAGCCATGACGTTAACTAAGGGAATAGTAATCGGTAAACAAAACATGCTATACTATTATCCCTAACTCCAAACACACCTTTTCTTTCATTTTCTCGCTATCGTAACTTAAAACCATATTCGGATCCATTAAACCTGATTACGCTTAAACACATTTTCGCTTTTACTTAATAGCTATACGACCAGCTCTATAATTTTAATGTGTACAGTCAGTTCTTTGACTACCAATGTTATCGAAGTTATTATATCACGTGTCAAACAATCGTATTCCGGACGATGCGTTTATCCCGAATTCAAGCGTTACGTTAACATTACTATGACTACGCCTTGGGTTTAAACAATAGTTTGAAATACAAAGATGTTGCAGATTACAGACTGCATTAGCCGATACACAAAGAAAGAGAATTTAAATATCACATTAAATAATGACCAAAGCAGAGTGGGCTAGCAAGTTCTCAGTTTGCTAAGTTCAATTGCATACAACAAACGTTAATATCAACCACTTCAATTTTTATCAATAGAGTTACAACCTAAACAGGCGGTGCTATCCGATATCATTTGGTTCTGCTTGCTAAAATTCCACAATTATTCAAAACTACGTCAGCGGTAATAAATGTAATGCGTAGCTGTGTGTACATCAGCTTAGAACCGGTATAACAGATCAGTTCACGTAGTCTTAAACCGATGAGCTGCACCTCAACAACTAAATTAGCAGCCCACCGCTCACCGCGATGTACCACAACTATGGGTGCCCATAAGCCTCTAACCGTTCGATATCTCGCCGCTCACACGAACTATAACCCATGTAGGTATAAACTGAATTGATCCGCGAGCCGGTTCACCGATACCCTTCACTAGCGCGAACTGTGAACCGATCTCAGATCATCAATTTTAGTAAAACTACCACTGGCTAAGAACTCGATATTTCGATTAGGACAGGTTTTGCGACTTACTATGCACTAATGTTAGATGTTTCACTAAGGTTCACAAAAGAGAATAACATTTCACGAGTAACTACTCTTAATGACAGCACGCTGATCTATTGCTCACTAATTTGTCAGTAGAGGATTGATAACACGTACAGGGAACGTCACATGATTTAATTCAATAATGTTTTTAATTTTATTCAAACTGTCATAACCGACATGTTTGACATCTAAATTACTCGAAGTATTATTTCAAATTATTTTAACAAGATAATTTTATTTTCCCCAAATAGTACCACTCTCATTAAAATAACATCTGATAATTACAAATTAACAGATTCACTAAGCATTTCCGTAAATAACTACAACATACTAACAACCGAAATACCGAACTGTACTATTGTTCAGTTGACAAACTATCTCAAGTTACTTAGATTTAAATCATCTAAGGATACTAGAATACATTACGCTCTTTACCCTGTAATCTTACAGTCCAACACACAAACTACTAAAGGAACGAACTCACCGGATCCTTGAGACATCAATACTTTCTCGATTTTAACAAGTTGGACATCTTACGCTCTCGCTGAATGAAACCATACCATAGGTCATGTTTGCATAACCTGCTATTGAGAGACCTCGGATACCCCCCCCCTTTTGCATCACCCTTTCACATTATATCAACTGCTTGGTTTAATTTCCAGTTGCTTTAAAACAGTGATCCAATATCCATGCTATAGCACTAGCGCAGATTCGGAAGTCATAAACATCCTGACTCCGAACATATCTTCGGTGGCTTAATATTTTCTTGGCTATCATTTAATTTTGCGTAATCTTACAACAATAACGACTTTATGATTTTTCATTTATTTTCTTGACATTTATCTTTTTCGAAACTTAATGTCACAGATCCACGCATGCGCGATGGATTTCTCTTTCCTTTCGCATAATTCCTTTTTGAAGTAGTTTTCTTTGATTGTTTAGCACCATAATGATTTCCAAATCACGTTAACGGTCTTTTGTATGCCGTGTACGTATACCTTTGACTGTTATTTTACGACGCACACATACTTCACAAACGTATTTGCGTTTTCAAATACTGAAACTGTTAAATCGTGCACAAAGGCGTATAATCCCCTTACGATCTTGCATATCAACGTTTATCGTTTCCGTTTTTACAAAATAATCTCGTAATTGAAATATTTTTTCACAGTGACGGACGGAAACGTCAAATTAATTCTTTTCTTTTTAGATCCCATATTTCACAGAAAATTTTACGAATGCCATTGAATTTGCGCTCATTTTCAATCTCCTATTTTTTTCATCACATCTTCCCATCTTAGATTTCTAACTTGATCCGACAGCGATCCCACTTCTGATATCGGCTTGAGCTAGCACGATATCAGAATTACTACTACTCGAGATCACATGTGGGCGGCCATGGGTAAAGTCGGATTCAAGGAATACATTCACAATACTACAGTCAGGATATCATCTATCTACCAAGCTCCTATCGTTCTCACAATGTTCTCGCAACGATCCCTATTTTCAGAATGATCTAAGTTCGAAAGTCGCTTGGCAGCGCTTGTGTTCTAATTATGACTTAAATTCAAATTGATTTCTTCTTCTGATTGCGACATATATATATCTGTGTATGTAGGATATGTAGGATGAATGCGAGGTACCGAGCAGGTTGGAAGAATGGCGAGTTAAATTGGAGGAAGCTGGTCTTAAAATCAACAGGACCAAAACAGAACATTTATTTTGCGATTTTGGCGGTCCGACCAGCTTCTCTCCAATCGCCTTAAATGGCGTGCCTCTACCAACCTGCTCCGATTTTAAGTACCTCGGTTCTCTAGTCCAGTCCGACGGTGGCGTTGACCGGGACGTGAAAAGCCGAATAAATGCAGGTTGGATGAAATGGCGACAGGTTACTGGTTTTTTTTTTTTTTTTTTTTTATAAGAAAAGGTGGCAAACGAGCAAGCGGCCACCCGGATCCGCCGAAATGGCGAAGCGACCGCTGCCCATAGACATCCGCAATTGCAGATGCGTTGCCTACCCTTAATCGACGAAGGAGAAGACGCACAAAAAGAGGATATTTCCCCTTCCTATGCGTCTCCTCCACCGTCAAATCCACTTTTCCTTCCCATCCTTCCCTCTTAAGAAAATGGTGGAAAGGGAAAGGGACTAAAATTAGGCCTCCGGCACCACACTCATCAGACGAAACGCGGGATTGCTCCCACTTCACGCCTGTCTTCTGTGTGGTCGTGGTATTGCACCGGGCGAGCCGGCCCATTCGTGCGAAGATGTTAAAGCGGGCTCTACCACTGGTGTGACTTGTGATCCAAGAATGCCTCTTAAGCTTAAGGGACAGATCTACAAGTCCATCATTAGACCTGTCGTATTGTATGGATCTGAATGTTGGGCCACCAAAGTTGCGGATGAAAGGAGATTGCATGTGGCTGAGATGCGTATGTTAAGATGGATGTGTGGTGTGACAAGAATGGATAAAGTTAAGAATGTGTATATTAGAGGAAGTTTGAAAGTAGCACCAGTGGTGGAGAAATTGAGAAGCAAAAGGTTAGCGTGGTATGGACATGTTATGCGACGAGACGATGGGGACATAAACCAGAAAGTGTTAAGAATGACTGTGGATGGATACAAAGGAAGAGGAAGACTGAAGAAAGTATGGATGGATTGTGTGAAAGAGGATATGCTTAAGAAAGGAGTGGATTCAGATATGACGGTTGATAGAGATGTATGGAAGAGCAGCACATACTGTGCCGACCCTCCATAAGGGATAAGGGCAAGTTGATGATGAGTTGATGATGATGTATAAGTCTCCTTAAATTCGAAGGTAGTTTTAAAATTAAAGATTAATACAGAATACATTGTCCTCATTACTTTCTTATCGTAACATTCCTTAAGTGAGAGGTTTGGAGTAAAAACACTTTACATATTCCTTCCTAACTCGTCCGCCCTTCAATGCCCAAAAGGCAATTAATATTCATAAGACCCTACGGCCAGTGAGTACTCGCTGACTGATGTTAATCTGCCAAGGTTAGAAACCTTTGTTTAGAGACACAAGAATTAAAAAAATAAATATGTGAATATGCCCTAGTATTAGATCCTTAACTTTCAATAATTTAATCTTCATTATTTAAAATTTAGAAAACCATTTAGAAATACCGTTGCCTATTTTTACAATTAATTTACAGAACAAAACATTACGCATTTGTCATTAAAATTTCTAAAAGCCTAACTAAAAATTACATCATAACAATTAACAGTATTTTGTGCCTTAAAATGTATACAATTACTATACTTTTACAATACTATTATAATAAAGCGTAAACACACACTTCTTTGTTTCCTAAGATCTCAGCAATTACAGCATATTTTATAATAATTCTCTTTTTAATAAAAAGCCCTACACTTTCGTCACGCTTTAGGCTATATATTTTCACGCCACTAAACTTAGGGCGATTTTTTTTGTATAAAAACCCTAATGTGGGAAAGAGACCATAAGTTGCTGCCAACATCAAGTAAGAAAGATTGCTAAGGTTTGTCATGTCGTGTCGTGTCATTTTGACATTTGCTATTGATAATTTGACAAATGTAAACAATAAAATAAAGTTTTTATAATTTCATGCGAATGTATCCGCACGCGAACAGCTAGTTATGACTAAAATTACAATGAATATATACCATATTGGTGACAAAATATACAAAAACAACCATGTTTACAGCATCTCGTAACGCTTGTTTATCGTTAAGTCCCCTAACGTACGTCGCTGCGTCACAATCCATTATGCATGCTGTATTTCATGTCGGACGGTTTGAGTGCAAAATTTCAACTTTGACCGCATGAACTGGTTTAAACCAGCTCACACTAGTTTGTACCAACACGCGGCTGAACCGGGGTTTATTAAAGTTTACACTTACATAAATATTGCTTTAGAACAGTTTATAAATCTAAAGCTAAAGTAGTTTTAGAAACAACAAAATTAATATCAGCATCTATGCCAAATAGTCTCTCAACGTTGTATACAATATTGTCGTTAAGATCCAACTGTTTTATATCCTCTTTCTTCATGTTATTCTATTCCTTTCCACTCTATCATTCAAGAATAACAACAAAACCACTACTTTGCTACTTTACAGATTTTCATAGGCAACTCTTAACATCATCACCCATTTGTGACTTCCATACCCCTCTTATAAACGCGATCAGTAATTCTTAAATCATCACTGAAGCTTGTACTTTCTTCTTCGTGATCTTTACTTGCATATAGTATAGCTGAAATAGGTATCTTTACAAATCAAGACGTTTATAGTGCTACTTGCTAATCCTCTTATCATAGCTCATAGCCAAGACCACAGTCGCCTCGACTCATATGGACAGTCTGCACAACAAAATAATTAAATCATCTGACGCTCCTGAATATGTTTATATCACCTTTAATATTCTTTACACTTGTTAGAACTGGCTGTATGTTATACTAGCTTTAGTTGACTCCGCCCGCGTGTAATTTGAAAAATAAAACAAAAGTAAGTAGCCTATGTGTTTCCAGACTATCCTCTACAATTATGACAAATTTCTTTGAGATCCGAGATCCTCTAACAATCATCCATCCATCCATCTAAACTTTCGCGTTTATAATATTAGTAAGATTGTTATGGAATCACTTTGTCGAGTAGAATCCAAAAGTAATGCCCAAAATTTAGAGACTTTCTTAAAACTCTGAAATATATCACACATCTCTGTACCTCAGAACTGTAGTTAATTAGTTCCAAAAAATTATTAGACAACCATAGACATCACTAGAAGATATATCTTCTCTATCTATAAATACTTCATTCGACGTAGAGTTAGATTGGAGTTGAAAAAGAAAACCAAACAAAAAACAATTCGACAAGTAACACGATTACAGAAATGAACACAATTATCCCATAAACAACACAAAGCATTCAGGTCAGGCATCTGCCGTTGTTACGAAGACAATCGTGTTGCGTAAGTAAAGGTTGCGATCGAGTGAGAGGTTCCGGAGGTTTCCAACGTGAGCGGATGACACCAAGGTGATGCACGATTCTTACAAAACGGGCCCTTTGATTGAGAATATCCTAAGAATTGTCTAGACACTAGAAATGACAAGCAAGTTTTTTTAATAAACAGTCAATCTGACGGTATCATTATATCTAGATCTAGTATTATAGCTAGTGTCTGATTATTTTCCACATCACCTTATTAAAATTTAGGTTTCTTTATAAAACAGATTTTTAGATTTCTAGCCTTCAAGGCAGACTTACCTTTCGTGATACTTACCGTGCGGTATTATCAATAAAACTCAAGAATGAACAATAAAATTATTTTAAATGGGATACATTTTGAAGATGAGACGAACAACTGAATTATTCAATTCCCTTCTATCATTGGACGTTAAGATTAACGGCGGGATTCGACGCTTTTGTTATGATCATCGCATACAAAAGCTGTTGCTTTTATAATATTCCTTTTGTAGTAAAACTTTGTAGGTGATTTGATGTTTATTCGACAAACAAGAATCGAGAGCGAGGTTTCAAGGTCGCGTCACTATTCGGCACATTTCGTTACACGAAAGAGACAAAAGACGTACGGATTAGCAAAGAAATATACTTAATCATTCATTTCTTATACAAAATCTATATATTACTAAAGCAATAGAAAACTACTATAATGTTACTAATATTATAAATGCGAAAGTTTAGATGGATGGATGTTTGTTAGAGTTTGTAGCCTAAACGGATGAACGAATCTCGATGATATTTGGCATACATAGGTGTAAAGGATAGTCTGGAAGAACACAAACGCTACTTAATTTTGTTTTTTCTCAATTCCACGCGGACGGAGTCGCGGGCGAAAGCTAGTTGTTAATAAACAGAAATCAAATACCGTTACAAAATTCACCAAGTTCTAAGTCTAAGTGGCTAATAATTTGTTTGTCAGGAATAATCCTTCTTGACTTTACTTTCCTTATTGATTTATTTATAATTAAACGTACTAGTTAGTAAATACTTTACCCGCTCTGTGACCTCAATAGCAGACCTTCAAAAGCCTAACAATAGCAAAACTAGAGAGGAAGTGTCGTAACTTTGATCGTCTTGCATAAGCCATGTTACTACGCTCTTAAAGGGGCGGCGGGTAAACGAAGAAATAATAATTAAGATACTTGTATATCCTATATTATCAACTAGTTTCCATGCGTCTTTATCCACATATTCATCATCATCTCCCCTGTCTTATCCTACTCCCGTAGGGTCGGCGCACCGGGTTTTCAAAAAAAAAAAAAAAAAAAAAAAAAAAAAAAAAAAAAAAAAAAAAAAAAAAAAAAAAAAAAAAAAAAAAAAAAAAAAAAAAAAAAAAAAAAAAAAAAAAAAAAAAAAAAAAAAAAAAAAAAAAAAAAAAAAAAAAAAAAAAAAAAAAAAAAAAAAAAAAAAAAAAAAAAAAAAAAAAAAAAAAAAAAAAAAAAAAAAAAAAAAAAAAAAAAAAAAAAAAAAAAAAAAAAAAAAAAAAAAAAAAAAAAAAAAAAAAAAAAAAAAAAAAAAAAAAAAAAAAAAAAAAAAAAAAAAAAAAAAAAAAAAAAAAAAAAAAAAAAAAAAAAAAAAAAAAAAAAAAAAAAAAAAAAAAAAAAAAAAAAAAAAAAAAAAAAAAAAAAAAAAAAAAAAAAAAAAAAAAAAAAAAAAAAAAAAAAAAAAAAAAAAAAAAAAAAAAAAAAAAAAAAAAAAAAAAAAAAAAAAAAAAAAAAAAAAAAAAAAAAAAAAAAAAAAAAAAAAAAAAAAAAAAAAAAAAAAAAAAAAAAAAAAAAAAAAAAAAAAAAAAAAAAAAAAAAAAAAAAAAAAAAAAAAAAAAAAAAAAAAAAAAAAAAAAAAAAAAAAAAAAAAAAAAAAAAAAAAAAAAAAAAAAAAAAAAAAAAAAAAAAAAAAAAAAAAAAAAAAAAAAAAAAAAAAAAAAAAAAAAAAAAAAAAAAAAAAAAAAAAAAAAAAAAAAAAAAAAAAAAAAAAAAAAAAAAAAAAAAAAAAAAAAAAAAAAAAAAAAAAAAAAAAAAAAAAAAAAAAAAAAAAAAAAAAAAAAAAAAAAAAAAAAAAAAAAAAAAAAAAAAAAAAAAAAAAAAAAAAAAAAAAAAAAAAAAAAAAAAAAAAAAAAAAAAAAAAAAAAAAAAAAAAAAAAAAAAAAAAAAAAAAAAAAAAAAAAAAAAAAAAAAAAAAAAAAAAAAAAAAAAAAAAAAAAAAAAAAAAAAAAAAAAAAAAAAAAAAAAAAAAAAAAAAAAAAAAAAAAAAAAAAAAAAAAAAAAAAAAAAAAAAAAAAAAAAAAAAAAAAAAAAAAAAAAAAAAAAAAAAAAAAAAAAAAAAAAAAAAAAAAAAAAAAAAAAAAAAAAAAAAAAAAAAAAAAAAAAAAAAAAAAAAAAAAAAAAAAAAAAAAAAAAAAAAAAAAAAAAAAAAAAAAAAAAAAAAAAAAAAAAAAAAAAAAAAAAAAAAAAAAAAAAAAAAAAAAAAAAAAAAAAAAAAAAAAAAAAAAAAAAAAAAAAAAAAAAAAAAAAAAAAAAAAAAAAAAAAAAAAAAAAAAAAAAAAAAAAAAAAAAAAAAAAAAAAAAAAAAAAAAAAAAAAAAAAAAAAAAAAAAAAAA
The DNA here is from genome assembly GCA_029286645.1 of Papilio protenor. NCBI lineage: Eukaryota > Metazoa > Arthropoda > Insecta > Lepidoptera > Papilionidae > Papilio > Papilio protenor. Next base: position 2,332,369 of record JAGSMZ010000044.1, on the reverse strand, counting down.
AAAAAAAAAAAAAAAAAAAAAAAAAAAAAAAAAAAAAAAAAAAAAAAAAAAAAAAAAAAAAAAAAAAAAAAAAAAAAAAAAAAAAAAAAAAAAAAAAAAAAAAAAAAAAAAAAAAAAAAAAAAAAAAAAAAAAAAAAAAAAAAAAAAAAAAAAAAAAAAAAAAAAAAAAAAAAAAAATAAAACAAAAGCAAGTAGCCTATTTGTTATTCCAGACTATCCTCTACATCTTTGCCAAATTTTATCGAGATCCGTTCAGCAGTTTAGGCTACAAAGTTTAACAAACATCCATCCATCCATCCATCTACACTTTCGCATTTATAATATTAGTAAGAAGTAAGATAGAAGTATAGATTTGTCCGACTAAATCACTATTAATGGTCCTTCTTACGAATAGAATACTTAATTGATATGTGTGTCGGTTGCACCTTGCTACTTATCCGTACAATTACTAAACATATCCAATTCACAAAACAAGCAAATAGAAACTGTTTCCATAGTACGCGTATTGCGTGTTGTACGGGTTACAAAAGGCGGTCACGTGTCGGCGGTGATCGTGCGAACAAAGGGGCTTCGAGCCGATAAGCGGATAAAACAGAATAACACGGCTCTTATCAGCCCAGCGACCGACTTTGTAACACCCTGCTATACTCTGGAATGTTTCTACAGCGTCAAACGTTCCCGCTGCGTAAAATGTTCCCGACGTATTCTTTTGCATAGTTCAAGTTAAAATGGTTTGAAATTCGAACAATTTATAGATTAGAAATAGCTGTTTTATTACTGAGTTTTTGGGTTTTCTGTTATGTCCGATATTTTCTGCTAATTATTAGGTTTACTCGGTAGACTTACGTCTAAACAAACTGCTTAGATTTTATTTGACTCCGAATACTATGATATTAGTATTATAGGAATAGTATAGATAATCTCTTTATATATAAGATCCGAAATATTATGTTTTACATAGGAATGATATCATCAAATAAAAATAATAATGCTTTAATATTTTATTCTATACGTAACTATCTGTTGCTCGCGACTTCGCTCGCGTGAAATTAAAAAAAACATAGCCTATGTTACTCACAGATAAATTACCTTTCTAACGATGAAAGAATTTACATATTCAACCCGATAGTTTTTACATGAATCGGATACATACAAAAATGCAAATCTTTCCTCTTTATAATATTAGTATAGAAGTATAGATTATAATCTCGTATCGATAAATTAATAATTAAATTAGCTATTTTAATCATATATGCTTTAATATCCATATAACCACATTAATTGAACGCAAATCGACACAATATTAAACATAATTTAATTATACTCCCGATTAACGGATAATGTTTCATTTTAATTAAAATATATAATTATTTTAATGAACTAATAACTTTTTAAAAATAACTATTTTTAATTTAAATTATAGAAGTTATTTTGATTACGATATTTTCAAATGTCTGATAACCAGAAAAAACCAGTTCAATCCTGAACGAATGATTCAATCGGCATTCAACGCTCACTTATAAATGAAGATACTAACCTAAATAACCGAGCTTCAATTTTGCATAAGGATGTGTGATTCAGATGTCAATTTGACTAGCGGACTTGTAGTTTTCCCAATCCATTGACCCGTAGCGTAAAGGTCTCGAATCCTTTCGAAGACTGAAGTTCAAACTCTTTCATGGGGTGTCAGCTACAGCTACTGTTGTAATCATCACTAAGCAAGTCTTTAAGTTACTACTAAATAGCTCTAAGTTAGTCGTCTGCTTTTTATCTTTAACTGTATTTTAACTTATTATCGTATGGTCTTACTCTTTTTTATAAAAACTACTAGCTGTTCCCATGCGACTTCATCCGCATAAAATTACAAAAATTCATTTTATTGTTTACATTTGTCAAATTATCAATTGTAAATGTCAAAATGACATGACATGACAAACCTCAGCAACCTTTCTTTCTTGATGATGCCAGCAACTTATGGTCTCTTTCCCACATTAGGTTTTTTAACCAAAATATTTACCCCCTAAGTTTAATGGCGTTAAAATATATAGCCTAAAGCGTGACGCATGTGGAGGGCTTTTTATTAAAAAAATAATTATTTAAAAATATGCTGTAATTGTTGACATCTTAGGCAACAAAGAAGTGTGTGTTTACGCTTTATTATTTATAGATAGATAGATAGATAGATTAAATAGCTCTAAGTTAGTCGTCTGCTTTTTAACTTTAACTGTATCTTAACTTATTATCGTATGGTCTTACTCTTTTTTATAAAAACTATTTGGCTTCGACTCAGAATAGTTAAGTATATTGAATCCTTTTTTATTCAACGTCGTGCCAGCTTATGTTAAACCTCCCGTAATTAGGTCAAATGTCAATTATGATCAAATATTTTCTAGACACTGAAGTGGAATTAAAATGTATAGAAAAAGAATATTTCTATCAATGTTTAATAACATATTTTTAAATTTCGTAATCTGTTCAGCATTAGCATTAGCTAGCATTCCGTCGATTTAGGGTAGGCAATGCATCTGCAATTGCGGATATCTATGGGCAGCGGTCGCTTCGCCATTTTGGCGGATTTATGTGGTCGCTTGCTCGTTTGCCACCTTATAGTAAAAAAAAAATAATAATATAAAGTACGTTTGTCCGATGTTCTTCCAGTGAAGGAAAACATCGTGCAACCTGCATATATCAGCAAAGAAATTGAAAGATATGAAATGACTGCAGTGATCCAGCGTGGTTGACTATGGCCTAGTCACCCCTAACATAGAGCAAACTCCAAGCCCCGAAAAGAAGGACGTATAAAATCTGGTAATTTATTAGTGTAATTCATTAATAATACTTAAAAGATCTTATCCTTATTTTTCACACTCGAAATCGAGAAAGAATCGAAATCACAATTATGTGAACAAAAGAATACGATATGCGACAATTAAAATTGTACACAAAAGAACGGCTTTATTTTCTTTTCGTTTGTAAAACATATCGATTACATTCATATATGACGTATCCCTGTGAATGAGTGCCTTTATTTATTGGTACAATTCAAATATATACTGTAACCGGGAATTTACATTGACGAAACATTTAAGAAAAACAAATTGGTATCGCTGACATGAGCTTTGAAAATATTGAGATAAGAATGTTTTTTGTACAGATTGTTTGATCAGCCTACATGTATAACTAGCTTTTTTCCGCGACTCCGTCCTCGTGTAATTAAACAAGAAACAAAAGTAAGTAGTCCATATGATTTTTCAAAATATAAAAAATCTGTAAAAAAATTACAACAAATTCTAACTTGTTACTAATATTATAAATGCAAAAGTTTGGATGAATGGATGTTTGTTAGAATTCGTAGCCTAAACTGCTGAACAGATCTCGATGAATGGCATAGATGTAGAGGATAGTCTGTAAGAACACATACACTTACTTTTTTTTGTCATTCCACGCGGGCAGAGTCGCAGGCGAAAGCTAGTGTTTAATACATTCAAGTACATAGACTTAGTATCATCAATAGTTAATACATCATTACATATTCCATTCCGGAATATCCCTCGACGAGAGATTTGTCCTAATCTTAGTTAGAATTACAAATTAGCACTTCTGTTCTATACTGCCTATTTAAGGTACAGTTTCACTGAATTAAATAGCGTGTTTTGTTACAAAATTTATTTTAACTGTGACTCGATCGAAATTTACTAGCGAAATAATTATAAATTATGGAAATAATATCATTCAGTTAATCTATCTAATTTCAAAAAGGTCGTGAAATATAAAAAAAAAATAAGGAAAAAACACGATTATAACAAAGCGAAATTTGTCTGAAATTTATGAATTATTTATCTAAATTATAATAACAAACGAAACTGATTATTTAACCCGAAGTTACGGAAAACTAGAAGAAAATTGTCGTAAAACTAATTTCATAATGAACAATGATCGAAGTGACTGGTTAGTCACAAACACATATAAAATTAAAAATGCATTAATTCTGTCCGCAACAAGGTAACAGCAATTGAGGGCAAACAGTCTGCCAAGTCTTTAATCAGTTGGAGTCAAATAGTCATTGTATACCTTATCGATTCCCTATCTCGGCTTAACTAGTTCTTTATTGCATACTAACGACCGCCTATGAATTGAAGGTTAACTTTTTAGGTTATGTTCCTTCGAAATATCAGTCAGGGAAAAATTCTACTCCTAATGATATTGCGATTAAATTATGATATTATTTATTTAATAGCTTATTAATTATTTTAGAAGAGACAACGCCAATCTCAATTACATTCTAAAAGTAAATTCCTAAAATTTTCATTGAACAAAACTATACATTTTCGTATAATTATATACAACCTTTGTTTTTAACTAAATTATTAGTTTCATAAATATTTACTTTACAGCTAATAGTATAAAAAAAAAATTTTAAATTAATTTTCCGCTGTCTAACAGCGTACTTTAAAGAGGTTCTCTGCGGACCCCCAACAAACCATAGGGCCAATGACATCGAAAGTACTTATGTCTATTTATTTCTATATAAATTACACAGCTGAATAACCAAAGCACGCGTGGCAACCAAACATAGTATAACGAGAAAATATTACGTCACGCAAACATCAAACCAGACAAACTGTAGCACACAACACAGCTGTTTATCTACGGAAGTTAAACACAATTTATCGTACGTTTTCCTGTCGGAAAAAAAATAATACATTTATTATCACCAGCCAATATTCCGGTTACTATTAATAAAAATAAGATTTATTTTATATCTTACCTGACAGGACGAATATCGACCACGTGTAGTTGACAAACACAATTCTGTTTCTTTACATAACACAAACAATGTAAACCTTGACACACACGATTTAATACGTTTTTTTAAAGTTTAACGAACAAAGGGAATCCAAAATCTATTATGTATTCGAACAAAATTTTTATTACGCTTCAAAACCGGCCGGCTTTTTCCCGGCTAAATTAAAGGAACGAAAACAAAACAATAATTTATCAAACGAAATACTAAGATTTACGAATCAAATTCGTTTACAAAACAATCAAAATAACTGATAGAGTACAGTAATGTATTTTATGATATAATTGGTTAGGTTTATAGCGTATTTTATTTATTTTTTCACTGTTTTACGAGGATAAACAACGAACGCGTCGATAGCACGGACAGTACTGAGCGAAAAACAAACGCCGGTCGCAAGACGCGGGAAAAGCGAACGTCAAAGTTATACCTGTCTCTTTCCCACGTATACCATTTGGACGCGTAAGAAAGCTTTTCCATTTGTAACGCAGAACTTACAGGGTTCATACAAAACTAGGTTGTACTGAATTATTAATTTCCATTGTACATTTTTTCAGTACAATTAAGGTAAAACTATTAAAATGGTGTTAATTTAGTTTTATACATTTCTGGAATCGTTTCGAGTGACTTTTACTTTTAAAATTTTTAGTAATTTTCTAAATTAATTTTCCGATTAAATAGTTGAATATACACTTAGAAAAGAATAAAAATAGACTCGTATATTATTCCCACATTTTTCGTATTCTCTATAGTTTAGTTTTGTCCTGTTATTTTTATTATACTGACATTAAAATTGCACAGAATGTTATACACATTCGAAACAGCACATAAAACTTTTCTCGTGTTACCCTATTTCACACGAGGGCAAAAGAGTGATGTAGATATATAGCTATTGTTTGAACGAACTCGCGACACAGTTTGTTTCGACAGTGTTATACAGGTTATATAGACATATAATGAATTCCAAAATATTTCTGCTAATTAAATCATTTTACATAACGCCGCCATGCGTTTTACATTCCATACTTTCGTACTGTACTGTACTTTCGAAGTGTACTTTCCCACTGTACCACACTATTCTACTCTCGTGTGAAACTAGCGTTACATCGAATGCAAATGCTCCTGCTGTCAGCGCAACGGACATCAAAATGAATTTTACTTTGAATACGTACTTACACATTCCCTTTGCACTCACTGAAGCGTTATGTATACATTCACTTTATGAGATTCAAAAAATAGATAAATCACTTGTTGACGCTTTTAAGCACCGTATTTATACAGTGTTTAAAAAACGGTAATATTATTATGAAATAAATTTTTATCACATATTAAGTTATTTACGCAGAAAAAATTTAAAACGTAGTTTTAATCATACTAATATAAATGCGAAAGTTTTGATGGATGGATGGATGTTTGTTGGCGTTTGTAGCTTAAACAGCTGAACGGATTTCGATGAAATTTGGTATAGATGTAGAGGATAGTCTGGAAGAACACATAGGCTACTCACTTTTGTTTTTTTTTAATTCGCGTCGAGTCGCGGGCGAAAGCTAGTAGTTACATCAATGTGAACAAAGTGAAACTTTTCACGGTCATCAATAAACAGTGAAGACTATTTTAAGGTTTTTACATTAAGTTGCATTTATATATTTTTTAAGTTACAATACTTTTGTTAGATCTATCGAACTAACAGAAGTCAGAAATAAAAAAAATAATTGACTAACTAAAATTATTGCATGATTTTTTTCTGTATTTATTCCTAAACTAACTTTTTATCGGCGTGGTTCACAGAATTTTAATCGTAAGAAAACGAAAGTGTAAAAAACACTCCATTTGAATACTGATTTCGTGTTTATATACAAAATGGTAAAAGTTTGTTTTATCCTTTCAAATCCACTTACGAATTCATTGAATGTAATCTACTTAACACGTACGTCGTGATTAAGGGCAGAAATGTATTTTTTGTGTTAAGAAACAATTTTAACAACGAATACAATGCCAATCAGTTTCAAGACAAAATAAACTTAATCTATAGACTTCCCTTTACTTGTAACACATTATTTTTTAACGTATAAAAGCCTCCTATTTTTTTTTATAATATAAGGTGGCAAACGAGCAAGTGGCCACCTGAATCCACCGAAATGGAAAGCGACCGCTGCCCATAAACATCCGCAATTGCAGATGCGTTGCCTACCCTTAATTGACGGAGGAGGAGACGCACATAAAGAGGACATTTCCTCTTCCTATGCGTCTCCTCCACCGTTAATACCACTTTTCCTTCCCATCCTTTCCTCTTAAGAAAAGGGTGGAAAGGGAAAGGGACTAAAATTAGGCCTCCGGCACCACACTCATCAGACGAAACACGGAATTGCTTCCACTTCACGCCTGTTTTTCCTATGTTTGATGTTAAGGGTTTTAATTTTATAATTAAGTTACGTCAGTTTTTAAATATTTTAATTCATTATCACATAACCAAAAAACTAATGTACATTACTAAAATTGCGAGATACGATTATAACGTTGGAGTTATCGTAATAATTAGCATATTAAAATGTAAAACAGTTATGATTGCAACAAAGAACGTCTTCAAAGTCCTTGATGAGCCGCTCACTGACCTCTCCCAGCTCACGATCACTGAGTCAAATCAATTGGTACGAATGATTCACTCAGGAATCAACGCATCCGTGAAGTACTGACATTATCTCATTATAAAGAATCTAAATCACAGTCATTTAGTCTCAACAATAGATATTCAGACGTATTATTATGCTATTAAATATTGAAATACAATTCTAGAGTCACAGATAAAATATTTGTTATGTATTTCTAATAATAATTAACCAAATCATACTGCTTTCTATATAATAAGATATAGTACATTTTACGACGTACTGTTTTTATTACAATATCTTGTGAACAACTCGAGCTTCAGGTCTGTTCCAATCAAATATTTATAGTTTTTGATAATAATAAATACAATATAAAAATGATACAGGAATTGGGCTAACTTTTACGACTCAACCATATGAAAAGTACATTTATATTATTTCAGATAATTTTCCTTTTGTTCGCCATAAAACCTTTTTACGGCTTACGTTCCATTACGTCTTCATCTTTATCGTGAGGGTTTACATGAATATAAAAAATATCATTACGATCCGAACATTAAAAGCTTTTTTATGCATAAATAGTGAATACAATGAAAAGCGCCTGTCAGAATGTAATAGCTAATATATAGGAAATATGTTTTGCGGTTAACTTTTGCTAGATGAGGTAGATCAACGTCTTCACACATATAACTGTGTTATCTTGAAATGTAATATTCCATTCACTTAGCAAATGTCAGGAGCAAGATGTTGCACTAAGTAAATGACGTTGTGTACACATAGTGTACCCAGAATATATTGTAGACTGGAAATGTACACCGATGCTCCTTGTAGACATTGTGTCTAGAATTACGTGTGATACTGTTGTGCATTAACGTTGAACATTCTCAGGTGCGTTAACAAATATACCTAATATAATATGACATGAGTGACATACAAGCGAGCGGCCACCGGAATTCGCTAAAATAGCGAAGTGACCGCTGCGCTGGCCTCAAGAAGAGTTAAAACACAGACAGAGGAAAATTTTCCGCTACATTATAAATGCTGCATTTAGTAAACGGAAAAGTTAAAAAAAAAACATTTATCATTCAAACTTTTATTTTAATGAGACTTATCGACATCTTACAGTTAACAAACTTGTTCAAATACATGTCAATTTAGTACAATATTGTCGACAAAACGCTAGTTCAGGACTAATTTCACTACAATTAGCAGACTTACCGCAGTTTTCAATCTCACCTCCTACCACAACCCGGCTCCAGTCTCACTAAAAGCCAATGTAAATTAGATGTTCACAGACCAAATTGCGTACATACATATATCGAAGTTTAATATAGTGGTTTCCAAAATTTCTACTTAGGAACTCTCTTGTTAATTTACTTTTAAAAGTAATTTGAAAAACTGATGCAATTTGAGTAAAGAATATTTGTAATGTGAACATACAAATTTAAGGTTTTCATTTAGACCTCTTTACATTTAACTAGCTTTCGCCCGCGACTCCGTCCGCGTGTGATTAAAAAAAAAAACAGAACTATGTGTATAGCCTATGTGTTCTTCCAGATTATCCTCTACATCTATGCCAAATTTCATAGAGGTCCGTTCAGAAGTTTAGACTACAAACTCTAACAAACATCCAACCATCTAAACTTTCGCATTTATAATATTAGTAAGATCATGAAAATCGAATGTCTATGGTTATTTCGCTATATTGGCGAATTCCGGAGACCCCTGGCTCGTTTGCCACATTTGATAAAATTTATATAAATGTAACTAATATTAAAACAAAATACAGTCTTTTTTGTATGTCGAATTTGAATTTTAAATTGTATGCGATCTTATCTCGAATTCTTCATACAAATAGTATTCTTTTTAATTAATACAGGTTTTCTCTTTTATCTTACTAAAGGAAATCAGTTTCAGAAGTTAATTAAATATGTAATTTTAGTATCTAAAGTAAAACATTATTAAATCTGAATATATTTATATACTAGTTTCTATAGAATACAAGATAAGCGTTAACCGTTATAGTCCGATATTAATTGGATTTGCTTTAAACAATTGAATTATTGGTTCATTGTGCGAAGTTAAATCCAATCAGAATATTCTAGACTAGTTACCTAGATATATATGATTTCGCATAGATTAAACTATGTAATTTTAGAAATAAAAATCTAATCGTACAAATCTTACCACTGAGAGCGCACACCTTTGACTAAACTATCGCACAACTATTTATTCGCTTTGATTCCTATGAGCTGTTAATTTTTTTATATAATATAAGGGGGCAAACGGGCGAGTACACCGAGGTGGTCAACGACGCCCATGGACATGCAACACCAGAGGAACTACAGATGCGTTGCCGGCCTTTGAGGAAATGATTGGTCCGCTTCTTGAAGGTTATGGAGGTGTGCACACTACTAGATCTTTAGTTGTGTAACTAAACTGTTGAATTGGCTGCGAAACAATCGACAATCGCACAACAGTTGTCCGATAAATGTATAGTGTGTTTAAGTTTAGAAGGATGGATGGATCTTTGTTATTACGTTTCTCCAGAATAGATATGGAATGGTATAGATGTATAACATAGTTTAGAAAAACAATAGGCTACTAATTTTTTAATTCCGCACTGCAGTCGCGGGCCAAAGCTAGTTTCTCATATGTAAATGAAGGAATTGAAAATACCTCTAACTTTAAACTCATTTATTTAGTACCACAGATAATATAATATAGTATGTAGTTAAAATTGTTTTCTTGTTACGTATACATTTTGTTGCCTTGATTATTCGACGCTGCGTATTCACAAAACTTCGGAATTAGACGCTTTTGTTTCGTCCAATGCTTAATTAATAGCCTGGCTGTTATTCAACAGAAATTCTAACGAAAATATATTCGTTTTGATTATCTAAGGGAGAGGTTACACGAGTCAAGCGAACATTTATTTACGAACACAAAGTTGAACTTTTAAATGCGGAAATATGTTGTAGTAGCTATCACCCGTGACTTCGTCAGTGTGGAATATAAAAAAACAAAAGCAAGCCTATGTGTTCTTCCAGACTATCCTCTATATCTATGCCAAATTTTAGAAATCCGTTCAGCCGTTTAAGCTACAAACTCTAACAAACATCCATCTATTTAAACTTTCGCATTTATAATATTAGTAAGATTAACTAGTAATCCTCTACAACTATTGAGTATTCGTTTTTTTTATCTACCTATGTAAAAACATAAAAAGATGTTTTAATCTACCTTGAATCTTTGATTTGTTAGTTTTTAAGGTTGTTTTTAAGTTAGTTCTAACCTCAAAAATTAAATTACCATTGCCTTTACTAAATTAACTTAAATGAAATATTGCTTTACAAATATTTACATTCATTTCGAGTTAAAGACTTTGAAGTTGTTACATGTAATCAAATTGTTTCATAAATATTTATGAGGCAAGCAGATAGCGGAGTTTGCTTTGCTAATTGCTAAACGAATCGGCAATCCTGTGGTTTGACAAATATCTGACAGGATTGTTGGGACCATTTGATTATTCCTTTTAGGTTCTATAAACGAAATGGGTATATGAATTATAATCAATCTAATTTTATAAAAAGGTAGACAGTAATACAAGGAGCTTCATTAAAAAAATTGGAATTTCCATATGTAATATCGAAGAAAAATCAACATGAATCCAATCTTTAACAACAATTTGTAAATCCGCCTTTGTTCCTGGTTCTCCGAAATTGTACCAATTCTGACGAAACATTTACTGGAAGGTAGCTTATGTGGGAGCAATTTAAGTTTAAGTAACTCGGCTATAAGTTGCGGGCGAGAGCTAACTCGTTAAAAATGTAGATACTGCATTCAGATTTAGTTTAGCAGTATGCAAAGGGACTGCACATGACAATTTTGAAAAGTAATTTATGTTTTTCTTTATCTATACTATCTATATCTATACTATTATAATAAAGCGTAAACACACACATCTTTGTTGCCTAAGATATCAGCAATTACAGCATATTTTTGAATAATGCTTTTTTAAATAAAAAGCCGTACACTTATGTCACGCTTTAGGCTATATATTTTCACGGCATTAAACTTAGGGGGTAAATATTTTGGATAAAAATCCTAATGTGGGAAAGAGACCATAAGTTGCTGCCAACATCAAGAAAGAAAGATTGCTAAGGTTTATCATGTCATGTCATTTTGACATTTGCTATTGATAATTTGACAAATGTAAACAATAAAATAAAGTTTTTATAATTTCACGCGGATGAATCCGCACGCGAACAGCTAGTAGTGAATATTTTAAACGATTTCGCTGCCGTGAATCCTGTGATATTAAATTTATTTTAACGTCAAAAGCAAAATTTCTGGTTGTAATAGTGTGGTTATGGTCCGTGTCACATGTCGCGGGCGGGTGTTTGCGGGCGAAGCTCGCGGTTGCGCCGAAACGATTTGCCTTCGTGTTTGCGGTTACTGAATAAAACTTTACGCTTGAATTATTGTAAATGTAGAAGATTTTCAAGTTGACAGGCACCAGAAAAGGTAATAGCTTTTCTATCAGCACCTTTGTTGAATTTTATATCTCGAAAATGATTTGTTTATAATTTATTCAATTATATTAAAAGAATAGCTTTCGCCCGCGGCTCCGTCCGCGTGGTATTAGAAAAAACAAAAGTGAGTAGCCTATGTGTTCTTTCACACTATCATCTACATCTATACCAAATTTCATTGAAATCCGTTCAGCCGTTTAGGCTACAAACTTTAACAAACATCCATCCATCTAAACTTTCGCATTTATAATATTAGTAAGATTAAAATACAAAAACGACGCGACCCTAACTCAATGAATTTCCGAATAATTCCGTTTTTTTTACATCCCTCCACACTTTTATTTTTCAAAAACAAGAATATTTTCACCAGACGGATGCAATTTGGAATGTTAGCTAATCAATGCCACAGAACAGAAAACAGAATAGCAAAACTGTTTGTCTTGCTTTAATTCCTATCTATCTATACTCTATACTATTATAATAAAGCGTAAACACACACTTCTTTGTTGCCTAAGATGTCAGCAATTACAGCATATTTTTGAATATTTTTTTTTAATAAAAAGCCCTACACTTACGTCATGCTTTAGGCTCTATATTTTCACGCCTTAAACTTAGGGGGAAATATTTTGTATAAAAATCCTAATGTGGGAAAGAGACCATAAGTTTCTGCCAACATCAAGGAAGCAAGATTGCCATGGATTGTCATCATGTCATGTCATTTTGACATCTGCTATTGATAAATTGACAAATGTAAACGATAAAATAAAGTATTTATAATAACCGGCGGATGAAGCCGCATGGGAACAGCTAGTTAGCCTATATGGAGGTGCGCGCTCTACTCGATTTTTAGTTGTGCAACTAAACAGTTGAATTGGCTGCGAATCAATCGAACAACAGTTGTGGGCTTGTAGGATAGTTTAATCAAAGCTGTGTGCCCGCTCTTAAAGATATTTATTCGTTAAGATTAATACTTTTAAAGGCCTTCATAAAACAAGTCAATATAACCTTCGAGTACGTTACCCTTACATGAGTCATCAGGATTTCCCGGATAAGCGTCACGGGGTAAAAGTTAACCCGCCGCTAATGGCGTGAGTCACTCAAAACGTTCACTTTATAACTTTTTAATGAATGTTTGTGCTGTACAAGGAAGAAGAAACTGCTTATATTATACGTTAACAGTGATGCAGTTAAATTTCTAGTATTTATTTATTACATTATTTATTCGTTCAATAATCTCGAAAAAAAACAATAAAACTTTATAGCAACTTTTTTCAACTATTTTATTTCTTACCTGTATACAACAGAACAGGGCAACAGCTAGTAGATTATAAAATGTTGTTGGTTTGCGATCTCTACTACTATGAAAAATTCCACTTCGTACAACTGTATAAAGCAATCAAATTAACCTTTAGATTGAAAGCAATTTAATCCCATAATCCAAAACAATCCGACGAATGACGAAACAACTAGACACAGCGGAACCATCGGAAATAGATCGAATCGGAAATGACCGCCGTTTCCGGCGCAAAATATATCCCATGCAAGCCATTTCCGGTGACCACTACGCTGGCCATTCTTCCGGTTCCGGTTTGACTGAAGGCTTTTCGAAAGCTCGCAAGTTTATTATCTAGTTTTTTATTGAATTGATGTAACATATTTAACTGAAATAAAGTTCTTAGTATCTACTTATAAAACCAATGCAACAATCAAATTTTATAAAAGTCTAGCTATCGCTTGTGACTGTGACCGCGTGGGATTAGTAAAAGCAAAAGTAAATAGCCTATGTTTTCTTGCGGACTATCCTCTACATCCATGCCAAGATTCATCGAGATCCGTTCAGCAGTTTAGGCTACAAACGCTAACAAACATCCATCCATCCATCGTAACTTTCGCATTTATAATATTTATATGATATGATTGAACCTAAAATATTTACTTAAATGTCATGTAGTAAATTATTAATTAGCGCATCAAGTCAGAATAGGTCTATGTTTTTAATTTGATTGCATATCTGAAATTAAAATGACTTAAAAAAACGGATGTTTTTCTAATATTAAATGGTCGTGGAATAGGGAAACGAAATATTAAAAGTAAGCAAATTCGTTTCAGCAATATATTCATATTGCAACATTGCTGAAATCCAGCGGCATAACGAACGGTCTAAAAAATTGCCGAACATGCCAAAATATGGCCGCAGAAATGTTACCATGCGTGAAATGTTAGAGCCATATATCATCGATACATTTTCGCAAATTGGCCGCATAGTAAAACGTTGAAAATATTGCTCACTTTTAAAAGGATGCACTAAGCTTTATTAATTTGAAAGCACTAAAATCTTAATTCCCTTCATATGATAAAGTGTATAAATCAAGACAAAATAATGAACATTAATAATTGTCAAGTTCAATAAAAAAATATGTTCCACATAAGTTCAAAATTGTATCTTGCATGCATGCAACATATACCTATCTCTTTCTCTACTCTTACCTAATACATTATATTACATCTCTCTTCCCTTTCATGTAACGAAATGCGCTTAACGTGACGCGTCCTTGAAAGGTTCTAATTGTATTGCCATTAAGATGTGAACTTGCCTAAACATATTTACTTTATTATTTTCCTTTCTATACCGTCTTTATCGATAGGTTATTCAGCGAATAAAAAGGCCTAATCTTGCAGATTATTCCCTTTGACAAGTTGAAGCTATTTTCACCTTTTCCGGGGGATATTTCGGCATTCGACGTCAAAGAACATTTTTCAGAGTCGGCGTAAATTGAACAGCCCAATGAGGTGTGAACTGAAATGAGTTTCACGGAGCTAATATAGTTCCTAAATTGATTCCCGATTGCCGAACGTTTTCAAAGTAATTTGTCGATATTTATATTATACGATCGAGTTGTTTTGTGATGTTTTGTTGACTCCTTTATACTACTATTCCTGAAGAATAATTTTTATTTTTATGAAACATATATTTAGGTGAAGTCTACGATTTAACAGATAAAATTTATTGTTGTTTTCGTCAATTTTGTATTTTTTTTGTTTTTATTTTACTAGATTATTCATGCAACTTTGTGACATTGTAAAAATAATTTTATTATTTTTTTAATCTTTGTTACTTAGTGATAGTGTAGCTTTTTAAACGCAAAAGTATGTTTGATGTCTAGTACATTGTGAAGTTATTTAGATTCAACATCTAAATGTGTATTGATTTTGCGAATGTTAAATATTTGTAACATTACACATTTCGTAAATATCAGAGACAACAAAACCGCCAATCTGTGCGGTTGTCCGTTACGAGTGTTTGTGGTTGACATGCTGAATAACGCACGGTTTTGGAAAATTTGAATTTCCTTTACATTTATGGTGTAACTAGCTCTCGCCCGCGACTCCGATCGCGGGGTATTAAAAAAAACAAAAGCGAGTAGCCTGTGTGTTCTCCAGACTATCCACTACTATAGCAAATTTCAACGAAATCCTTTCAGCCGTTTAGGCTACAAACTGTAACAAACATCCATCCATCTATCTAATCTTTCGCATTTATAATATTAGTATGATTGTAATGTGTAATATTTATTTGTGACTTTGTACATTATAAAAATTCTTTTGACTTTTTAGAGTGAATTACTGAGACATTAAGAGCGTGCGCACACCTTTGATTAACCCATCGCACAACTGTTTAGTCGCGCTTTGATTCCTATGAGCTTATATGGAGGTGCGCACACTACTCGATTTTCTAGTTGTGAAACTAAACAGTTGAATTTGCTGCGAAACAATCGACAATCGTACAACAGTTGTGCGTCCGCTCTTAAAGGGAGGAAGAATATATTTTATTGCAAGCCAGGATATGATGAGCAGTTTTCACTTGTATTTAGCTTTATAAATAAGAAAAAAATTAAGAAATGTACATGTTATGTAATGTAAAAAGATTGTATTATTATATATAATTAAATTTAAATAAAAGATACCAAATAACATTTTTACAGTTAACCTAAGTCATGATAACTTGTAAGTTTTCTAAGCTGGTTGTAACAAAGTGGGGAAGCCCGCTGAGTCACTCCGTGTGACTTGTTCTCGGAAGGATTTGCCAGGGTCGGAGTGACGGGGTAAATCAGCGAGTCAATGTACCGAGGATGGGTATATCAATTTATTTTACGTAAACCTCATTACGTACGTAATTTTATGCTTTACTTTTTTATGTATATTGTACTGCTTGATTAAAGTTAAAAAAATAGTGAAGTATCCGCGTCTAATAAAATGATTTGTGGTGTTTGTATTTAGTTAATCTACTTCTACTAATATTATAAATGCGAAAGTTTAGATGGATGGATGTTTGTTAGAGTTTGTAGCCTAAACGGCTAAACGGATCTCCATGAAATTTGGCATAGACGTAGAGGATAGTCTGGAAGAACACATAGAATACTAACTTTGTTTTTTTGAACTCCACGCGGACGGAGTCGCGGGCGAAAGCTAGCACTAATATACTTTAATTTATACTTTTGCACCCAACAATATAAATATTCACAATATATTTTTTTTTAAATTTAGAACGGCTTAACTAACATAATATGATCTTTTAGTGACGGCACCGACTATTTTCAGACCCGTAATGGGTCCATCTTTAGGGCGAGTTATTTTGCTTTCTTCGTGGTCGCATCGCCTCGAACATCGCCGTCAAAAAACATGAGTTAACCCGTTTTAAAGTAGTTTTTGATAACATATCACGAAATTTTAAATAATTAACTTCTATACTAGTAAATGAATGTAACAAATATTACTATAACTAATACATTTAAACGCAATATCAAAGGTATACAAAAGCTAGAAATACTAGGAAAGTTGACTCAATGGAGTTTCCCAACTTACAGAGTGAGGAAATAGTTTCAAGGAATTGAAATTAAATTACAGAATTATAGATAACATGTCTCTGACACGCCATTGTAAAACATATGGGAATTTTACATAAGGTATTATGTACTGTAAGTACAATAAAATACTTCATACTAATATTATAAATGCGAAAATTTAGATAGATGGATATTTAGTTACTTTTTTTTTATAAAATAAGGAGGCAAACGAGCAAGCGGCCACCTGAATCCACCGAAATGGAAAGCGACCGCTGCCCATAAACATCTGCAATTGCAGATGCGATGCCTACCCTTAATTGACGGAGGAGGAGACCCACAAAAATACATTTCCCCTTTCTTTGCGACTCCTCCACCGTCAAACCCACTTTTCCTTCCCATCCTTTTCTCTTAAAAAGAGGGTGGAAAGGGGCAGGGACTAAAATTAAGCCTCCGGCACCACACTCATCAGACAAAACGCGGAATTGCTTCCACTTCACGCCTGTTTTCTGTGTGGTCGTGGTATTATACCGGGCGAGCCGGCCCATTCGTGCGAAGATGTTAAAGCGGGCTCTACCACTTTAAAACTACTACGTATCTCTAAAACAGCTTAACGGATCTTGATGTTTGCTACAGATTTAGAATTTTAGTCTGAAAACAGACCATTTACAAAGTTCCCGTACGAAGTTAGTGATAAGCTTTTATTATAAATTAACTTTTTATGAGTATCTATAATTTTGTATATAAGAGATTCCATCCAAAATCAAATGCCACGCTTCAATCAATCAGCTTTTGCGGAATTTCGTTGTTTCATTCTGGTTTCAATGAAATTATTCATATATACATTTAAGAATAATACAGCTGAAACAAACATGACTAACAATGCCCAATTCATTAATCAAAGAAACGTTAAAAAGTAAAGAGTTAAAACTCAAACAAAGAATTCCAATGTGATTTTCAGCAATTTTCAGAAAAGCAGAAAGAAATCTTGCCCTAAAATCAACAACCTTTTGTTTAGGACTTTATAATATAACTTTACTAGCTTTCGCGCGCGACTCCGTCCGTGTGGATGTAAAAAGAACAAAAGTGAGTAGCCTGTGTGTTCTTCCTTACTATCCTCTACGTCTATGCCAAATATCATCGAGATCCGTTCTGCCGTTTAGCCTACAAACTCTAACAAACATCCATCCATCCATCTAAACTTTCGCATTTATAATATTAGTAAGATATAATATCTATTCCAGACAAAGTCTTAACAAGTTAAGATCATAGTTATGTACGAAGATTCGAAGTCAAGTTCACTTAAGCTTCTGCTAAGTTTAATTAACTACAACACCTGAACAAGCGCTGTGCAAGTTGTTAAGTACATATCTGTCGAATGCACTAATATGTAGTTAACGTAATGCTAGTTTCACACTACGGTAGAACAGTGAAGTAGACCAGTACTCCTATTACTTTAAACATTCACACCAAAAATGTAAGGTTAATTTCACATTTCGTCTGTAACAGAAATCAAATTTGGGTTCTCTTTAATTCCCTAGCCTTTTCTTATAACGAATAGATATGAAAGGTAATGTTGATAATGTTGGGAGGAGACGTGTTTCATTGAGAAATATCCTATCTTCTTTCAACATTTAAATTGTTGTATCTATTCACTTTTATATTTTAATGAAATCAGCAATACTGGTACTGCTCAGTCCAACTACACTGTATTCTGCCCTCGTGTGAACTAAGTCTTAGCACGAGCTGATATGAAGTGGTTCTGAACAAAGCGTGTATAAGCCGTTTAGAGCATACGGCTATCGAACTAACAGCTGTAAATCGATAATGCTTATTGTTAAGTATACTTAAGTTCTTAGATATCTTAGAATCAATGAACAAGATATTTCTTCGATATTATTGTCCTACATTATTATTTTTAAGCTTCTTAACGAATTATTAATCACTATTTGTTCCCGTGCGGCTTCATCCGCATGAAATTATTAAAACGTTATTTTATTATTTACATTTGTCAAATTCTCAATTGCAAATGTCAAAATTACCATTACCATAATAACCTTAATGTTGGCAGCTTGTACTTTATTGTCCCATTCCCACATGAAGGTTTTGTTCCAATTTATTTATCCCCTAAGTTTAATGGCGTGCAAATATATAGCCTAACTCGTGTCGTAAGTGTAGGGCTTTTTATTAAAAAAGAATTATTCAAAGGTATGCTGTAATTGCTGATATTCTACGACACGAAGTAGTGTGTGTTTACGCTTTATTGTAATAGTATA
The DNA here is from genome assembly GCA_029286645.1 of Papilio protenor. Classification (NCBI taxonomy): domain Eukaryota; kingdom Metazoa; phylum Arthropoda; class Insecta; order Lepidoptera; family Papilionidae; genus Papilio; species Papilio protenor. The sequence continues at coordinate 2,313,310 of JAGSMZ010000044.1, read as the reverse complement.
GATAGATAGATAAATGGGTTTCTAATGACTAAACAAAAAACATTTCTTCTAACGTCGTAGTTGAAAATCTGTGAATGATATCGTTCTCTTTTACTCTAAGAAGTAACGTAAGCGTTACATCTTTTTTCTCTCTCATGTAACGAATTCTGAACGTGACGGGACACGCCTTCTAGTATCTTATTAACGTTTTGAAAACATTTTCAATAGAAATTTCGAGATAAATTTAATCATCGTAAACAACAAACTTTCAATTCGTTACGAGCATGTTTCTGAAGCTGTTTGTAGTCACAATTTAATTCTAATTCATTCGACTGTAAACTTCCTCGCCACACGGCTTAACGAATTTAAACTTTTGATTTAATTTATTTAAGATTCAAATTATCTAAAACGTATTTGCACAGATGTTAAAATATCGTTATTGGACACACATTCATTTATTGCTTACTTAATTCACTTTTTTTTTTTTAGTTTTTTGCTTTTAGTTTCCACTAAATTATTTAACATTGTAATTTTATTGCCTTGAAAAATGAATAATAATTTTTTATGCAATAATTAATGTTGATAAATAGCGTTAATTACTATTAAGGTACCTCGCTGTTGAATTGGCGCAACACTAGATTATTGGCACATCTCTAACTGACAGCTGTCAATGTCATTAGACGTATTGATTACTGCGCGCGATCCTGGCGGGTTCTCTAGTTTGGTGTTCAAGTTAATATAGCTAATTACAATTACATTAATTGTTTAAAATTACAAACATCAAATGTTGTATAAATAAACGGAGCAATCAACAAAAATCCTTAGAAGAATTTACTAAACTCAAGCAGTCAAAATTTCGGCGATTTAAAAATTTTAATTCTAATTTTTTTTTTTAAATGATATTTAGTTGACTAAATCAACCAGCCATGTTGTTATTATGATTAGAACTTAATAATTTAAAACAATTGAAATGGCTGATTTTCTTAACAAACTCCAAAGTATTTAGCATTATCCCTTTATTTTGCATACAAAGTAACTTGAAAGGAAAGTTTGACGAAGCTAATGGCCGTCTTTATTGGAGATAATAAAACTAATTATAAGTCTTGAATGAAAATAGGCTGTATTGAATGGAATTTCGAATAAACTTCCAACAATTATTTCCTTATTTAACAAAGAATAATTGTCATAAGGGACAAGACACAGAAAACAGGCGTGAAGTGGAAGCAATTCCGCGTTTCGTCTGATGAGTGTGGTGCCGGAGGCCTAATTTTAGTCCCTTTCCTTTTGCACCCTTTTCTTAAGTGGAAAGGATGGGAAGGAAAAGTGGATTTGACGGTGGAGGAGACACATAGGAAGGGGAAATGTCTTCTTTATGTGCGTCTCCTCCGTCAATTAAGGGTAGGCAGCGCATCTGCAATTGCGGATGTTTATGGGCAGCGGTCGCTTTCCATTTGCTGCCTTATATTATAAAAAAAGAGACATTTTTGAAGGAATATCGTCTCGTCATAAGTTTTAGCTGGAGCTAGATTGTTAAAGAAAAGACTAGATAGATTTTTAACGTTCACTTATTTTAGGCTTTAATACCTTTTTAACATTATTTTTTTAAATATTTTTTAAATTACCACTTACATAACTATAGGTGGGATCGTGGTCAAGCGCTGATTTTAAAAATCATAAAAAAATGTCATTGTTATTTCGAACCGTCGTTAATTAACTTAAATTCTAACTTAATAAAGGTATCCGCCGAAAATGGTTAAATTAATTAAGCTACAAACTTTTTCTTTCTTAAATATTTTATCCACTTAAAATTCTTAAAACAATAAACTCGATCAATCTTTAGAGTTTTCCGAAGTTGGGCAAGAAGCTTGTAAGATGAAATAAGTTTATTTGAGACTAGCATTTGCCCGCGACTACGACCGCGCGGAATTTACTGATTTCTTTTTATAAAGAGCGCATAAGCTATATTATATAGCCTATGATACTCTGTAATCTTGCAGTATTCCGATGACAAAAGAATTTTTAAAATCGGCTCAGTAGTTTTTGAGTCACATCTTACTAATGTTATAAATGAGAATGTTTAGATGGATGGATGTTTACGAGAGTTTGCAGCCTAAACTGCTGAACGGATCTCGATGAAATTTGGCACAGATGTAGAGGATAGTCTGGAAGAACACGGAGTCGCGAGCGAAAGCTAGTTACATACAAAAGTACTAATGTTAATAGTATAGATTTAGATTCTTGAAGAGTGATGCCCCTTATATTATGTTAAATTCAAATTAATTTATTGTATTTTAATTAATAATATTGTCCAGTTTTCTTTAGTTAGTTTTTATTTATTTGAAATTAAAAAAAAATTATAACCATACATCATACTATAATAATATTATAAATGCGAAAGTTTAAATGGATGGATGGATGGATGTTTGTTAGAGTTTGTAGCCCAAACGGCTGAACGGATTTCGATGAAATTTGGTATAAATGTAGAGCATAGTCTGGAAGAACACATAGGCTACTTACTTTTCTTTTTTTTAATTCCACGCGGACGGAGTCGCGGGCGAAAGCTAGTATAACATATTAACAAGTATAAAAATAATTAATATTCATAATATCATACAAAAACTAAAAAAAACGTAGACGTTGGGTTATAAACTTTTTCAATGTAAATACAATTTACGTATTGAAGAGTAAATAACTCGCTTTAACAAACTCGGGAATAAATTAAAACTTCAAAATGGCTTTTAAACTGACTTTGAATAATAATCGAGTGATAACTTTGCTTATCAGTCGCTTGTTATTTTATGACATTGTTTTTTATAACGTAAAGGGCCTGTCCCACCACTGGCTGATAGAGGCTCTGATAGCTTAAAAATTACGTCACTGTCATATAAAGTAACAAAATGCGATATTTCCATTACATATTTTACACGTTGGATTAAATTAATTGGAAAGTACGGATGGATTGTGTGAAAGAGGATATGCTTAAGAAAGGAGTGGATTCAGATATGATGGCTGATAGAGATTCATGGAAGAGCAGCACATACTGTGCCGACCCTCAATAAGGGATAAGGGCAAGTTGATGATGATTGTTATCAGACAATTTACAATTTGGTGGGACAGGTCCTAAGTGAGTTTCCACAACTGAAACATGTGTTTAAAAACATATTGTCCCAGTTTATTTTTTAAAACAGAACGAAATAGATGTCAAAAACAGAAGACAGTCAACAACAAATTTCATTTGTTTAAACACTATCAGCGTTACAAATAAACGCGGTATAAAGTTAAACTTACGAATAAACTGAGTATAAGCAAAATTTGTACTAGTATTTACTTATACTCGGTTTATTCTAAGTTTAACTTTATACCGCGTTTATTTGTAAGGCTGTATGACATGGCACTTCTGTCTTACAGGGACACATTCAGTATTTTTTTTATTAAATAATTATGGTTCTATGTTGTTTTTTTTATTAAATAAACGTCACACTTTACTAATTAAACAGTTTAAAAATATAATTTTATATTCGTTTTTTTTATTTTTAAAACATTTACACTAAGTGTGCTCGATTTCATCTTTGTAGCTGTTACGCTTTAACAAAATTAATTGGAGTTCCCTTTTAAGACAATAAAATTAATTATAACTTCTCTCCCTAAACCGGAGTATTTGATATAAATTTTAACGCCAATTTCGAAACAATTAGATCCGTTCTGAATTTCAAAGAAAACTCTCCTTTAGCTAACTTACAACTCTTCGCCGTATTTAACAACTGTAAAATTACTTACATTTTATAATAATTTACTGAAAATATTTAAGTAGTTTTAAAAAGCCTTCATTTTATCAAGACATATCTCTATCATACTAATATTATAAATGAGAAAGTTTTAATGGATTGTTAGAGTTTGTAGCCTAAAATAAATTTGATATAGATGCAGAGGATAGTCTGGAAGAACACAGGCTACTCACTTTTGTTTTTTATTCCAAGCGAACGGAGTCGCAGGCGAAAGCTAGTTAGTTAATATTCTTAAAAATAGCTTTGTCTTTATTAACTCTTAAAAATAAAGTAACTATTATGATGTTTTGTACATGTATTTCCGCAGTGAAAACTGACAGTAAATGTTATACAAATTTTTAATCATAATTTCTTACGTAATCTCATTTTCTTTACCTACCGTTCCACGTAAACATTATAATGAAGTTTTTCAAATTTACATTTTGATTGAATGCGGCCCTGCTCAAGATATATTCGTAGAACGTGTTAACGAGATTTTGAGGGCGCACACCTTTGATTAAACTATCGCACAAATGTGGTGCGATTGTCGATTGTTTTGCAGACAATTCAACTGTTTAGTTGATCAATTAAAAATCGAGTAGTCTGCGGACCTCCATATAAGCTAATAGGAATCAAATCGAGACTAAACAGTGGTGCGATAGTTTAGTTTCAGGTTTGCGCACGCTTCTAACGATATTTAAAAGCGGTTTTTACAAATCATTTCTTTTGCTTTCAGTTTTTCTTGGGTAAATAAATTAATATGTAATTAATAAAATAACTTTTCATTTGTAAAAGTAATTTCAAAATCCCTTTAGTTGTTCTTGTTTCTGGAACAAAGAAACAGTAAAAACCTTTGAAAATTCACTAAATTTAATATTATTATATTTTATAATAATTATTATAAAACATATCTTTATGCTACCGATATCATATTTTATATTTAGGTCGATGTTAAAACCTAAAATCTTAGATCTAAAAATATAAAAATTTTAAGACGTAAGTTTTTAAGCTTGAAAACTTTAGCTGAAAAGATTTCAAACGACGACGACGCGAGAGCAAACATTTACAGGCGAAATCCTGACTTTGCTAAATATTATAGAGTCAAGTGCATCATGTATAAAATTATTTTCCTTTTTAAAATTTAAAACACTACTTGAGTGAACAAGATTTTATTATGCGAAATATCATACTTACGTAAGGATGGATGTATGTTTGTACTCCAAAACGAAAAACTACTAACTACGTTTTTTTAAATTCCATGCATACGAAGTCGCAGTTGAAAGCTATAATTTATTAGTAAAAAGAGGAAAACCAGATATACTCGTAGTATTTCTATACTCTTATATCCTAAACTAAATGTTGCCCGAAAAAGAATTTTTAATATAAAAGAAATTTATATTAAAAATTCTTTTTCTGTTTCAATCATACTAATGTTGTAAATGCGAAAGTTTAGATGGATGGATGGATGGATGTTTGTTAGAGTTTGTAGACAAAACGGCTTAACGGATTTCGATGAAATTTGGTATAGATGTAGAGGATAGTCTGGAAGAACACATAGGCTACTCGCTTTTGTTTTTTTTATTCCACGCGGACGGAGTCGCGGGCGAAAGCTAGTAGTTGATAAATCCAATCATTTTAAGTTAGATATGTAACGTCCATAAAAAGATTCGCGCATATAACAATAACTTATTCTTCCGACTAAGTAATTTTCAGTTGATTTCTTAGCTTACAAGTTAAATAAATCTATTTGAAATATTTACACGACTTATTAATACTAGAACATATTCTATAGTTCAACTTAGTATATTTATAACGTTCTTTGTAATCTTCTGACACAACATAGCTCGGTTTCCAAGCCAGTACACTGTAGAGGCGGACCTCGCAAATGTTTGCACCCGGCTGAACACACAGCATCCTGGCCTCATACTTTATACTAACTGTACTAAACATTGCCTTTGTGTTACTTAACCTTACATAAAGATATATGGACTTACAGTTTTGAATAAAAATTAAATCAAACTGATTTATTTTCATTACAATATTGCATTGTCATCTATACATATAATAAAATTGGAGTGTCTGTTATATCAAAATAAAAATTCCAGATTTCAGGAAGATTTATTTGCGTCGCTGATAACGAAAATCGCATTTAAAAATTTGTCTGTTTGTCCGCAAGCCGCGTTTGTTACGGGTAATCTCGGGGACTTCACTGAAGGGAAGCTGACACACCCGAGTATATTATAGGCTACTTTTTTATCTTAATATTGCGTGGACAAAGTCGCGGGCAACAGCTAGTCGGAACTAAATGTGTTCCAAATAGACAATTTATCAACAGGAAATAGATATAGTTTTGATTATTAGATTTATCTCGAATAAACCATTCTTTAAACGTTTAGTAACGTTGATCGGTTGATGAGTAGTCCGTGGTCAATCTCGTTAGTCTAGGGCGGGTCGTTTACATATTTTTGATTTTTTTTCTTCACAGATATAAGCATCATGATGTTTTTCTTCACCGTACGTTCTTTTATCATAGATAGATGTCGGCCGTGACTTTGTCCGGAATTAAAAAAAAAAGGTTAGTTGCCTATATATGTTCTTTAAGGCTGGTCTACGTTTATGCCAAATTTTATGGAGATCCATTCAGCAATTACTAGATAAATTCAAACAAACATCCATCTTAATACAAACTTTCTCATTTATTTTGTATTACTAAAACAGTTTAAAACACATTTCTTACTTTTAACTATTTTGTAATGATGTTAGTTATAAAGAAATAAAGAAGTCTCAAGGAAGTACAAGTATTTTATCTTCGCTGCAAAATGTAAAGACGAAATTAAAAGTGCAAAATGGAAGCTTCAACTTAGAGAACTACTAATTTAAGTTATTAGTTGTTGCTAAGTTATTATTGCATTCGCTATTTCTCTACTTAATAATACGAGTAGATGAATAATTATTAAGAATGTTTTTCTATACGTTATTGATGCAGAGGTTTTAAATAAGGAAACATTAGTAATAAAATGGAGGAATTCAGTGAACATACGCATCACCCGACGAACTGCAAATAGGACTAAATGCCGTGAATAAATAATAATAATATTTAACAGCCATTACGTAGTTCTGTAAGACACTGTTTTTATCGTTTTTTACTTAACAAATTGCGATGGTTTAGTTTAGGTAGTTTAGTCTTTTTTATTTGATTATACAATTCCTCTAGTATTGGAGCCAGAGCCTTTAATATTCTTCATTTAATTCATTTGCATCATTACATTTTTTATCTTATACATTTTACTTTTTATTTTTACAAATTTTATTAATACACAAGCTAAGAGACGTTTAGATAGTTTAGTCTACAGCCTAAACGGTTGAACGGATCTCCATTAAATTTACATTTCCTCCCATTCTCCTATAAAAATATATGGTAGTCATATTCCACGGTTTTATTTGACAAAAAATCTCACACTCTGTCGCAGAATTAAGTTTTCGTGTCACGATTTACGTCAACGAATGTAGTAATATTTCTTAAGGCAGGAGCCACGTAAACATCATAATGAAGTTGTGTGGATTTACATTTTGATTGAACGCCGCGCCCTCTACTGGAAGACGACGTGCTAACTTAACGAGAATTAAGAGTAGATACGCTAAAAACATTTGGTAAACCAATGCGGAAATATCTATACGAAATTTGTACGGACAATGATGGGGATGACGACTAAATTAAGTGTCGGTAACGTGACGTGTGCACGAACCTATATGACATTGTAATGCGTAAATCATCATCATCATCATCATCATCATCATCATCATCTCATCATCATCATCATCACCAGCTCACTACACGTTCCCACTGAGTGGCTCGGAGCCTTGCGTAAATCGCTTAGCTATAATTGGCGGGTTTCGTAGATTTGTGTACGAAGAGCCTTATATTCAGATATCGTGTGGAACTTTTTCACTTTCAAAGTGACACTTGTTCGCGACCCGGGGCGGGATGTCGGGACATGTGCCTTCGACTTTGAGGTTTGCACTCAGTGCTAAAATGTGGAGAACTTTCACTTACATATAGAGTAAAATCTATTTTTTTGACTGCAACTAAATCGAACATAATAAGTGACGTGTGTGTTACAATAATGCATCTAATGTGTATAGCGGCATTACTATTATCCCAGACTGCTTTTGAATTAAAAGTGAACATTATTATCAGCAAAAATACGCTCTTGTTACTTAGGTAACTTGAAGTTAAGCTACTGAGGAATAAATTAAAAGTTTAACTTGCCGCTTTATTTACTTTATATAAACACTATTGTTTTATGTAAAACTCGTTCAAGCTCCGCTACAAAATAAGCTGATTAAAAACTTCCTTATAGTTCACTGACCTTTGTTGATTTATGAAAACGTCGAATTTTTATTCCGAATTAACAGAAGTTATTTCGATATGTAGATATAGCCCGACTCTAAATGAAAAGCAGTCGCCATATTGCCGAAAATAAGAAACTAATTTATTTGCACATAATATAATTTAAAATTAATTAGTAACCTAAGTGTTCTTCCAGACTATCCTCTACGTCTATACCAAATTTCATCGAGATCCGTTCAGCTGTTTAGGAGACACTCTAACAAACTAAACAAACATCCTTCTTCATAATATTAAGTAACTGCTTGGCCATTTAAAAAATAGCAAAGTTAGGAGGAAATGAAAGTCAAAAGAACATCTTTGTTTCGGCTTTTAATTTAGGAATGTCATTAATTATTTACATCTTTTGCTATTTATAATACAATTCAATATGACGTGATAAAGGTAAATTTATGCCCAAGTCGAAAAGTTCCTAAGCATTTAACGGACATTGGAAACAATGCAATTAATTCAAAGTCTACGGACGGGAACTGGGAAACAATTTCACACAAATTGGATTATCAATCTTATAACAATGAATTTTAAAGGAAAATTAAAAGCCTCTTGTTCTTTGTGGTGTTTATTGCAATTATTTTCAATGCTAATATTATTCAGAGCGAAGATCTGTTTGTTTGCATTGAATAAACTTCGAAACTTCGAAACTAATTTGAAAAATTCTTGCACTATGGGTAAATTACATTATCGCTGGGTAATCTTACCATAGCTGTTGCTTGCGACTTCCCCCGCGTGTTATCTATCTATACTAATATAATAAAGAGGAAAACTTTGTATTTTTGTATTTTTGTATTTTTGTATTTTTGTATTTTTGTATTTTTGTATTTTTGTATTTTTGTATTTTTGTATTTTTGTATTTTTGTATTTTTGTATTTTTGTATTTTTGTATTTTTGTATTTTTGTATTTTTGTATTTTTGTATTTTTGTATTTTTGTATTTTTGTATTTTTGTATTTTTGTATTTTTGTATTTTTGTATTTTTGTATTTTTGTATTTTTGTATTTTTGTATTTTTGTATTTTTGTATTTTTGTATTTTTGTATTTTTGTATTTTTGTATTTTTGTATTTTTGTATTTTTGTATTTTTGTATGTATTGAAATAACTCAAAAACTACTGGGCCGATTTTAAAACTTCTTTCACCATCAGAAAGGTAATTTATCTGTGAGTAATATAGGCTATATTTTATTATTACTAATGTTTAGGAACTATTAATAAACAGCGTGTTTCTGGACGCCGGCGTTAAAAATTCACTAAACTTTAACTTTTCTCGGCTTACGCTGCCTAAACCGTTAGAGGTATATAAAAATGATGTATGAAAGAATTGTAGATCTCAAAAAGTTCTACAGAAAAGTCCGCGATAGCATATATCTATCTTTAACGGTTTTCTTACAATAACCACTTTTTTGTTTACAAAATGAATTAAAAACCTTGCGCTATTGCAGCGTTCTATTATTGGTTTCAATATTAATCCTTTTCCAATAAATGCGTTTGTTATCAGGAGAATTTAATGTAGAATAAAACTGTTCTTTACAGTATTTAAATTGGACTAATAGTTTAGAAGATATCGCGAACACAAACAATAAGGGTAACCGAAAAATCAGCTTACAAGCTACCGGGCTTAGAAATTTGGAATCTTGCATCGGTAGATTTCTGTTATTACGTAGATTGCTACTAAGATAATACTTTTGGTAATAGGTTGAAAAAACGGGCGAACGTAATAGGTTATATTTGTAATTTCACGCGGGCGAAGTCGCGAGCAACAGCTAGTGGTGATATAATTTTTAAAATCGACCCAGAGTTTTTGCGTGAATCAAATACAAATCATTCCTTTTTATAATATTAGTATAGATAAATGCGATAGTTTAGACGGATATATGTTTGTTAAAGTTTGTAGTTCAAATGGTTCAACGGATTTTGATGAAATTTGTCATAAATATAAAAGATAGTCTGGAAAAACACATAGGATACTTACTTTTGTTGTTTTTTTTTAATTCTGCGCTGACGAAATCTCGATCAAAAGCTGTTTCTGTTATTAAAAACACTTGCATAATGTCAATTTCTTTTATTTAAAATACGGATAGTAAGGCACTGAATATCACTTTACTAGTTTACTTTACTCGATTATTCTTTAAATATACTTATAAATATTGCCACGGTAAATAAAATAGTTTTACAGTTAGAATGCTTGCTAAAACTTGGCACTTTTAGGTAACTATTCTTATTTCGTTGAGCTGAAATGTCAAGACGTAACCCACAAAGTATTCAGCTGTAAGATTTACATTTGTTCGTGGCTGTCGGTAAAGTTCCATCTCGCCTGAGGCGTCGTGTCGCAAGGCGTTTCTTCGTATCTTCTTTGCCATACATTTTAACAATTCGACACTTTTCTGGAGTTTCGTGAAAATCTTTCACGCCGGTATTCGGTTAAAAAGTGAAAGAATTTTGCAATTCTGACATCTTTATTTCCTTTTATTTTCTAGGATAAAACCAAATCTATCGATTTATCGAAGACAATTATGAAAAGGTAAATTCCTTTAGTGCTTTTGTTTATCTTTTAGTTTATTCAAACCTTGTTGGTTAGATATTTACACAATTTTGAGGTTGTTGTACATTTAAGCTCAAACTACAAACAGCGCCTGTCAAATTAATCACAGCAACGTGTTGCGGCATGCTTACATTTGAAGTGCATTGCTATGTCTTGTGTTTCAGACGTTACTAAATACTAGGTTTGCTATCTAACAACTATAATCATATAATTTGTTTGACGACCTTCTAAATCGAGTACTTATTTCAAACCCCCATTTAAAATTATTCCTTAATATTTACATTTTAAAGATGCTACGTATAGTTTTCAAATTTCCAATGTAACTATCTGTTCGAAGCACAAAGTTTCCCAACAAACATTCGTCTTGGCTTCGACTGCAACTTGTTCGATACACTGTGGGTTGTTATAAACTTTGTCATTTATTGTCGTTTTGCATTGTCTTGTAAGACAAGCCTGTCTCGTCTGATTTGTAACGCAACTAAAGAGGCAGAGGTTATGGATGGATTTACTAACAAAAGCACTTGCACTTGAGCGAAAATTCGTAGATGCTAAAACGTTGGCGTAACACTTTTTTTCCTACACTCTAATATACTAGCTGTTGCTCAAGACTTCGTCTCCGTGAAATAAAAATTATAACGTATGTTACTGATAAGGAGGCGTTTTAATAGCGAAAGAATTTTTGAAATCGGCACAGTAGTTATTTCAATACATACAGAAATACAAATCTTTCCTCTTTATAATTTAGTATAGATAAAATACTATTATTATCTCCGAAAAGTTATAGCATACATAAGTTAACCAATAGTCAAACATCTGAGTTGTACATCTTTACACAAATGAGAGTATTTCTCAAACTACATGATTAATAACAAAATGAATGCAAAAAAAAAGCTTAGTAAAACTAACTCGATAGTAAATTCAACAAACACTGATTACCTTTATCATTGTATATCTCTTAATCAGAACTTGATAACAATTCCATATAAATTATATTTTTCCCTGTTTATCAGTACACGTTAAACAAGATAGTAAAATGTCCTACAACTTTACAGGCGAAGTAGAAAATATAAATTCTCGACAATTTGAATTTATCAGTGAAGTGTTAAATAAAAATGGATACAAAGGAACAGATGTGAATATAAAAAATGTCGGCAAGAAAGGTGATAATTACGGTTCACGTGTTAAAAGAATCGAAGTAACATTTGAAGATGGGAAAGAATTCAAAATTATAGTCAAAATTGCACCTGAAGACTCGATAATAAGAGATCAAATAAATGCGAACGATTTATTCAAGAACGAAACTCTGATATTCAATAAATTGTTACCGAAATTAAGAGAAATACAAGAAAAAAATGCTGTACCAGATGAAGATTTATTTAAATATCCCATTTGTTATGGGACTAACGATGAATTGACGAACGAAATTATATTACTTGAAGATCTAGAGATGCGTGATTTCCAAATGCTAGATAAAACAACGCCATTAACCAACGAAGCTGTTAAACTGATACTTAGAGATCTAGCAAACTTCCATTCTTTATCATTCGTTTTGAAAAATAAAGATCCTGTGTTGTTTAATAATTTTATGGGTACTTTAGTAAACTCAACGATAAACGAGAAAACGATTGCTCAAACTCAAATGTTTTTCGAGCATACACTAAATGATTTGAAGTCTATATTTGATAATGACCGATATAAGAATGTTATCGCTGATATTTCACAATATTTAGTGAAGAATTGGATGAAATTAATGAAAAGTGACGCAGGGTCGAAGTACAGTGTTATCCAACACGGTGACTTATGGACTAACAATATTATGTTTCAGATGCAGGTTAGTCCTACTATTATAAATGCGAAAGTTTAGATGGATGGATGTTTGTTAGAGTTTGTAGCCTAAATGGCTGAACGGATCTCGATGAAATTTGGCATAGATGTAGAGCATAGTCAGGAAGAACACATAGACTACTTACTTTTTTTTGGCGAAAGCTAGTATTTAATAAACTTAAAAAAATCTTCAATAAGAATGTTATTTACAATAATTAAAATACTTTAAACCGCTGATGTAAAACATTTAATTCTCCAACAAAGATCGAAAAGACGAAAGATGTTCCCAATTTTAGTGGAACTTAAGAACATATTAAAAATTCAGTACCAATAATATTAAACTTTAAAGTTTAAACACACATATTAAATGCTAACTTGTAACATTTATTTGACTCTCAGAGTGTGTGCACACCTGAAACTAAACTATCGTACAACGGAATAGTAATGCTTTGATTCCTATGAGCTTATATGGAGGTGTGCACACTACACTATTTTAGTTGTGAAACTAAACAGTTGAATTGGCTGCGAAATAATCGCATAACAGTAGTGCGATAATTTAGTCAAAGGTGTGCACCTACTCTTACACTATTGTAATTACTGATTTTATATAAGAACTTTAAATCAATCAGAACTAATCTACAAATATTATTTTCCAGGGAAATCAACCTACAGACTGCATATTCATAGACTACCAGCTCTCAAGAGACAGTCTCCCAGTCTCAGACATTCACTATTTACTATTCAGTTGTACAGACTATCAAACAAGATCTAAACATTACAATGAATGGATGGACTACTATCACTCGGAACTGGAAAGATATCTATCATATTTCGACCTTAAAGTAAACTACGTTTATCCGAGAGATAAATTAGATGCCGATTTAAAAAGATACGGTAAACCTGGACTTGGAATAGCATTTATTATGGTCAATTTTGCCCTCAGACAGACACAAGAAGCGCCAGATCTAACAAATATAGACGGAACTAATCTACCAGATAATCTTAAAGTGGGATCACTTATGGATAAAACTGTTGAATCGATTAAGGAACGTGTAGAAGGTCTTATTGAAAGCTGTTTTGAGTTCGGATATTTACCTGAACCATCAAAGGCAACGTTTAAATAATTATTCATGAAACTGTTAAATATATTTATGTACCTATAAGGATATTTTCACAAACTTTATAATAAAATTTACACATTAAATGCAAAATTAAGTTATTGAAATTGGTTATTTTATTAACTGTTTAATAATTTGGTAGCAATATTTAACACTGCAGTTATGCATTTACACGTAGCGCCTGCTGAATTACAACGAGCAACGTGTTGCGGCTGGTCGCGGAACAAAGCACAACATCGTAAAGTGTCTTGGGATTTCATGGTTGTAGAGAAAGTTACATTAAGATTATTATTTGTATTGTTCTAAAGTACTAGCACTAAGGTATGATTTACGTATTATTAAGGTTTAACGCATTTTTATAAGTAAAAGCTATGTTCAAACATAGATGTGCCTGAAGGAGTATTTATGGATTGACGTAATTGGAACAGTACCGATAAAAATTATCGTATCATATCTATAAACGTAAAAATGATAAAACCCAAAATAAATAATCACGTACAAAAATATTTGACTGTTTCTTACATTTCAACAATAGTCGAAGGTGATATAAAAATGGTTTACGACTTTAAAGGTGAAACAGAAGGCATAACTGAAAATCAATTTGAAATCTTAAGTGAAGTGTTAAAAAAACTAAAGTGTAACAAAGGGACAGTCTTAGTAGGCAACGTCGGAAAGATAGGAGACAATTACGGATCACATATCAAAAGATTTCAGGCAACTTTACAAAACGGTAAAGAATTTAAAATGATAGCGAAAATTGCACCTAAAGTTATGATACTGCGAGATGAGAAGAATATAAATGATATATTTATGAATGAAACTGTCATAATTAAAGAGTTACTACCTAAATTTAGAGAACTACAAAAAGGTGTTAATGTACCTGAAGACGATATTTTTAAATACGCTTTTTGTTATGGAACTTGTGAAACAGCTGGAAGTGAAATGATACTTCTGGAAGATTTAGATCAATCAAATTATACGATGTTAGATAAAGTCAAGCCTTTGAATAATGAACATGTTAAAATTATTTTGAAGAATTTAGCCAATTTTCATGCTTTATCATACGCGTTAAGGAACAAGGAACCCCAGACATTTAATAAATTTATCGGTGCATTAGTAAATGCAACTGTTAATCCAAAATCTATTAAAGAAACAGAAAAATTATTCGAGAAAACTTTATACGATTTACTAACATTAATTGATGACGATAAATATAGAGAGATAATAACGGACGTGATGCAAAATTTAATTAAAAACTGGCTAAAATTCATGACTATAGATTCTGGTTCAAAATATAGCGTAATTCATCATGGTGATTTGTGGACAAACAATGTCATGTTTCAAATACAGGTTAGTATTTCCACATTTTAAGACAAAATAATATTTTAAACCTTTTAATCTTTAATCCCTAAAGGTTAACGAATTAACAAAGTATTAGAAAGCATACTATAGACATCTAATAAAAACTTATTAACCTTCCTGTTAATAGAATCTGTATAGTCAAGAAACTTTGTTGCATAGTTAAAAATATTATTTTATCAGAATCTACTTCTTTTTCAGAATAATCACCCGCTTGAATGTATATTTATAGATTACCAACTCTCTCGAGATAGCCTCCCAGTTTCTGATTTACATTACTTCATATTCAGCTGCACCGACTATGAAACCAGATCAAAGCACTATCATGAATGGATGGATTACTATTATTCGGAATTAGATAGATATTTGAATTATCATGATCTCAAAGCTGATTGTATTTACCCCAGAGATAACTTTGACGCTGATTTAAAAAGATACGGCAAATATGGATTGGGGATATCTTTCTTAATGGTCAATTTCTTGTTGGGACAAACACAGAAAGCAAATATAACAGAAGCCGAAAGCATGAACGATGGATTTATTGTAAAAGAAGAAAAACTGTTAAACAATAATTTAGAGCTAGTTAAAGAACGTGTGCAAGGTCTTATTAAAACCTGTTTTGAATGTGGTTATTTATCTTAATTTCTAGAATAATTAGTTTCTAATTTAATTTGATAGAATATATTAAAGATGTTTCACAGATTTTTGAAAATTATAAACATTTACTACATACTACCGAGAATTTAACAATATTTTATTACTGAAATATAAATCTTAGCTCTGTATTCTTGCCAACTTTTATGCAAAAGTATGATTGTGGGTTTTTACAATTTACAAGTGATAACAATTATAGTTTTTTAATCAAATCTTAATATTAAAATTCCCTTATCAAAGGAAATTAGGAAAATTGTTTATTTATCAAAAATATTATTACGACATATCTAAAGATAATGATCTAAAAGCGATAGTAAAAGCGTATAAATATGGTTGAATAATATAAATGAGGAATTATCAATAAATAATAAATGTAACAAAAATGTTCGAATTTAAAGGTGAATTACAAAATTTAACAACAAGGCAACTAGAATTTATTAGTGATGTGCTTAGAAAACATAATTATGTAGGAACAGAAGTTTGTGTAGAAAATGTTGGAGAGAAAGGTGACAATTACGGTTCTCAAGTCAAAAGGATTAAAGTGCAGTTTGGAAATGGTAAAGAGTTTAAAATTATAGCGAAAATATTGCCAAATAATATGAAACAAAATGAAATAGTAAATTCAATATTTATGAATGAAATCATTATGTTCAATGAAGTACTGCCTAAGTTTAGAGAGTTGCAAGAATATGTAGATATTCCTCAAGAAGATTTGTTTAAATACCCTGTTTGTTACGGAGCTCTAAATGAAATAGATAATGAAATAATATTGATAGAAGACCTGGAAATGTCTAATTTTATAATGTTGGAAAAAACGGATACGTTAAATAATGACGCAGTAAAACTTGTACTTAAGAATATAGCAAACTTTCACTCCATGTCTTACGTATTAAAAAACAAAAAACCACAACTAATAAACAAATTGTCAGAATCATTATTTGATCCAATGTTTAATTCGAAAAATATAACTCAGCCTGAAGTATTCTTTGATAGTGTAATACAAGATTTTAGGACAATGTTTAACACTAGCAAATATAAAGACATTATAATAAATGTTATGGAAAATTTTGTTAAAACTTGGAAGAAACTCATCTCAAGCGACAGAGGCTCAAAATACAGTGTTATTCTGCACGGAGATTTATGGACTAACAATATTATGTTTCAGATGCAGGTATGCAACAAGACATTTGTTTCATAATTACAGTGTAACTAAAATCATTTTAACAATCGTTACATCTAACCAATACGAAAAAAGCAAGTGTCATCATCTCCCTTTCTTTATCCTACTCATTACGGTCAATATATCAGGTTTTCATATTTTAAACGATCAACTTTTCGTAATTTCAGTCGACACTCTCCTTTTTGTAAGTAATTAATAAAACTAAGTAGCAAAGAACTTGAATTGGGAAGAATTTCAAATACCGGAATCATATCTTAGCTATTAGGTACTTTGTAATAACAAATAGTAAAGAAATAGTGTATCTTTCAGAATGGATCACCAGTCAACTGCACATTCATCGATTACCAAATGTCTCGAGAACTTATCCCAGTGGCCGATATCCATTATTTCATATTTAACTGTACAGATTACAAAACTAGATCCAAGCATTATCACGAATGGATGGATTACTATCATTCAGAACTTGAAAGACATTTAGATTATTTTAATCTTAAAGTTAAATACATTTATCCTAGAGACAAATTTGATACTGATTTAAAAAGATATGGTAAAGCTGCGTTGGGTTCGTCATTTTTTGTATTAAATTTATCGTTAAGAGAATCACAAGAAGCACCTGATTTAGTGATGAAGGAAACTATGGAAGGAAATGAACAAATACCTCAATTTCAAATGGAAGCAATGAAAGATAACACTTTTGAAATAATTAAAGATCGTGTAGAGGGTTTGATTGAAAGCTGCTTTGATTATGGATACATATCTGAGATACAACCGTTCTTCTAATAAATGTGTTCCTTATACTTTATTGTTTTATTTGCTACGCCAAATTTTCTTTATGTCGCTCCCGTCACACTTTCTCTCTCACCTTCAAATTTTGTTCTTTTTTCTTTTTAAGTACAATGTTTTTTTCTAATGCTTTCTTGGCGGCCAGCATGATATTACTTATTGCTTAACCACTATTTATTTAAAACTTAAGATTTGAGACATTTTTAGTTCGTTTGAACTTTGAAATATAAATGATATTTATTGAAGAATTTTTATCTTTAGAATTAACAAAAACACTTTTACTAAAACCAAGAATTATTAATAAATGTTATTTGCTATTACAAAATAGAAGTGACCTCTCAAAAAAACTGCAAAATAAACTTGTATTCTTGCGCCTGAAAAATTACTCTTAGCAAAAGTATTTATTTGTTACCTCTTACGCCTTTGCAAACAATAAATATGCTGGCTTAAAAATCGAATTCCTACGTTTGTCTATCGTGCAAACAAGGACAATTAAAGGCTTCTTATTATTTATCAGTCAATTAGGACAATACAAATTAGTCATATCTTAAGAACAAAGTAATCAAATCCTAGATAAAAACAGTTTATAAATATCGCAGAATAATATTGATCGTCATTGTCACACATTTGATTACTAGCCATTACAAGAATAATAAGCAAAATGAATTACAATATTAAAGGAGATCTGGAAAATATAACTGAGCGACAGTTAGAATTTTTACGTGATGCACTCAGCAAACAAAAATACTTAATACAAGATGTGTCCTTAGAAAATGTTGGTGAGAAAGGTGACAATTACGGTTCTCAAGTTAAAAGAATCAAAGTTAAGTTTGAAAATAATAAAGAGTTGAAAATGATAGCAAAAGTGAGGCCGGATAGTATGAAAATACAAAACGATACAGTGAACTCTGTATTCATCAATGAAATTGTCATGTTCAATGAAGTACTTCCAAAGTTTAAAGAGCTGCAAGAAAGCGTATGTATTCAGGAAGAAGACTTATTTAAATATCCCCATTGCTATGGAGCTCTTGGAGAAAGAGACAATGAGATTATACTGCTAGAAGACCTAGGTGTATCCAATTTTATTACGTTAGACAAAATTAAACCATTAGACAATAATATAGTGAGGCTCGTTCTTAAGAACATGGCAAACTTGCATTCTTTGTCATATGTTTTAGGAAGAAGGGAACCCGTATTTTTCAATAAAGTTTTGGATACATTATTTCATCCATTATTCCACCCTAATAATGCGACACAGTCAGAAATCTTTTTGGAGAATATAGTGAACGACTTTGGTGCTGTTTTTGAAACTAGCAGATATCGAAATATTATTGTTAATGTGATGCAGGATTTAGTTAAATCACCTATTAAATTAATGTCAAGTGATAACAAGACGAAGTACAGTATTATTCAGCACGGAGATTTGTGGACCAACAATATTATGTTTCAAATACAGGTATGCTGTTACATCTATCCTATGAATCATAATCTAGTGTTTATTTAAGTGTAATTGCTTCGTTTTATTTGTTTTTGTTCTTGTTAAACACTCATATTTGTTTATCTTACTGATATATATACCAATGCTTAACTAATTGGAACTTTTCTTTCAGGGTAAACAACCAAGTAAGTGTACATTCATAGATTACCAACTCTCCAGAGATAGCCTTCCAGTTTCTGATATTCTTTACTTTATATTCACTTGCACAGATTATAAAACACGATCAAAGCATTACTATGAATGGATAGATTTCTATCATTCAGAATTAGACAGATATCTATCATATTTCGATCTTAAAGTACACAGTATATATCCAAGACAAAAGTTTGACGCTGATTTAAAAAGATACGCTAAATCTAGCCTGAGTATGTCATTTTTTGTATTAAATTTTTCACTGAGATCGTCACAAGAAGCACCGGATTTAGTGATGACTGATATTGACGGAAGTCAGCCAATACCTCAATTCAAAATGGGAGAATTAACCGACGAAACTTTTGAAGCAATCAACGAACGAGTCAAAGGAGTTATTGAGAGCTGTTTTGATTTCGGATATCTAACTGACGTACAAAGGATATAATTATAATAAAACGCTGCATCTATCTATAACTTTTATTTTAAACCCGCTTTCGCTCGCGACTCCGTCCGCGTGGAATTAAAAAAAAATCAAAAGTGAGTAGCCTATGTGTTCTTCCAGACTATCCTCTTCATCTGTACCGAATTTCAATGAAATCCGTTTAGGCTACAAACTCTAACAAACATCCATCAATCCACCCATCCATCGATCCATCCATATAAACTTTCGCATTTATAATATTAGTATAGATATAGATAATAAATAATAATAATAATAATAATAATAATAATAATAATAATAATAATAATAATAATAATAATAATAATAATAATAATAATAATAATAATAATAATAATAATAATAATAATAATAATAATAATAATAATAATAATAATAATAATAATAATAATAATAATAATAATAATAATAATAATAATAATAATAATAATAATAATAATAATAATAATAATAATAATAATAATAATAATAATAATAATAATAATAATAATAATAATAATAATAATAATAATAATAATAATAATAATAATAATAATAATAATAATAATAATAATAATAATAATAATAATAATAATAATAATAATAATAATAATAATAATAATAATAATAATAATAATAATAATAATAATAATAATAATAATAATAATAATAATAATAATAATAATAATAATAATAATAATAATAATAATAATAATAATAATAATAATAATAATAATAATAATAATAATAATAATAATAATAATAATAATAATAATAATAATAATAATAATAATAATAATAATAATAATAATAATAATAATAATAATAATAATAATAATAATAATAATAATAATAATAATAATAATAATAATAATAATAATAATAATAATAATAATAATAATAATAATAATAATAATAATAATAATAATAATAATAATAATAATAATAATAATAATAATAATAATAATAATAATAATAATAATAATAATAATAATAATAATAATAATAATAATAATAATAATAATAATAATAATAATAATAATAATAATAATAATAATAATAATAATAATAATAATAATAATAATAATAATAATAATAATAATAATAATAATAATAATAATAATAATAATAATAATAATAATAATAATAATAATAATAATAATAATAATAATAATAATAATAATAATAATAATAATAATAATAATAATAATAATAATAATAATAATAATAATAATAATAATAATAATAATAATAATAATAATAATAATAATAATAATAATAATAATAATAATAATAATAATAATATATAAGTATAATTTCGCAATGTTGCATTTTTGACTAGTATCTAATGAGGTACTAAATGTTTAGATCTTTACAATTATTCAACGATTAAGACCTATACCGATTAGTCATATCATAGCATATCTAAATACAACCGTAATCAAACTTCGATAGTGGAAAAATATATAAATAACGTTGAAACTGTTCCTTTAAGTGATAAAAATTGTATAAACTATAGCAAAATGTCTTACGAATTTAAAGGAGAATTAGAGAACATAAATCGGCGGCAAAAAGAATTTATTAGTGAAGTGCTAAGAAAACAGAATTACACAGGGAATGATGTGGTTATAGAAAACATTGGTAAGAAAGGTGACAATTATGGTTCTCAAGTTAAAAGAATTAAAGTACAGTTTGATAATGGCAAAGAGTTTAGAATGATAGCTAAAATACTCCCAGAGGCTATGAAATTACAAACTCAATTAACTGCAAATGATATTTTCCATAATGAAGCTCTTTTATTCAATGTAGTATTACCAAAGTTTAAGGAGATCCAAGAAAAAATTGGTTTACCTGAAGAAGATGTGTTCAAATATCCATTATGTTATGGGACTATGGTGGAAACAGATAATGAAATAATATTATTAGAAGATCTGGTTATGTCAAATTTTACAATGTTGGACAAAACTAAGCCATTAAATAATGAAACGGTAAAACTTGTCCTCAAAGATGTGGCAAACTTTCATGGAATGTCGTATGTATTGAGAAACAAAGAACCACAAATGTTGGACAAACTTTTGAAATCGTTGGTCAATCCTATGTTCGATCCAAAGAATGTGGCACAATCTCAGATATTTTTCGAACAAATTGCAAGAGATGTGATAGAAATTTGTCATAGTAGTAAATATAGAAACGTCATCAGTGATATCATGCAAAATATAATCACACCTTGGAAGAAATTAATCTCAAGTGATAAGGGTTCAAAATACAGTGTTATTCAACACGGAGATTTGTGGACTAATAATATTATGTTTCAGGTTCAGGTATGTCATAACCTCATAACTTTTGTTCGTAAAAATGTTTTAGCATTCATCGCCGTTATTAAATAACTAGCTGTTCCCATGCGACTTCATCCGCATACATTTAGAAAAAATCATTTTATTGTATACGTGTGTCAAATTATCAATTGCAAATGTCAAAATGACATGACATGATGACAAACCATGGCAACCTTGCTTCCTTAATGTTGGCAGCTTGTAGTTTATGGTCCCTTTCTCACATGTTTTTTTTCTTCAATTTATTTATCCCCAAGTTTAATAGCGTAAAAATATATAGCCTAAAGCGTGTCGTAAGTGTAGGGTTTATTATTAAAGATAGAATTATTCTAAAATATGCCGTGATTGCTGATATCCTACGCCACAAAGTAGTGTGTGTTTACGCTTTATTATATTAGTAAGTATAGATATAGAAGAATAGATAACTCTTATTACAAATACAACGTAAAACTTGTTGCAATAAATAGTAAACTAACGAATACAATTTTACAATTCATTAAAATCTAAGTCATTTTTACTTTTTAAGTTACATTTTAATAGCAATATGTCTTATCTTAATTTTGTTCTTTGAAAACTAACTTATGTGAAAAAATTATATTTTTCAGAATAACCAACCAACTAAGTGCGTATTTTTAGATTATCAAATGTCCCGTGAAAGTCTTCCAGTTTCCGATATCCATTACTTCACATTTAATTGCACAGATTATGAAACAAGATCCAAACACTACCATGAATGGATGGATTACTATCATTCGGAATTGGATAGATATTTAAATCTTTTCGGTCTCAAAGCTAACTACATTTATCCTAGAGATAAATTCGATGCTGACCTAAAAAGATATGGTAAAGCAACGTTAGGTTCATCATTTTTTGTATTAAATGTTACATTGAGAGAAGCACAGGAAGCAGGTGATTTGGTAATAGAAGAAAGCGAAGACGGAACCGAACAAATACCGAGATTTAAAATGGGAGCTATTAAAGAAAACACTCAAGAAACTATTAAGAATCGAATTGAAGGACTTATCGAAAGTTGTTTTGAATTTGGTTACATGAATAAGAATCTACTTTCTTAAGAATTTGATTTCAATTAAATTGTAATTTCTACCTCATATTTGTTTTGATTTATTAAACTACCATATTTATTGAATTC
The DNA here is from genome assembly GCA_029286645.1 of Papilio protenor. Lineage (NCBI taxonomy): Eukaryota > Metazoa > Arthropoda > Insecta > Lepidoptera > Papilionidae > Papilio > Papilio protenor. Next base: position 2,290,154 of record JAGSMZ010000044.1, on the reverse strand, counting down.
ATCATCATCATCATCATCTCCCCTGCGTTATCCCGTAGGGTCGGCGCACCGGGTTTTCATCCTCCAAATAAATCTATCATCCGTCATCTCAGTCATCATTCCCTTTTTGATCATGTCACCTTTCACGCAATCCATCCATCTCTTTCTAGGTCTACCTCTAACGGTGTACCCCTCCACATTCATAACTAACGTCCTTCTTATTACATGCGATTCATCCTTTCTCATAACATGCCCATACCACGCTAACCTTTTACTCCTAATTTTCTCAACCACTGGGGCTACTCTCAAGAATGATTACACGAAAAGGTGAGCATATTAGTCAATTTTATCCCGAAGGTAACTATCGGGATTTCTTATCTAGTTAGTAATCAAATAATAGGAATAGACATATCTTCACTTTGCTTATTCTGTTTAGAGCATTCATTTATTTTTCAAAACAATCCATTATTTTTAAATCCGTAACCGAAGCAACTGAATTTATTTCGGTAAAGTAATTTCGCTTTTCGTATACCAATTTGAAGATAAAAAGAAACATTATATCAAAGGGATGGCTTAAAGGCACTGCCTAAAGAAGCGTGCATTTTTTTGTATACAAAATTGTGCTCCTTTGTAAAGCAGTGTACTGATTATAGGCCCAAGGGTGTGTAAAATAATATTTTTAAATCAGCATATGCATATCTAAGGATGAATTTGGAAAAACCGTAAAACGACTCCGTCGGCGCCGATATAAAAAAAAAACTTAGTAAGTCTCTTCTAGACTATCCTTACATTTATGCCAAATTTCATAGAGATCTGTTCAGCAGTTTAGGCTATAAATTCTAACAAACATCCATCCTTCCATCCATCTAAACTTTCGCAATTATATGTTAGTATGAATTATGATAAAATCAAATAAATCGATGGTGAATTTTCAAAAGATACCTTTTGAGAGAAAGACAAGATTATGAGATTTTTACACACTTATGGCCAAATTTTCAGTATTTCAGTATTTCAGTACAGATTCGTTTCGATATTTGGTCGTAAAAAAATATGTAGTCCGCTATTTCTTGTGTAAATTAACGTTTCGTCTCAAATAGATGATTCATTTTTGTTATGCCAACGATATAAAACAAATTATTTTAGTTCTGGGTGTTTATCTGATACTCTTATCATTTGATTTAGATAATATACAATGATTTAGCATAAAATTGTGATTCTTATTTAGGTTGTAAGAAGCTAGTTTAAATCTATATTTTGTTTATTATTAAAGTGATTCATTTATTTTTCATTTAGATTTACTTATACATAATTGTTTTCGTGTAACGCAATGTCTGTATCCATTGCTGCATTAGTTCAACAATGATTTCATAAAGTTTTTACATATCTTGCAATGTATCGACTACAATGCTTGTCTTTACAATGAATTTTGACTATAGTAACATTTGTATTTATATCACACAACTGTTGTGCGATTGGCAATTGTTTCGCAGCCAATTCAACTGTTTAGTTACACAACTAAAAATTGAGTATTGTGCGCACCTCCATATAAGGTAATAGGAATCAACGCGTGATTAAACAGTTGTGCGATAGTTTAGTCAAAGGTGCGCGCGCTATAAAACAAAATCGCAGCAGTCGTAAGTTGTTGAATATTGTGGAACAAAAGGCAAAGACATTTTTAAATCAAAGACAGACCTTTAGGCAACAAACTTTAGGAAAGAAAAATATTATACCCGTGTTCCTTTGTGTCAAACGAATCGCCTTGGGTTGTAAAGATTTAAGATCAGACTATACTTTACATGTTCTACAAACAAGGTTTATTCTTTGCACAATCTTTATATTTTATCGAAAGTTAAAATTATTGATGTTTAAAGCCTTTGACAGAGGTCGAGGAATTTACACTTACAAAATCACGTTTCTATATAAACCGATACAATAATTAAAAACTAGTTCAAACTACTATCATTAAATTTGTCCAAAAACTTTTAAATTTTTCATTCACTTGTCATTATATGAAAATTTTTAACTTATAGTAGTTAACTTTTTAACTTAGGCAAAGGTCAAATTTCTTTTAACGCCAAGTTTCGCGGGATACTGTAAGCAGCAAACACAGTAGCAAACGGCAACGGCAGAAGGGAATTCTTACAGTATTCATTTTTATACAAACCGATTCTAGTATATGACTGAAATTGCATTAGAGATATCAAATGGTTGCTTGCTCGTTTGTACTTTACCTTAACCTTCTAAAAAGGGTTACCAACATCAAGTTACTTATTAAAAAAAATAAAAACAAAAAGCAACTAGCCTACGTGTTTTGCCAGATTATCCTCTACATCTATGCTCAATTTGAACGAGGTCAGTTCAGTAGTTTAGGCTGCAAACTCCATCTAAACTTTCGCATTTATAATATTAGTAAGAGTACGATTATCATGAGATTTCACAATTTTATTCAAAGTTCACTCCACCATTAATTTAATTTAAAGAACTTGTCGCGACGTCATCTATTGATGAGTAGCGAAAAACATATTCGAAGAATAATCGAGCTGTTTCCAGAATGTTCGATCGCCGCGAGCAGTGAAAATGATGTTCGCGAAAAGATGTCTCGAATATTCGAAACGGCTTCGAGAATATTCCATTACGAAATTTATGTAATTCGGACAATCGAGAAAGTTCTGGAATAAAATGACAAATGAATAACGAAAAGAAGATCGAAATTCGGGGTATATAAGGGGAGTCAGTCGTGACTCGGGGAGTTAGACGGTGGAAAGTGAACTGTGAAGAAGAAGTCCCGAGCGAATTACGAAGAAGATCAAGTGACCGCTGAGTGAAAGTGCAAGCGTTATAGTGACAGTGGAGTTCTGTAAAGTGCGCTGTGTTAGTGATTCTGTGTTTGTGTGTCGTGAAGTGTTAAAGAACAACTGTGTGAGTTCACTGATTCCCTGTTGTAAGTCGCGAATAAATTCAAGAACAAAATTTAAAGTCGTTTTAACTCTATCCCCCACGCTCGTAACAAACTGTATTCTATACACGTGTTATTTTATGGAGTTACGCTGATACGCGTCAAATTATAATCTAAACTAATATTATAAAGAGGAAAGATTTATATTTTTGCATTTTTGAATGTATTCGATTCACATAAAAAACTACTGGGGCGATTCCAAAAATTCTCTCACCATTAGAAAGATAATTTATCTGTGAGTAACATAGGCTTTTTATTATGTTAGAATTTCACGCGGGTCAAGTCGTGAGCAACAGCTAGTTTAAAATCAAGTAAAACCCAGCACATGTTTGTACATCATTAATCATTCGCATCGTTGATTTTATAATGAAAGAAAAACGTAATCGATAACACTTTCGAATGCTCAGAACGAGTATCGAGTGAAAACAGTGAAATCGATTTCATATAATCGATTTTCAATCCAATCGTATTTTAGTATCGAACGTAATGCGCGCTGAAATAAGTATTTTTGTGATAATGGTAAATATCTTGTTTGTGTAAAATTGTTTATAGGTTATGTATTGATGTGTGAGTTACTAAATTAATATTTACTGGTACTTCTAAGTTATCAGTGATTATAAATGTCGCTCTGTTTTAATAAAAATACCTTATTATTTTAAATACGAAAAGTTAAGGATGTTTATAGGAAGGAAGTGTCGCATAAACTGCTATACGGATGTAAACTAAATTTGATATAGTAGGGCATAGATTGAAAGAACACAGGCGGTTTAACCTTTTTTCTTTCCGGACGAAGCCAGTGACAGCTAACTTCTTTAAAAATCCAATGGCCATTTTCAACAACCCTATATTATATTTAGGGGTTATTTAAGCATCATTTGGGCACTATTAGGGATTTATTAATAACCAATGGTTAGGTGGCACCTAAGTTTATAATTTCCTTCGGATACAAAGACCATTAAGCAAAGAGTCACCTATCTATGAATACTTCAGGGGCTAGCATAACATGTTTTTTAACCGATTTTAAAAAGGAGGAGGATCTCCAATCGGCTGTATATCTTACTTCTTACTAATATTATAAAAGCGAAAGTTTAGATGGATGGATGGATGTTTGTTAGAGTTTGTAGCCTGAACGGCTGAACCGATTTCGATGAAATTTGGTATAGATGTAGAGGATACTCTGGAAGAACTCATAGGATACTCACTTTTGTTTTTTTTTATCCCACGCGGACGGAGTCGCGGGTGAAAGCTAGTTTTTTTATAAAATAAGTATTATAAAATAAGTGTTAGATAAAGTTATGTACAATAATGTGGTCAATTCTTTTTCTTATATTCAGGTAGCGTCAGCAGTAGCGTTGAAGTTTGTCGACGACGATTTGCTATTGTTTTGGCGAAGAAGTAAGATTTTCTATTTTACTCACCTTACTAAATTGACACGTAGATAGACACATTTATTACAGTATGCTAACTATTATTCTTTAATCTTATTAGAAACTAGATTAATTTACAAATTTCATAACTGTTTTTGTTAAGGATACCCTTTGAAGTTTTATAGCTAATTTAAAATCTACAAATAACATCGACAATAATCAAATATATTAGTAAATCTTTATTCCGTGATTAAATTATAAACAAGTGTTACGAAATGTATTTATCAATTACACGTATTGCCAGATTATATTAGATATTAGTCATAACTAAATGACTAAGGGCTAAATACTGAAACGAATTTTAATATGTAACCGCATCTTTTTTTTTTATAATACAAGGAGGCAAACGAGCAATCGGCCACCTGAATCCACCGAATTGGAAAGCGACCGCTGCTCATAAACATCCGCAATTGCAGATGCGTTGCCTACCCTTAATTGACGGAGGAGGAGACGCACATAAAGAGGACATTTCCTCTTCCTATGCGTCTTCTCCACCTTACCTTACCTCTTAAGAAAAGGGTGGAAAGCGAAAGGGACTAAAATTAGGCCTCCGGCGCCACAATCATCTGACGAAACGCGGAATTGCTTCCACTTCGCGCTTATTTTCTGTGTGGCCGTGGTATTGCACCGGGCGAGCCGACCCATTCGTGCGAAGATGTTAAAGCGGGCTCTACCACTGTTAAATAGATATGACGGCTTATAGAAATGTATGGAAGTAGTACATACTGTGCCGACCGTACTAGGGCAAGTTGATGACGGGATTAAAACTTACTAAAGCATGATAGATATCACTCGGAAATAGCTCATAGATTGGTAAATCTAGTTTTTGTATTCCTGGCTTCAGCTAGTGTAATATAAATTAATATTTTTCCAGCTGATACGGGTCGATGTGACCCTTTCACTACATTCCGAATGCAATGCAATCGATGTGTGTGTTCTGCCGACGCTATTCTGTTCTGCACCAAAATGTTTTGTCCTAAACCAGGTGAGAATACTGGTCAAATGCCTACTCATTGTTCTATTAAGCTTTTGCCCGCGACTCCGTACGCGTGGAATTAAAAAAAACAAAAGTGAATACCGTATGTGCCTTCTAGAGTATCCTCTACGTCTATGCCAAATTTCATCGAAACCTGTTAAGCCGTTTTGTCTAAAAACTCTAAAAAACATCCAACCATCTAAACTTTCGCATTAATAATACTAGTATGATTAATGTGTAAATTCAGTTTTTGTGCGTATTTTTATTTTGACGACTTTATAGAAGGATATTGTTGATTTTTTCCTCCAAAAATTTCATAGCAATCTTTTGATTAAAATATTTTCCGGTGCCTTTTGTTTCAGGAGCTGAGCAAAATAAAATTAGCGAAGAGAACGTATAGGTTTTGGATTTCCCATCAATAACGAAACTCTGTATAGGATTAATCAAGAAAAACCGTGATTAGAAAGTAACGTTTTATCTAAGTTTTTAAAGGAATAAAATTGTATTTTTTTTTATAGGACACGTTTCTCTATTTCTCTCTAAGCAAACCGTCTGAACAAAATCAACGTCTTATAAAATGACTCGATATATTTTTAACATATTAAAATAAGGTACCGATAGCCTTCTATCATTTAAATTTAATCTATACTAAATTTATCGTACTATTTTATCATAAATTTACCAACTAAAATGGTCGTAATATAAACCAAAAACTATAAAACCGGTGAATCCGTGTGCTACGAACTACCCCCAAGCGTGCTATGCGTTGTCCGTTATACAAATTATTTATTTCACTTGAAAACTAACATATATTCGACTTTGAACTTTATTCAACTAATCATATAGTTTAATTTCAATCGTATAAGAAATTTTAGCTGTAAAATAAATTAGTATAGCCTTTGTTCGCAACAAACTTATATAGCTTGTTTAAGACCTTGTAAATTATTAGTTTGTTAATCCGTTTACGTGCAGTTTTATCGTGTCATATTGCGTTTCCATTGCTGAAACATGTGTAAAAATTGTCACCTGTCTGAAGGAATAGAGAGAAAGATAATCAATGTTTTCATGCGACTGACTCGCGATACTGCAACGAATTTTAATCATTTCGTAAGCGATAGTTTCATTGTCACTTATTGACCTCTTATCTATTCTATTCCTCTTTATAATATCAGTGATATTATATAGAGGAAAGATTTGTATTTTCGTATGTATTGAAATAACTCAAAAACTACTGGGCTGATTTCAAAAAATTTTTAACCATTAGAAAGGTAAATTATCTGTGAGTAACATAGGCTGCAGAGAAAGAATATCTTTAATACTATTATAGTTTAATTGATTTTTCTTAAAAGGAATTATTTTGTACTAGCTTTCGCCCGCGACTCTATCCGCATGGAAGTTAAAAAAAAAACAAAAGTGCCTATGTGTTCTTCCAGACTATCCTCTACGTCTATGCCAAATTTCATCGAGACTCGTGCAGCTGTTTAAGCTACAAACTCTAACAAATATCCATCCATCTAAACTTTCTCATTTATAACATTAATAAGATTGAAAATGAGTATATTCTGAGTTTTGACATTGTATTGACGTAAGAATAGCTCAAGGTTCAAGTTAAACATAACCTATGCTGTTCTCATATTCCCGCGGGCTCCAGCTATCGTTTGTTCTACGCACACACAGAATTCAGGGCACAATTTGCTCTCTCGAATACATTTCACGCGTGAATGTCCCTCAAGTTAAAACCTGTGTGTTTTATAAAGAAATATAAACTCTTATCGATTGTAATAAGAGTTAATGTCGTGTGTCTGAAATTTTGAAGAAATATACGCTTAGATGTGAGAAATTTCATTTGCGACGATTTCGCGATTCTCTTCTAGTTCCCGTGAGGACTAGCCGTTGATTTACCTTAAAGATATTTTGCTATATTTCTTTCTGTTGACTTTTATTTTAATTTAACTCCGTCCCCGTGGAATTGAAAAAAAACCAAATAGCCCATGTGTTCTGGCAGACTGTCCTCTACATCTATACCAAATTTCATCGAGACTCGTGCAGCTGTTTAAGCTACAAACTCTAACAAACATCCATTCCATCCATCCATTCATCTAAACTTACGCTTTTATAATATTAGTAAGATATTCATAAATTAAAATGCGAAACAAAGATGTTCTTTTGAGTTTCATCTGATGAAACTTCTGACTTTGCTATTTTTTAAGTGGCCAAGCAGCTTCGTTATTCAGTTTTTTTATATCTTCCTTTACACATTTCTTTACACATTCACATTTATAATATTAGTATGATAGTATGATGATGATGGTGATGATGATCAAATTTACATTTAAATTTCGTGATGAAATGTACATGTTAAATTCTCATCACGTCGTAAACGTGAGTTTTCATTGCACATTTCAGTTATGTTCTACCAGGTTTGAACACCAATACTAACCTAGCTAATATAGTTTAACACAGTTTCGTATTATGCAAGCGTTGACTGCATTAGAGGAAATTATTAATTCAATAGTTGAAGCATTCATGTCTGAATGTTAGAGGAATTAGACGCCGCGTCCGAAACTACTTGTTACTTGTGATTGCGACTAGCGGTGTGTAGTTGCTCTCTACCTATGGCTGTCTGTTACACCGTAGCGTAATTATCACTGAATAATTTTATACTTTTTCTTAAGGTGTCAAACGAGCGAACACGTCACCTGATATTATCGCAAACCTTGACATCTGAAGTACGTAAAGAAGACAAGTACGTCTATAATAATTGTAGAGGGGAGAGAATAAACATAAAACAGTATCTCCAGTCTTAAGGAATGTAATTCTGATTATTTTATAGTGCCCTTTTTAGTCAAATCACCGAAATATAGGGATTTTATGATCTGTACAATAAATTTATGGACGAATATAAAAATAAACAAGTATTTTTTAGAGGGTAAATATCTCTTAAAGATTATTGGTTACATAATTTATGCAAATAATTGTTTATAATGTCTTAAATAGTGTTGTGTGTAACAATACCTTACTACAAGTATTTGTCACAGGGTTTAATACACGCAATATCAAAGATATTCTTGTTACAAAGTTCACTACGGTGTGATAGACAGTCACGTTTAATATTCGAATTAATAGCGAGGGATTTAACTGCGCGAGCAATCAATTTGCGGTGTAATTCGACAAAGCGTTTCGTTCCGTTCGCATTCAATTAGTTTTGTGTAGTGGCTGCGAAGTTTATATTGAACGCTTTGTTGCCCGACGGTGCATTATCGAACTAACGAATTTCCAGTTTCAATCGTGTTAGTTTCCAATTGTTATGCTGTTCAATTTGTTACATTTATTATTCACAAAGCTTTCAATATTTTGCATTGTTGAAAATCTACACAATTTTCATTTGCATTCGACGTTTGTGAAGTTTTTAAGTGATGGAAAATTGATATGGTTTTTGTTTAGTTTATGTTCGACTAAGGACATATTCATGGGCCTCCTAGGAATACGCACTTGAAGTATCATACATTGTAAAACATATAAAAACTGCTTCGATTAAGACCATATAACTGCCCTAGACCTTTTTGGTATCTAGGGGGAAATCTTCAAAAGGATACCCTTCCTTCTGGGGGGAAGACAAGGTTATATGAGGTTTGTATCCACTAAAACCCCCTCGATGCCAGCCTCTAATGCAATAGAGGAGGGTTCCGGGATCTCCGTGGAACTAACCGGAATCTTCGGCACTCTACCACACAATAACATGTTGCCTGATGTTTCGTAGCATCATTGTAACATAGGACCGAACTGCCCTAGACCTAGACCTCCTTCTTACCTTCTAAAGATCGTGGTTTGTAGATAAAAATTAACACAAAGTTATTAAATTATTACAAAAAAATGGACAATGGATATTTCAAACGGCAGAATGTTATAACAAGATTACAACGCACTCTATATCCGAGATTGCGATCTTGTAATCGGCTTAGATTAAGCGAACCGTTGCCTATCCGGGGACAAATTGATTCTTTTAGTGAAAGGAAGGAAAGTGTAATATAATTTCTCACAAAGAAATGAGGGACGTAACATTTATTTTTATTTATAACGGCTCTTAATGGCCGAGGGTAAATCCGATTTGTGAATTTTATTACACCTTTTCTTTAAATATACCAAAAAAATATGTGTGAATTAAATACGAAATAACTACAAATGCTTGAGCAAAATAAAATTATCAATAATTCGTTTAACATAAATCTCGCTAATTTTAAAGTGTTCTTTCTACTTTCTATTAATGACAAGTTTACTTAGATTTGAACTACAAAACGAAGGACATCTACGTTTTAGTTTTAGAATTAATATTGAAGTAATAAAAAATATGAAAGTGTAAAATGAGAAACAATAAGGTAAAAATCGTTCGCTCGATAAATCCCCGATGATATTACTGAGGCAATTACCGAGCACTCGGAGCAGCCATCGATTTGAAGGAGCCAATGAAAATACTAGATATCGCTACGAAGCAAACGGTGGGGCCACACTGTAAGCGAGGAACTAAACATATTTTTATATTAAAAATTATTAAACTAATTTTACAGGGTACTTTCGATGACCAGAAGAAGACGTTAAGTGGTTAAGTTATTTTCAATTTCGCATTTCTGATGAGTGTGGTGATGATAGACCAAATTCCCGTCCTACTCCTCTTACAGGTGTTTCCCGATGGTTGTTCAACAATGATCGATCGATCCAATTGGAATTTCTATTCCCATTAGGCAGAAAAAATCAATACAATCCGTTGCTCATTTGCCTTCTTCTATAAAAAGGCAATCAATTAGATTTGGCGGGAGAGAGCAAGTATAGAAAAAGGAATATCCTCTTTTTATACGTCCTCTCTTCTATCCAATAAAGGTAGCACGCATCTGCTGACTACAAACATTTAGCAGGTGTCTGCTCGATTGATACATTTTACGGAAAAATGCCATAGAAAAATATTTTTTTTAGTTTATGTAGTTATCCGCTTAAACTCGCACCGCTCGTACAATACAACGATTTAGTTAGCGACGTAGAAAGAGTAGGCGCAATCTCTGCATTTTTATTGGACATTTTCTTTCCACGCGGCCCCGGATTTGAATAATACTGTTTCAACACAAAGACAGAAGTCACTTCTGCGCTTCTGTTCAACTGTAGATATTGTATAATGACTTTAATCTTCCCTTCCATTTGTATTCCGGTCGCCGGACTGCTTGGGACTTTTTAAGCCATTTTAGTGGGAAAGCGTTGATTAAAATCACGTAAAATATGACCCCGGCCAATCTTGATTTCTTCGGATATTTCTTCCGGCTTCTTCGTGAATAATTGACTGTAATTTAGGGAGTAAAGGTTTTGAAATTAACGAGGTTTTAGTTGAATTTATTGTCTGAATTCCACGGTGACGGAAAATTTTATAGAATTCACTCTGTACATGTAAGAATAATTTAATTTTGAATTATTGAAATGAATAAAAAATAATTTAAGTTATGATTTTATTTTTGAAAAAACTGAAGCAGCGAAAGACACGTATATCGCTATTTTTTTAATTCGCCTGTTTTTTTTAAATATCACGACAAACAAAGACAAAATATCGACAGTCCACGTTCATTTATTAGGCATTTCACTAATACAAAATGAAAAAGCCAAGATAAAAGTAATTGAGGAACCTCAATAAACATTTTAGATTTTAATTCTCGCCTTAACTAAACGAATCGTCAATTGGTCGTGAAGGATTTCAAGCGTAAGGGATTTTTTTAAGTAAGCCCCGTGGACACATAAACCAAATTTAAAGATTTGAATTTCTAGAACAGATTGATAATGTTAAAATTGTATATTATCTAATTCTGTCTGGATTGCAGCATAGTTTTTACAAATTTAAAGAAAAAAAAAAACAAAGAGTATTCTATAAATAATGTTATGACCTTTCTCTAGCGTATTTAAAAGTAATACATAACTATCAAAGTAATTATCTTTATTTCACTCGGGCACTCCGCTACCCTTTGTCCCCCGTATATCTAAACTTGTATCCTGAGCACTGTCTCTTGCGTTTGAGCCGACAAGACGTTTATAAAACATTATAACTATTAGCAATAATTATGGTAAATAGTCACATTAAAAATATCTTCTTGAGAAGTTGCGAAAAAATCTAAAAAGCTTACAATGAATTCCTATAACACTTTTCATTACTTAGTCGTCTCAAAATCATTACTGACTGAGAACCATCGTGAGGACTTAAATGTGTTAATTTATGTACCCTCGAGCTAAATTGAAAAAAAAACCGTTTTCTTTTCACTCAAACTCGACGAAGCGAAGCGAACGTCAGTTAAATTGGAAAATCTATTAAAAGACATCCCAATTTCACTTGATTTGTATCGTCGAGTGCTTTCAAACTCCTCTTGCGCTGAATAATTTTCATCGAGGGCTGTGAGATTCTTAAAATGACGATTTCGTTTGAAGTTTAGGAAAATGTTTAACCTAAATGATAACATCGTAAAGATTTCAGGAATAAATAAACGATTCAAGAACTTTCGCATAAAAATAAATCTACGAGTAGTAGCTGATATTGAATTTTCAATATATGCAATAATTGAATTTTCTTTCGTAACATAAACTCGTAAATTATTCCATATACCTTTAAGAGGTATTGTACTAAAATATCAGAATGAACGTCAAACCTTTGGAGAATAAGTGCGCGCGCACTTTTGACTAAACTATCGCACAACTGTTTAGTCTCACTTTGATTCCTCTGAGCTTATATGGAGGTGACATTACTCGATTTTTAGTCATTCAACTAAATAGTTGAATGGGCTGCGAAACAATCGACAATCGCACAACAGTTATGCCATAGTTTAGTCAAAGATATGCGCCCGCTCTAAGTTATAGGCATGCCTCAGGGTTGTCAATTGAGAGCTTTACTTAAAAGTTGGTTTGAATCTACTTGATGGAACTTTTTGCACAAATACCAAAAACAGCACCAAAGAAGCTATTAACAGCTACTAAGTTAATCTAATACTTTTGTTAATGACCTTACAATAACATTCACATGAATATTCGAGTTAGGTCCTCTGATATCGAAGTCTAACGACATAAGATGCTACATAACAAACTAAGGGCCTGTCCCACCAAATTGTAAATTGATAACAATCAAACGTGTAAAATATGTTATGGAAATATAGGATTTTGTTCCCTTATCTGACAGTGACGTCATTTTTAAGCTATCTGAGCCTCTATCAGCCAGTGGTGGGACAGGCCTTATATCTCTACGCCTAAAGTTATTTTCTAAATAAAACTGACGTTCACGTTCTTCCAACGTAAGTTATAAGTGACTGATATATTTGCAAGTAGAGAGTTAAATTTATACTACCAACGTAACCCCACCCTTATAGTGGCGTGGGAATTTCGGTTACGGTTCACGCATGGGATTATTTATTCAAACATACAATATTGCGCGTTAATAGAGTTTAAATTTCTTTGATTAATACTGATATAATTGGGGTAAAGACGTCACTTTCATGGTATATGCTCGTGGGAAAAATTATGTGAGAATCTCATTAAAAAATGTTTTTCAGACAATTTAGAATTTGATCAATTAGTTCGTTTTTTACTTTTACTTATTTAAGGTCCTGTCCCACCAAATTGTAAATTGTCTGATAACAATCCAACGTGTAGAATATGTGATGGAAATATAGGATTTTGTTCCCTTATCTGACAGTGACGTAATTTTTAAGCTTTCTGAGCCTCTATCACCCAGTGGTGGGACAGGCCCTAAATAATGTCCTCAACTTATTTCGCGTGGAATTATTAAAAACTTAGTAAATATCCTATGTGTTCTAGAACATAGTAACAAACATCCATCCATCCAAACATTCGCATTTAGAGCGTGCGCACACCTTTCTGTCGCACAACTGTTGTGCGATTGTCGATTGTTCCGCAACCAATTTAACTGTTTAGTTGCACAACTAAAAATCGAGTATTGTAATATAAGCTCATAAAATCAAAGCGAGACCAAACAGTTGTTCGATAGTTTAGTCAAAGGTGTTCGCGTGCCTTTATGATTGTTACTTCATTTATCGTAAGGTAGTACTCGTTTTTTTTTCAACACATGTCAAATGTAACCAGCCAGTTATCTTCAACAAACCAGTCTGTCATACAAAAAACTGTTTACTCACTTATCGACTTCAAATACGCTAATGTCAACAACACTAACAAAAAATCCGCAACTGTAATTGTGGTGAATTTCTCAGGGAATGATATTTCCTGTGTGAATATTTGGATGTGGGAATACTCTTGCTTAGGGTGTGTCGACACGTGCGCACGTTTGATACGTGACAAGTTATTACGGATTTGGAATAAATGGTATAAATATTTACCCTAATGTGTGGGAGCCTTTATTTTGTAAGTATGCGACGGTAATTAACAAAAGGAATTAAGTTAAGTCAATTTAATACGAAAGTAACTTTTTTTTGAGTAGATTTTTGTTAATCTATACTAATATTATAGAAAGGAAAGATTTGTATTTTTCGACTTTTGTATATATTGAAATAATTCAAAAACTATTGGGCCGATTTCAAAAATTATTTCACAATGTAAAAGCTACGTTATCTGTGAGTAACATAGGCTATACTTTTCAATGTCACAGGTACGAAATCGCGAGCAACAGCTAGTTTACTAATAATTATTATAACCATTCTAGGTATGTGCTTGTGCTTGGATATGGTTCAAGACAATATTGGAACGGCGGGATTCGAACCCACGACCTCAAGATCGGTAGTCCGTACCCCAAACCACTAGGCTATTGGCGCTTTTTAATTTGAATAGTTAAATTGAATGGATAACTTTTCACATAAGAGTTAAGTATTTTTTACACAAAATATATTTTTTTTAAAATATCTAAATGACATATTCAAAAGTTCACATAAAAAAAGCTTTTTTTACCACAACGTTTGACCGTGTGAACTTTGAAAGTCAAACGGACAAGCCGGTGGGTTTTTTTGGTGGGCAATGTCATGGGAATTGTGAGGTCATCCGCAAGGTCGAAAGATTTCTCACGGGAGTGAACTGTTTCCTATGTGAACTAAATTTTCGGAAGTTTGCAAGGTCTAAGTAAATAATTACCTAAACATAAGTGTAGATTTTGTATGATAACGTGAAGTTTTTGTTTTTTTTAAGGACAGTGAAGTCAAATTTAGTAGGTATTTTTCCATGTTATTTTTTCATCTCTATGTATTGACAATAATTAACTACAGTAATTATTACGCTAATTTAATCTTACTTTACTTTGTTTCAACATTTTAACACAGAAATACATAACTACATGACAATTATAAAATACATAAACAAAAAATGCTATTTCAAAGTAAGCTATACAAGTACATGAATGAGAAACATTTCCAGGTGTTAGAATGTTATCATTCGAGCTTCATTCGTGCACTTAATAAAACACGTCAACCCTCAGGGTGGTAGGGGGTCGTTAATAAAAATTCCCACGCGCCCCCGGAGATTCCCGAGAGAATTTACGCATAATGGGCCCTAGAGTGGGCCACGCAACCAGCAATAGTTATGTAACATTTTTGGATAAAATTAAGTTTACTATAGTATTTTTAATAAATACACAATAGGACAATTACACCAATAATGTAAGTAAGAGTTATCATTTAGAACATAAGGTTATAGATGACTAGGCCATAGTCAACACACCAGCCCAGTGTATGTTGCATCACAATATGTTCTTTTACCGTAAATACGTAAATATACATGTAAAATTCGAAAACCTAAAAACACAATGGTACATGACAGGATTCGAACTAAGGTCCTGCAGATTACGATTCAAGTGTAAACCGTGAGCCACCAACGCTCTAAGCTACTTAAATTAACTTAGCAAAAAAAAAATTTTTACGAGACACCGCTCGCTGTTTCTATGGCCACAAAGTACGCAGCAAGGACGAATATGAGATTACATCGTCGCCACAGAAGGATTGCCTCATTAGATAGCTTTTTGACAATTTGTAATGAACTTGTTTGAGCATACATTTTGTCTTAAAAGCAAATGAGAACGAGATTTAGTTGGATATTGAATTCTTTGAACTTCCAATATTTTTTTTTTTGTATCTTTTGTCATATTACTTACATTGTACAATGATTTTTAAAATTATTTATTGCTTGTCTAGGTTAATAGCCTGATGGTAATAATAATAAACTCTCCTAAAAGTTAACTCATTAAAAAAATTTTAACCGTTAAAGAGATCAAAATCCCTGCATTCACTCTTGAGCCTGCTTCGATAACGATCCTTTTTTATTTCAATTAAAAAGGAGGAACTTTGCTCAATTATTCATCGAAATTCTCACGGTCAAAAGTTTAACGTTCGTCAGAGATTTTATAATAGCCGTTTCACACGATGGGAGTCCCGTGTGAAGTTTGAAGGGTGGGAATGGGAAGTGGGAACCGCACGTGACAACACGGCCTAGATCCTGATAAGTTTTTTTGTAAATGCCTGTAATATTTTGTAGGTTTTTTTTCATGTAAACTTACGATTTTAATGGTTGAATGCATTAAAGCAGAGGATAAAACTAAAGTAATCTATAAAGAACAAAATCGAATTACGAAATAATTAATTTAAAATTCATTTAATTCTAGTAAAGAAAGTAACAGATTTTTTATTTATTTAAATACCTTTTTAATGACTAACAATTATAGTCATAAACATACTGTTAATACAAATAAGCGAACCAATAACAAACCAACGAACTTTTAAGGCACGTGGCATCATTCACCCTACAACTTCACACGGGTCCCGGCCGTCCGTGTGAGTCTGCCCTAAAGTTCCCACTCATATGATACGATTCCATGAGAATTCTCTAACTTCCTGTTCACTTAATAATCCAGAAATGCATCCTTTTTTGTCACATTTTTTTTATTAGATCCTTAACATATTTGGGATTCATTTTTAGTTTTATGTTACTGAACCTTGTTAGAAAAAAGATCGTGAGAAATTACAAGAAATGTCTTTGTATTGAGATCACTAGATAACAATTACAAAAATGTTGTACAAGTGTTTTGATATAAAATATCCACCCTAAGGTGACTTATGAGTTGACAATCTTTAACCTAACCGTGAACGAGAAATTAACGTAAAGTTCCTCATTATAGTTCTCACGGGCATTATAAAGTTCCTGTTACGAAAGGGAGTGGTTATTAAGGCGCTTTCACATGATACGGTATGGTGTGAGGGTAGGGGAATGCCACGTGCCAAGTCTTTGAACTTAACAGTCTATAGGGTGCATAATAATAGAGGTTAAGTGGTATTAAAATTGTAATTTTTGATATTCAATTTGAAGCTAAGTGTAAGTGAAGTTAAGTGATATTAAGGATGAAATTATGTAAAACCCAATTTTTTTAGATAATATTTTTGATAAAGAAATGTGTATTTTCAGATTTGATACTTAGGTTTATTTTTAACCCATAATAGTATGTTTAGCCACAATTATTTGTTTGAAAAAAAATCAAATGAAACGCCTCTTGGAATTAGAACATTTTTTTTTTTAAGAACACGAAAGATGAGAATATAATTTTCAAGGACATTTATTATTTTCTTCCGCACTCTGAGTTGTCCTTTAATATAAATTTAGTATGAGAAATCTATACTAAGCAACCGCAGAGCTAAGTATCTAATCGCTACTTCAATAAAAACGTCTACAAGCAGAATAATCATCTTGTATCCAATTATCCAAAAATGTAAACTCATTAGTTTAAAAAAACATTCAAAACATTCTATTATCCCATTTAGAATTCTCACGATTTTACATTCCCTACTACTCTTAAGCTAGGTTCACACGGGACAGTACAGATCCCGTGTGAATGTGAACAGAACAGGATAGGCACGTGTCATTACCGCCCTAAAAATTGTCGGGTACCGAAAGCAAAAAAAATATTGACCGTTTAAAAAAAGTAATATTGATTGTTGTTTATATTTACAATGATGCTTTACGGTGGGTTTTCATTGCTGAAAGTCAGTACCAGTTTTAGTGTAACTAGCGTTCTAGGCGTCCCCTTTTTACCCTTTTACAGGGTTTTGTAAGACAAGAAGTGAAACGCCTTTACAAATAACATATCGTTGACACTGCATTTTCTATGAAGATGAAAGAGAGGTTATGTCTTTGTACAATTGTTTCGGTAATGAAAACGCATTGTTATAATATCGCGTGCTCACGCGTTTGACTAAACTATCGCACAACTGTTTAGTCTCAATTTGATTCCTGTGAGCTTATATGAAGGTGCACACACTACTCGATTTTTAGTTGTACAACAACAGGTTACGAAACAATCGACAATCGCATAACAGTTGTGCGATAGTTTAGTCAAAGGTGTGCGTCCGCTCTTACTAGTGATTTAATCTGTCTTTAATGACTGACGTATAAACAACAAAAAGGGAGATCTCATTAACAATTGAAAGCATTCCATTTCGGAATTCCTGAGCCTTATCCTTCGGGAATTTACAGGAAGCTTAGGGATAAAGTCGAAAATCCATACAAGTGTAACTCAAAGACATCAATTTACTCGTAAAACTTTACTCAGTGGAGAAACCTAATTCGATATGCAGCTTTGAATTGTAAGCTCACAAAGTAATAAGCTTAATAAAACATAGATAATCTTCTATACTAATATAATAAAGTGTAAACGCACACTACTTAGTTAAGTAGGATGTCAGCAATCGCAGTATATTTTAGAATAATGCTTTTTTAATAATGAGTCCACTTCAAGTCTTAACTAACATATAAATCTTTCTCTAAACTCATTTAACTGAAATAATTCTATATAGCAATTTAAACAGCTATGTAAATCCATAAAATTATTAAAATTTATTTATCAATTAGGACCCGCCAAGAATGACTTTACTCCGTTAAGCCCTTTAAAAACAAATTGCCCTTTTTAATTTACACAATTTACTCTACAGAATAAAGCAAAACAAATAAAAACGGTTTTATTTAAATCATCGTAATTTAATTAGATTTTATATTTAATAAGGTTTTTAGTTAAATATTACTGTGAAGTAAAGTTTACTGCAAAAACATCAAAGAAATGAAAAAATTAAAGATATTTAAACAAAAAAGTACATAGCAAAAACAAATGAAATCGCAGCATTTCTTCTTCGACTCGTATTGAAAATCTTTTGTCAAATAAGATTAGAGCAAGTGTATACTAAACATTAGTTTCGATAGACTTTAGAATATTAAAAATGTCATTACAATTTACAAAAAGGACAAAAAACATAAAAAGCGTATCTAAATTTTCAATTACTAAACGAAATTCGAACAGAATTGTTCGTTACTCGTTACTTATTCAGATGAAATAAACAGTCGCAATTTATTTTGTTTTCTCTGCGCCTAAAAGACTTAATTCCCTGTTATTTTCGACCTTTGTAATGTTGGTACAAACAAAAGCCTCCATCGGAATAAATTAAATCCTAATTTTGTTAACATTTTTTGGTAGTAATCAAATTTTACACTGATTTGAATATTATACAGTGGGCTTTGCAAGAAAACTCAGAAACAATAACCGTTAGAAATTAAAAGATAAATGAAAGTAAAAAGCGACAGTTAGTTAGTATGCGGAAAATATTGAGATACTAGCTTTCGCCCGCGACTCCGTCCGCATGATATTAAAAAAAGAAAAGTGAGTAACCTATGTGTTCTTCCAAACTATCCTCTACATCTATACCAAATTTCATGAAAATCCGTTCAGCCGTCTAGGCTACAAACGCTAACAGACATCCATTAATCCATCTAAACATTCGCATTTATAATATTAGTATAGACTAGTTGTTCCCTTGCGACTTCATCCGCATAGAATTATAAAAATTTCATTTTATTGTTTACATTTGTCAAATTATAATAGCAAATGTCAAAATGACATGACATGACATGACAAACCTTAACAATCTTTCTTTCTTGATGTTGGCAGCAACTTATGGTCTCTTTCCCACATTAGGGTTTTTATCCAAAATATTTACCCCCTAAGTTTAATGGCGTGAAAATATATAGCCTAAAGCCTGATGTAAGTTTTGGGGTTTTTATTAAAAAAAAAATTATTCAAAAATATGCTGTAATTGCTGACATCTTAGGCAACAAAGAAGTGTGTGTTTACGCTTTATTATAATAGTATAGATATAGATATAGAAGTATAGATTAAGGGCCTGTCCTACCACTGGCTGATAGAGGCTCGGATGTCTTAAAAATGACGTCACTGTCAGATAAAGGAACGAAATCCGATATTTCCAACACATTTTTTACACGTCGGATGTTATCAGTCAATTTACAATTTGGTAGAACTGACACTAAGTATTTAAGTACTAAAATAGTTAATTTTGCTTTAAATACAAATTGAAATATTCTCAGCTTAGCATGCAAACCACTATATCAAGCCACGGTAGGTCTTTTACGTGCAAAAAAGCTGTAGAAAGCTATAAATCCTTACAGTACCGCACTTGCTTGCGGTTTAATACATTTTCTCGGAGATTTCACAACATACTGTTCTATAATCTACTGCTTTTTTTGATTATTTTTGCTTTTAAATAATGCGAACTAGAACTCACAATAAACTACATATGTAAAGTTCCTTTAGTGTAATATTAGTATGCGTAATATACTAAGGTACGCCCTTAGTAATTATTAAATGACACTGACTACGGCCATTACCCGCATGGGTAGGACGCCCACGACGACGTAACCGCCCAGGGCGCATAACAGACAAGGGCGTTACAGATCTGCGAATTACCTCTAACACATAACGCCCTTATTCATGGTAAAAAGGGCGCTATAGAAATCCCGCCCAGGGCGCTAATAGACCTAAAACCCGTGCTGAATACGGCACTTAGTTTCTTTACCAAATATACAATTAAAAATTAACAGGTGTGAAATAAAAGAGTCGCTTTATTTTTCCAACGGAAATTAAAAAGGTTAATTTTAAAAGCGGCGTGTTTAATGAAGTGATTTAACACCGCGCGGTCTGTTTGTTGTCAGACTTAATCAAATCTGTACTTTATTTCATGTATATGCATATCATATGAAAAATGACATTAACTAACAACTGTTTAGGTTTTTATTTTATTATCAAATAGCTTTCTGCCAGGACTCTGTCCGCGTGAAATTAAAAAAACAAAAGTGAATAGACTATGTGTTCTTCCAGACTATCCTCTACATCCATGCCGAATTTTATTGAGACCCCGTTCAGCAGTTTAGGCTACAAACTCTAACAAACATCCATCCATCTAAATATTCGCATTTATAATATTAGTAAGAATGAAAAACGATTAAGCACCAACTTGAATTCTTGAAACGAATCTGTCTTTTCAGATGCCTACCACAGAGAGGATGTTTCCCTTTCCTATGCATTCCCTCCTCTGCCAAATCCTCCTTACCATCTTCTTATAAGAAAAATCTAGGAACGGGAAAGGAATTAAAATTAGGCTGCGGCGTGCTCATTCAAACGAAGCCTGAAATGACTTCCCACTTCACCCCTTTTTATATGGTCGTGGTATTACACCAACCAATTCCTGCAAGATATGTTTTTGCTTGTTTTAACACTGTTAAATATTACAGGCTACAGATAATCACAATGCAACAGAGAGAAGAAACAGACTTATATCCTTGTAATCTTGTCAAAAGCAAAGTAATCGTCCCCACTAAGGGGCTCAAAGTCTACCCTAAGTAATGGGTGACTAGACAGACAGACAGACAGACAGACAGACAGACAGACAGACAGACAGACAGACAGACAGACAGACAGACAGACAGACAGACAGACAGACAGACAGACAGACAGACAGACAGACAGACAGACAGACAGACAGACAGACAGACAGACAGACAGACAGACAGACAGACAGACAGACAGACAGACAGACAGACAGACAGACAGACAGACAGACAGACAGACAGACAGACAGACAGACAGACAGACAGACAGACAGACAGACAGACAGACAGACAGACAGACAGACAGACAGACAGACAGACAGACAGACAGACAGACAGACAGACAGACAGACAGACAGACAGACAGACAGACAGACAGACAGACAGACAGACAGACAGACAGACAGACAGACAGACAGACAGACAGACAGACAGACAGACAGACAGACAGACAGACAGACAGACAGACAGACAGACAGACAGACAGACAGACAGACAGACAGACAGACAGACAGACAGACAGACAGACAGACAGACAGACAGACAGACAGACAGACAGACAGACAGACAGACAGACAGACAGACAGACAGACAGACAGACAGACAGACAGACAGACAGACAGACAGACAGACAGACAGACAGACAGACAGACAGACAGACAGACAGACAGACAGACAGACAGACAGACAGACAGACAGACAGACAGACAGACAGACAGACAGACAGACAGACAGACAGACAGACAGACAGACAGACAGACAGACAGACAGACAGACAGACAGACAGACAGACAGACAGACAGACAGACAGACAGACAGACAGACAGACAGACAGACAGACAGACAGACAGACAGACAGACAGACAGACAGACAGACAGACAGACAGACAGACAGACAGACAGACAGACAGACAGACAGACAGACAGACAGACAGACAGACAGACAGACAGACAGACAGACAGACAGACAGACAGACAGACAGACAGACAGACAGACAGACAGACAGACAGACAGACAGACAGACAGACAGACAGACAGACAGACAGACAGACAGACAGACAGACAGACAGACAGACAGACAGACAGACAGACAGACAGACAGACAGACAGACAGACAGACAGACAGACAGACAGACAGACAGACAGACAGACAGACAGACAGACAGACAGACAGACAGACAGACAGACAGACAGACAGACAGACAGACAGACAGACAGACAGACAGACAGACAGACAGACAGACAGACAGACAGACAGACAGACAGACAGACAGACAGACAGACAGACAGACAGACAGACAGACAGACAGACAGACAGACAGACAGACAGACAGACAGACAGACAGACAGACAGACAGACAGACAGACAGACAGACAGACAGACAGACAGACAGACAGACAGACAGACAGACAGACAGACAGACAGACAGACAGACAGACAGACAGACAGACAGACAGACAGACAGACAGACAGACAGACAGACAGACAGACAGACAGACAGACAGACAGACAGACAGACAGACAGACAGACAGACAGACAGACAGACAGACAGACAGACAGACAGACAGACAGACAGACAGACAGACAGACAGACAGACAGACAGACAGACAGACAGACAGACAGACAGACAGACAGACAGACAGACAGACAGACAGACAGACAGACAGACAGACAGACAGACAGACAGACAGACAGACAGACAGACAGACAGACAGACAGACAGACAGACAGACAGACAGACAGACAGACAGACAGACAGACAGACAGACAGACAGACAGACAGACAGACAGACAGACAGACAGACAGACAGACAGACAGACAGACAGACAGACAGACAGACAGACAGACAGACAGACAGACAGACAGACAGACAGACAGACAGACAGACAGACAGACAGACAGACAGACAGACAGACAGACAGACAGACAGACAGACAGACAGACAGACAGACAGACAGACAGACAGACAGACAGACAGACAGACAGACAGACAGACAGACAGACAGACAGACAGACAGACAGACAGACAGACAGACAGACAGACAGACAGACAGACAGACAGACAGACAGACAGACAGACAGACAGACAGACAGACAGACAGACAGACAGACAGACAGACAGACAGACAGACAGACAGACAGACAGACAGACAGACAGACAGACAGACAGACAAAAAAATTTTGAATGCGATTTTCGTTATCAGCAACGCAAATACATCATCTTCCCGAAATCTAGAATTTTTCTTTTGATATTACAAACAGACACTCACTTTTAATTATATTTACTATAGAATTGCATTTGCATCACGATGTTTTCTTTCACCGTAAAGAATGTCGGGTAAATAGCAAATTAATAATTATTAAATAAAATTTTATAATTATTTTAAAAAAAAAATTAAAATAATTTTAAATTATTCTATCCGAGTTCTGGAAGTGCAATATATGAATTCTAAATAAAATATCCAGGAGCAAAATTAATTGCACCGCAACAAAGCGGGTGCAATTAATTTTGCTCCTTTCATCCGGTCGGATTTATTGCTTGTTGGCCTTTAACCTTCAAAGTACCGCGGTTTCTTTCTTGTGGTCATTGTTGCGTTTTAGGATATAAATTTCACAGCAAGAAACCTTAATAAATCTACTGAATTTTAAACTATTTGACATTAATAAATATAAAACAGCTCACCTATAGTTTAGAACTAATTTCTTCGCTCACTTACTATACTAAAATTATAACGAGTAAAGATTTATATTTTTGTATGTCTTGAAATAACTCAAAAACTATTGGACAGATTTCAATAACTATTGCACCATTAAGCTATGTTATCACTGAGTAAGATAGGCTGCGTTTATACTATTTTTTTTTTATTTCACGCGGGAGAACTCGCGAGCAACAGCTAGTAATTTATATTAAGAAGGAGGCGGTTGTTGCTACCATATTATAATACACTAGCTGTTGCCCGCGACTTCGTCCACGCAATATTAAGATGAAAAAGTAGCCCGTCTATGTCAGCTACCCTTCAGGGAAAGTCCGGTCGAAGCGACCCAGCCGTTTCAGAGATTATCCGGAACAAACGCGGCTTGCAGACAGACAGATAGACAGACAGACAGACAAAAAAATTTTGAATGCGATTTTCGTTATCAGCAACGCAAATACATCATCTTCCCGAAATCTAGAATTTTTCTTTTGATATTACAAACGGACACTCAATTTTATTATATGTACATATAGAATTTCATTTGGCATGGTTCGTGCTATATGCATAATAGCTGTTTCACGCGACTTTCGTCAGCGCAGCATTAAAATAAAAAAGACACGAAGTACATAATTAAATTGGCAAAATTTGAATAAAAAGATAACCGCCTGCTTCACCGGTTGCCAACAGTCTTCAGCTGTAAATCATCCAAAACCACCAAAAACTAACTTAAGCGAACAACAGCGGTAGAGCCCGCTTTAACAACTTCGTACGAATGGGCCGGCTCTCCCTTTGCAATACCACGACCACTCAAAAGACATGCGTGAAGTGGGAGCAATTCCACGTTTCGTCAGATGAGTGTCGTGCCGGAGGCCCAACTTTAGTCCCTTTTCCTTCTCACCCTTTTTCTTATAAGAAAAGGATGGAAGGGAAAGTGGATTTGACGGTGGAAGATGCATAGGAAGGGGAAATATTCTGTTTATACCTGCTTCCAGTTGCATTCATTTGCAAATCAGATACATTTACCAGAAACCACCTTAATTGAATAGGATCTCCTTGCCATCCTTTATATCCACCTGTACTTAACCTACAACTTCCTGAACCTGAGGTGAACCACCTGTTACTACCTTCAAGCACCTACTAACATTTGCAACTCCCTTAATCCACCAGAATCTAACTGCAAACGCCTGACACCATCTGCATTCTCTTGTAGTGACATGTAACCTTTTTTTTTTCTGCAACCCCTCACAACCACATAGTCCATGTGTTACTCCAAACTATATTTTATATTTTATTACTATTCAAAATCTCAATTAGATAAGTCAAGGCATTGCGGAATTATCGAGTAAATACGTAAATAACAAATAACTACACATCCCTCCGGAACCCGACATTTTTCGCCGATGAAAAGTATCACACATGTTATTACAGACTATTTTCTATATCTGTACTAAATTTCAGTAAAATATTTTTATCCGCTGCCGGGTTAACGCGTTAACATGTAAATAAGAAAACAACACATACCCTCGGAAACCTAACATTTTCGGGGTAGAAAAGGATTCCACGTGTTACATAATACCATACTATGGTCTGTATCTATACAAAATCACAATAAGTAGTTTAGCCACTACGGACTAATCGTGTAAATATGTAAATAACAAAAAAAACTACATACCCTCGGGAACATGACATTTTTCGGGGATGAACCTTATCCCACTGTGGTCCAGACTTTGTTAAATAAATGTGCCAAATTTCAATAACATAAGTTGAACCGTTGCAGAATTATCGAGTAAACATTAAAAACAAAATTAATGTATCCCACGGGAACCGTAACTATTTCCAGGATAAAAAGTAGCCTATGTGTTCTTCCAGACTATGCTCTACATCTGTGCCGAATTTCCTGGTGATCCGTTCAGCCGTTTAGGCTACAAACTCTAACAAACATCCATCCATAGATCTAAACTTTTTAAAAAATTTAAAATTCATAGTATTTAAGTATGAATTATGATTGCCCACGACTTCGTCCGCGTGGAGTTTAAAGTTCAAAACTTACGTTCGCCCTTTATTTCATCCTATTACCTAAAGTATTATCTTAGTAGTAATCTACGTAATGGACTACTACGGTGAAGGAAAACATCGTGATGCAACCTGCACATATCGGAGAAGAAATTCAAAGATACATATGTGTGAAGTCAACCAAGCCGCAGTGGTCCAGCGTGGTTGACTATGTCCTAGTCACCCTAATTTAGGGTAGGCTCCGAGCCCCTCAGTGGGGACGTATAGTGAGCTGGTGACGATGATGATGATGAACCTACGTAATAACAGAAATCTATTGTTGAAAGATTCCAAATTTCTAAGCCCGGTAGTTTGTGAGCTGATTTTTCGGTTACCCTTATTGTTTGTGTTCGCGATATCTTCTAAACTATTTGTCCAATTTAAATACTGTAAAGGACAATTTTGTTCTACATTAAATTCTCCTGGCAACGAAGGCATTTATTTGGATAAGGATTAATACTGAAACCATTAAAACAACGACGCAAATAGCATGCGATATTTAATTCATTTTGTAAACAAAAAAGTGGTTATTGTAAGAAAACCGTTAAAGATAGATATATGCTATCGCGAACTTTTCTGTAGAACTTTTTGAGATGTACATTTCTTTCATACATCATTTTTATATACCTCTAACGGTTTAGGCAGCGTAAGCCGAGAAAAGTTAAAGTTTAGCATTTTTTTAAACGCCGGCCTCCAGAAACACGCTGTTTATTAATAGTTCCTAAACATTAGTAATAATAAAATATAGCCTATGTTACTCACAGATAAATTACCTTTCTGATGGTGAAAGAATTTTTAAAATCGGCCCAGTGGTTTTTGAGTTATTTCAATACATACAAAAATACAAAAATACAAAAATACAAAAATACAAAGTTTTCCTCTTTATAATATTAGTATAGATAACAAAGTGAAGCGATGGCCGGCCAAGATTGTGTTACTAAGAGCTCGGATCCATTTCCCGAAGGAAATTTGCAATAACATTGAGTTACTGTCCTGGTTTATTTTATACACATTAATAACGGACTTACTTTGTTTTTTATATGACGACATTTATATTTAACAAGAGCGGACGCACACTTGACTAAACCATCGCACAACTAGATGCGATTGTCGATTGTTTCCCAGCCTTCAACTGTTTAGTTGCACAACTAAAAATCGAGTAGTGTGCGCACCGCAATATAAGCTCATAGTAATCAAACCGAGATTAATCAGTTGTGCGTTAGTTAGTTTAATTTTAAGTGCGCATGCTCTAATAATACATCTTAAATACAGTTCTCAGTTAAGGAGTCAAGGCATGATAGATGATTTTGTTGTGTTCATAAAGCATTCATTATTTACTTATGCCTAACGGGTTTTAACTTGTCTGTCTGTAGTTCTTTCAAATATTAATTATTTAATCTTACTAATATTATAAATGTAAAAGTTTAGATGGATGGATTAATGTTTGTTAGAGTTTGTAGCCTAAACGGCTGAACGGATATTGGTGAAATTTGGCATAGATGTAGAGGATAGTCTGGAAAAACACACAGGCTACTCAGTTTTGTTTTTTTTTTTTTAATCTTACGCGAACGGAGTCGCAGGCGAAAGCTAGTTATTAATAGATATTAACTGTTACACTTCAGTATTTCTCGTTCCTAATAGTTACTAAGTCCTTTAGTGATTGGCCTTGAGACTTGCAAAGACTACCTTTCGTAATTGGATTTCACCCAGACACTAAAAAAATGCTTTCGTAATAGATTCATGTTTTTAATTACTTTCATTTCACCTCATTTTGATAATTTCATTTCACCTCATTTTGATAAATTTCACGATTTAACATTCTTGAATAAAAATGTATGAAAGTAGTTGAACTTTTTTGCACCAGAGAATATATGAAGAATTTAAAAAATTCAACACAGCCACTACAGTTGGAATTTTTGAGCACTTCCGAACAGAATTTGTTGCAAATTTTTGCCAAGTGAGCGGTTTTAGTTTTAAATATGCATACATACGAGCATATAAACTTTGTGTTACTTTAAAAATATATTAAGAATGGATACAACTGTCGTATTTATTACGATAAACCAGAAGTACGCTTCTGGTTTTTTTTTATTTCAACGAAAACATTTTTACATGATTGTGTTAACACAGCTTGGTGCCATTAAACATACAATGTTTATATTGGCACTGCACAGTTCACATTTAGAAATATCAGTTAACTACTTGATTATAACCTGACCAGGGAAATAGAAAATGTATTTATGTATACTAATATTATAAAGAGGAAAACTTTGTATTTTTGTATTTTTGTATTTTTGTATTTTTGTATGTATTGAAATAACTCAAAAACCACTGGGCCGATTTTAAAAATTCTTTCACCATCAGAAAGGTAATTTATCTGTGAGTAACATAGGCTATATTTTATTATTACTAATGTTTAGGAACTATTAATAAACAGCGTGTTTCTGGAGGCCGGCGTTAAAAAAATGCTAAACTTTAACTTTTCTCGGCTTACGCTGCCTAAACCGTTAGAGGTATATAAAAATGATGTATGAAAGAAATGTACATCTCAAAAAGTTCTACAGAAAAGTTCGCGATAGCATATATCTATCTTTAACGGTTTTCTTACAATAACCACTTTTTTGTTTACAAAATGAATTAAATATCGCATGCTATTTGCGTCGTTGTTTTAATGGTTTCAGTATTAATCCTTATCCAAATAAATGCCTTCGTTGCCAGGAGAATTTAATGTAGAACAAAATTGTCCTTTACAGTATTTAAATTGGACAAATAGTTTAGAAGATATCGCGAACACAAACAATAAGGGTAACCGAAAAATCAGCTCACAAACTACCGGGCTTAGAAATTTGGAATCTTTCAACAATAGATTTCTGTTATTACGTAGATTCATCATCATCATCGTCACCAGCTCACTATACGTCCCCACTGAGGGGCTCGGAGCCTACCCTAAATTAGGGTGACTAGGACATAGTCAACCACGCTGGACCACTGCGGCTTGGTTGACTTCACACATATGTATCTTTGAATTTCTTCTCCGATATGTGCAGGTTGCATCACGATGTTTTCCTTCACCGTAGTAGTCCATTACGTAGATTACTACTAAGATAATACTTTAGGTAATAGGATGAAATAAAGGGCGAACGTAAGTTTTGAACTTTAAACTCCACGCGGACGAAGTCGTGGGCAATCATAATTCATACTTAAATACTATGAATTTTAAATTTTTAAAAAGTTTAGATCTATGGATGGATGTTTGTTAGAGTTTGTAGCCTAAACGGCTGAACGGATCACCAGGAAATTCGGCACAGATGTAGAGCATAGTCTGGAAGAACACATAGGCTACTTTTTATCCTGGAAATAGTTACGGTTCCCGTGGGATACATTAATTTTGTTTTTAATGTTTACTCGATAATTCTGCAACGGTTCAACTTATGTTATTGAAATTTGGCACATTTATTTAACAAAGTCTGGACCACAGTGGGATAAGGTTCATCCCCGAAAAATGTCATGTTCCCGAGGGTATGTAGTTTTTTTTGTTATTACATATTTACACGATTAGTCCGTAGTGCCTAAACTACTTATTGTGATTTTGTATAGATACAGACCATAGTATGGTATTATGTAACACGTGGAATCCTTTTCTACCCCGAAAATGTTAGGTTCCGAGGGTATGTGTTGTTTTCTTATTTACATGTTAACGCGTTAACCCGGCAGCGGATAAAAATATTTTACTGAAATTTAGTACAGATATAGAAAATAGTCTGTAATAACATGTGTGATACTTTTCATCGGCGAAAAATGTCGGGTTCCGGAGGGATGTGTAGTTATTTGTTATTTACGTATTTACTCGATAATTCCGCAATGCCTTGACTTATCTAATTGAGATTTTGAATAGTAATAAAATATAGTTTGGATTAACACATGGACTATGTGGTTGCGAGGGTTTGCAGAAAAAAAAGGTTACATGTCACTACAAGAGAATGCAGATGGTGTCAGGCGTTTGCAGTTAGATTCTGGTGGATTAAGGGAGTTGCAAATGTTAGTAGGTGCTTGAAGGTAGTAACAGGTGGTTCACCTCAGGTTCAGGAAGTTGTAGGTTAAGTACAGGTGGATATAAAGGATGGCAAGGAGATCCTATTCAATTAAGGTGGTTTCTGGTAAATGTATCTGATTTGCAAATGAATGCAACTGGAAGCAGGTATAAACAGAATATTTCCCCTTCCTATGCATCTTCCACCGTCAAATCCACTTTCCCTTCCATCCTTTTCTTATAAGAAAAAGGGTGAGAAGGAAAAGGGACTAAAGTTGGGCCTCCGGCACGACACTCATCTGACGAAACGTGGAATTGCTCCCACTTCACGCATGTCTTTTGAGTGGTCGTGGTATTGCAAAGGGAGAGCCGGCCCATTCGTACGAAGTTGTTAAAGCGGGCTCTACCGCTGCTGTTCGCTTAAGTTAGTTTTTGGTGGTTTTGGATGATTTACAGCTGAAGACTGTTGGCAACCGGTGAAGCAGGCGGTTATCTTTTTATTCAAATTTTGCCAATTTAATTATGTACTTCGTGTCTTTTTTATTTTAATGCTGCGCTGACGAAGTCGCGTGAAACAGCTATTATGCATATAGCACGAACCATGCCAAATGAAATTCTATATGTACATATAATAAAATTGAGTGTCCGTTTGTAATATCAAAAGAAAAATTCTAGATTTCGGGAAGATGATGTATTTGCGTTGCTGATAACGAAAATCGCATTCAAATTTTTTTTGTCTGTCTGTCTGTCTGTCTGTCTATCTGTCTGTCTGCAAGCCGCGTTTGTTCCGGATAATCTCTGAAACGGCTGGGTCGCTTCGACCGGACTTTCCCTGAAGGGTAGCTGACATAGACGGGCTACTTTTTCATCTTAATATTGCGTGGACGAAGTCGCGGGCAACAGCTAGTATAATAATATACAGTAAATTGTTATTGTATACTAGCTTTTGCACTCGACTTTATCTGCGCGAAATAAAAAATAAATTTAGCCTATGTGTTCTTTCAGACTATATTCTACATCTGTGTCAAATTAAGTTAAAGCAAGAGCGCGTACACACCTTTGACTAAACTGTAGCACAACTGTTTAGTCACGCTTTGATTCCTATGAGCTTATATTGAGGTGCACACACTACTCGAATATTAGGAGTGCAACTAAACAGTTGAATGGTTTGCCAAATAATCGACTATTGCACAACACTTGTGCGATAGTTTAGTCAAAGGTGTGTGCCCGCTCCTAGAGGGAGTCTATTTCTCACAAACACCAATGTTTCCATTTAAAAAAGCTTGTTAAACTCATATGTAACATATAACATAGACATATAACAAAGGAAATAAGTCATATTTCATTAACAACTATAAGTAAAAAACATTACACGAACTCCTTTGTTTAATGTAACTTATCAGGGGACAAAGTTGGAGATGCGACGCCGACGTGCGGTGTGGAGGCAATCTCACGGATTTAATAACTCTCGCTATAGGTGAGGACAAATGCAACTAATGTACTACCTTCACAGACTAATGAATAACAGAGAGTACATTATATTTAAAATATGCTAAATAAACTTTGTGTTATGATTTTATTTAGAAAAACACACAAATGAATATCGTAAAGCTTGGAGGATGTCTATTTCGCGATTTATTTGGAATTTTGCAATTGGTGGTTATTCAATCTCCAGAGAAAAAGATAGCAACAGTTACTCTATATGATTAAATGTATCGTAATTAAAATGAAAAGCCATAAATATTCCCTTGTTCCAATACACTAGGCTAGGTCTTAATCCAGTAATGAGCAAAGGCTTATGATGATGACTAGCCTAACTTTATATCCGGGACTTCGTCTGCGCAGTATTAAAAAAAATATATTAAATGATCTTTGTGTTCTTCCAGACTATGTTCTATACCTGTGCAAAATAACATCGAGATTCATTAAGCCGTTTTACAGACATCCAAACTTTAACATTTATAATATTAATATGGTATGCGTTTATAGGTTTCAGAGTTACTCTGTGCACTCAAAAGCACCTGCAGTAATATAAAACTACGCTTTTAGAGCGCCGTCACACTCGCGCCACTATACCAGACCACGGTTACCTGTGTTAATATTTTACTTCGCGACAATTTCGCGAACACATTTGTTTATTGAAACAAGTTTTATTTAAAAAAACTGTTTTACATAATACACTCAAATGTCTTTTATATTTTATATTAGTCATTTAATCTTACTAATATTATAAATGCGAAAGTTTAGATGGATGGATGTTTGTTAGAGTTTGTAGCCTAAACGGCTGAATGGATCTCGATGAAATTTGGTATAGACATAGAGGATAGTCTGGAAGAACACATAGGCTACTCACTTATGTTTTTTTTAATTCCACGCGGACAGAGTCGCGGGCGAAAGCTAGTTTATTCATAATCCTATCTTATCTTGCTAATGTTATAAATGCAAAAGATTAGATGGATTTGTAAGAGTTTGTCGTCTAAACTGGTGAACGGATCTCGATGAAGTTTGGCATAGATGTAGAGGATAGTCTGGAAGATGTATATTTTTTAATTCCACGCGGACGGAGTCGCGACAAAATCTAGTATATAATATAGAAAACTCCACGTAAATTAAATTTACCAATCTAGATACTGTTAGATTTCATTTTTCTTATGTATTAAATCCCTGATAAATACTGTTCACAATGCAGGCTCCTTTAAACTGGAGAATATCCGTTTATTTAAAAACATAAAGCGATACAAAATCGCAGCTGCTCAGAATGCTACGACGCTGCAGATCTAGACCCTGCCAAAAACTGCCAAGCTTTAATATGCTTGATATATAGAACACGTGTGTTGAATACTTTGTCGAGAAAAGCTTGTATAAAAAGATGCAAAGTTTAAAGCGGCTCTTATGAGGTGACTATTCACCTGCTGACTAATTTAGCCGCAAGTAATTTTAGAAGAGGGCAAACGCTACGCTTTTTGTTATAAGCCCATGGATTTTCGGAACATCAATGAAACAACAGCGATGCCTGTTGACTTCGTGTCTTTACTCCGTAGCTTCTAGTACGAAATTGCGAGCTGTTATAAAGTTTGGATACCTCTATATGTTGTGTGTTTTACATGATATTATCATATTATCACAAGACATTTAGTGTGTGATGCGTTATACTGCAAATTCAATCAGATATCAATTTTTACTTGAGAAATAGTAAGTTGACGTGCAATTTAAGATTTGCTTTTGAGGTGTCATAAGAACGTGCGCACATCTGAAACTAAACTATCATACAACTGTTTAGTCTCGCTTTGATTCCTATGAGCTTATATGGAGGTGCGCAACAACTTCATTTATAGTTGTGTAACTAAACAGTTGAATTGGCTGAGAAACAATCGACAATCGCACAACAGTTCAAAGGTATGCGCCCGCTCTATTGACAGTCGGGAATGAATAGTATTGAAGTTTTGTTTTGTGATTAAGGCATCATCATCATCATCATCAACTTGCCCTTATCCCTTATGGAGGGTCGGCACAGTATGTGTTGCTCTTCCATACATCTCTATCAGCCGTCATATCTGAAACCACTCCTTTCTTAAGCATATCCTCTTTCACACAATCCATCCATACTTTCTTCGGTCTTCATCTTCCTTCTTAGCCATCCACATTCATTCTTAACACTTTCTGGTTTATGTCCCCATCGTCTCGTCGCATAACATGTCCATACCACGCTAACCTTTTGCTTCTCAATTTCTCCACCACTGGCGCTACTTTCAAACTTCCTCTAATATACACATTCTTAACTTTATCCATTCTTGTCACACCACACATCCATCTTAACATACGCATCTCAGCCACATGCAATCTCCTTTCATCCGCAACTTAAGGCGTTATTCAATAATAATTTAATAGTTTTAATCGTCTTGTAATAGTAAAGCCGTATTCCTCTCTTAATATAAGTACCGTGGGTGCAATATTGCAGTAAAATAAATCAAGCAGAGCACAGAGCAGTGTAGGTCAGAGGCTAACAAGCTATAAATTCAGCTGACGAAAGAACAAAATTAACCGCGAGCGCTTCGTGGCTTAGAATTAGAACGCTTATTTGTTTCATTTCTTCTTACAGTTTGTTAAATTAAAGTTCACCTTTTTATTCCAGGTTTTCTTCTATGTCTATTGCTTATATATTATAATATATTTTAATCGGTTTCTGTAAAGTCAAACAATTAAAAAGACTATCAATATCTTCTTATTCATTGGGTTACTAAAAACCTTTTTATAAAAATTAACCTGCTATTGGTTTTAAATTTGTAAATAGTGTTTAAGAAACCAGGCGGTTAAGTACAAGCCACCAAGCATAAATATTCTATTTACTAGCTTTTGCCCGAGACTCCGTCCGCGTGGATTAAAAAAAGACAAAAGTATATATAATAGCCTATGTGTTCTTCCAGAGTATCCTATACATCTACAAATTTCATCGAGATCCGTATAGTAGTTTACGCTACAAGTTCTAAAAAACATTCATCCATCCAAACTTTCGCATTTATAATATAAGTTAGTATGATTAATACACAAATTTAAGTTGTATGAAAATTGTATGATACAGATAAAATCAATTAATATCAATAGATTAATTCTCAATTCAAACAGCCGTCACTGAAGTGGATCGGACACCATTATCTCGATTGTTAGCTCAAGATCGCCTTTGTTGAATGACATCTGAAATTCACTTCAGACTTAATGCGGATTGTAATGTTCATGATAAGATGCAGATATAGTATCAAGATGAATTAAAAGATCTTGGATAGCTGAGTAGTATTTGAGATTATTTATAACAGAAATTGTAAACATATTCAGTTCACAAAGAGATTTTCAGGAGTGATTTTCGCTATTTGGGGCAATTATAAATTTATAGTTGTCGCCCGCGACTCCGTCCGCAAAGAATTAAAAAAATAACCTTATTAGTAGCTATTAGCCTATGTGGTCTTTCAAACTATGTTCTTTTTATTGCTTTTTTTATTTTCTTCAGGAGTGATTTTCGCTATTTGGGGCAATTATAAATTTATAGTTGTCGCCCGCGACTCCGTCCGCAAAGAATTAAAAAAATAACCTTATTAGTAGCTATTAGCCTATGTGGTCTTTCAAACTATGTTCTTTTTATTGCTTTTTTTATTTTCTTCAAGGAAATTGATTCAATATCGTATGCTAAAATCTGCTTGGCTGTAAATCTATCCATTTTCCTTAGCAAAATTTTTCCTCAACGCAAAGATTGACAACATAAATCGAAATTTTATAGGTTATAGTGTCATTATTTACTTTTAGAGCCAACAGGCTTTGCCTTATTCTCCTAGGCATTGCAAACGAAAATATAATATCATTTATTTACATGACAGTAATATTTTTGAATAGTATCAGAAGTTGGGTACGGTCGGTATTATCTCCCGTAGCCGGGGGCCAGCTCCCGAAGGAAATCAGCCCTTATACAGAGTTACTGACTTGGATTACTTTAGAAGACGTTTATAACAATTTCATCTGAACTGACGAGTAGGTCAAACACATTGCTGTTAAATTACCACTAAGGGCTACGCTTAAGATTTAATATTAGAAATTAACTGAGAGCTTGAGTGACCATATAACGATTCTAAGTACGGTGGTACAAAGTAGATATAAGTTATAATCTGTTTGTCCACAATAAGTTAACAAACATTGGTAAGGGGAGAACGACCGAAACTACAAAAATACAAATCTTACCTCTTTATAATATTAGTATAGATAAAGTCTAAATAGATTTAAATATATTAATACAAAAAAAATCAGTTTATTATCGATATCATTAAAATATCTATTTCTTAGTGTACGCGGGAGTGCAGACACAATCATCCTCTAGACATAGACCTAGGGTATGCTTGTCCTCGTTGTAGCATTGCGCGGAGCATTTCTCGTTAGTACAAGAAGGTGCTGAAATAAAGATTTGAAAAAGATTAAAAACTAGTAATAAAAAAAGAGAATGACAATACAAGTAAAAACATTGATCAAAAGACAACTGGTATAGTCAGATAATTTGACGGCGGAATACAATATTCAATACTAAAGAACGATCCGAAAATCATTTTTATAACACTTCAAGATAGGGCTTATTTTTCTATTGCATAAGCAATTGTAAAAATGCTTGAAATATTAATTAATACTACCGCACATATAAGGAAATATAATTGGATATTGAATTAGGTAATACATTGTCTCAATCCACTCCACAGCATTGACACTTGTATATTGTATACATTCAATACTATTATACAAGTGTCACAAGTATCTAAACCAGTATATAAAAGTGTCTGTTGTCGAAAATATAAGTGAATGTAATCACACTTACTCTGTTTCAATTTATTGTTAGTGCAGCTTTTACCGGTGCCGCACATTTTCTGACCCGTACTTAGACAGTAACATACGCTACAAGTGTCATCTTCTATCCAGAGCTTCCCAACTTCACATTCATTTGCTGAAAGCAGATTATTTTTTAAATTTTGTTGCTTAATTGCACTCCCAATTTAAGGTTATAATTTGAGTCATAAGTATTATTGTTGCCTTAATAGATTTGATATTGTAGATTTGTATAAATAGTAGGGCTTATTTCCAAAGTACAGTCCATAATTAACTTGAAAGAAATGATTTTAATTGTATAAACGTAATTAACTTTAACAACTAGAGTACTGATCCCGGCAGAATGGCGCGCTCTATTACGTCAGAATGACAGTGACAGCTGTCATAGGGACGGGACGTATCCAATGATCTAGTGTTGCGCTAATCCAGCGCAGTACTGATTTTCTTCTTAAGAGTATACATTTACAAACCTTTACAAAAATTGTATACGCCTTCGGTTTTCAAAGTATGCTTATAACCTTGAATATATACATATACGAATATATATTTTTAAACAGAAGGCCAGTACAAGTTTGTAAAATTTTGTAAATGTATCTTTTGCAGCTGAATGTACAGAAATAAAGTGTGAACTCGAAGTGAAAACATCTGTGTTTTAAACTAATTTATTTATTTCAATCAATCTATCATCCTAGTTAAGTCATTTCCTAGTTAAGGAGACAAAGGGATCCTGTAATCAATGATTATACAATAAAGAATCTTTATTTATTTATTATTATTATTTATTTCAGTCAATCTATTCTAATCTTATTATTACGGAATTTTTACATACACTCCTTTTAAAATGGTGTCTTCTAAATAATTTAAAACTATACAACACAAATAAAATTTAAATTGTAAGCGCTCATTATTTCCTTGTACATCA
The DNA here is from genome assembly GCA_029286645.1 of Papilio protenor. Lineage (NCBI taxonomy): Eukaryota > Metazoa > Arthropoda > Insecta > Lepidoptera > Papilionidae > Papilio > Papilio protenor. The sequence goes on along the minus strand of JAGSMZ010000044.1, from coordinate 2,253,070 downwards.
AAAAATTGTGAAAGCATTAATGACATTTCTCAAGTAGTTAAGATTTAAAATGTACTTAGGAAAATTATTCTTAGTGAACTTAATGTACTTGAGAAGACAAAGACAGTACTTGTATAATTTTACTAAGAAAGTATTCAATTGAATTCTCCATCTCTAGAGAATCAGGGATATAAAACAATTGCATTACAGCAAATGCAATTGTAATTTTAAAGTATAGTTAATCATTAAATATGAAGTAAAATATTAAAACTATTAATAAAAAAGAGAATGACAATACAAGTAAAAACATTGATCAAAAGACAACTGGTATAGTCAGATAATTTGACGGCGGAATACAATATTCAATACTAAAGAACGATCCGAAAATCATTTTTATAACACTTCAAGATAGGGCTTATTTTTCTATTGCATAAGCAATTGTAAAAATGCTTGAAATATTAATTAATACTACCGCACATATAAGGAAATATAATTGAATATTGAATTAGGTAATACATTGTCTCAATCCACTCCACAGCATTGACACTTGTATATTGTATACATTCAATACTATTATACAAGTGTCACAAGTATCTAAACCAGTATATAAAAGTGTCTGTTGTCGAAAATATAAGTGACTGTAATCACACTTACTCTGTTTCAATTTATTGTTAGTGCAGCTTTTACCGGTGCCGCACATTTTCTGACCCGTACTTAGACAGTAACATACGCTACAAGTGTCATCTTCTATCCAGAGCTTCCCAACTTCACATTTATTTGCTGAAAGCAGATTATTTTTTAAATTTTGTTGCTTAATTGCACTCCCAATTTAAGGTTATAATTTGAGTCATAAGTATTATTGTTGCCTTAATAGATTTGATATTGTAGATTTGTATAAATAGTAGGGCTTATTTCCAAAGTACAGTCCATAATTAACTTGAAAGAAATGATTTTAATTGTATCACCGTAATTAACTTTAACAACTAGAGTACTGATCCCGGCAGAATGGCGCGCTCTAATACGTCAGAATGACATTGACAGCTGTCATAGGGACGGGACGTATGCCAATGATCTAGTGATGCGCTAATCCAGCACAGTACTGATTTTCTTCTTAACAGTATACATTTACAAACCTTTACAAAAATTGTTTAAGCCTTCGGTTTTCAAAGTATTTTTATAACCTTGAATATATACATATAGTAATACATTTTTTGAAACAGAAGGCCAATACTAGTTTGTAAAATTTTGTAAATGTATCTTTTGCAGCTGAATGTACAGAAATAAAGTGTGAATACGAAGTGAAAACATCTGTGTTTTAAACTAATTTATTTCTTTTAATCAATCTATCATCCTAGTTAAGTCATTTCCTAGTTAAGGAGACAAAGGGATCCTGTAATCAATGATTATACAATAAAGAATCTTTATTTATTAATTTATTATTATTCATTTCAGTCAATCTATTCTAATCTTATTATTACGGAATTTTTTCATACACTCCTTTTAAAATGGTGTCTTCTAAATAATTTAAAACTATACAACACAAATAAAAATTAAATTGTAAGCGCTCATTATTTCCTTGTACATCAAAAAATTGTGAAAGCATTAATGACATTTCTCAAGTAGTTAAGATTTAAAATGTACTTAAGAAAAGTATTCTTAGTGAACTTAATGTACTTGAGAAGACAAAGACAGTACTTGTATAATTTTACTAAGAAAGTATTCAGTTGAATTCTCCATCTCTAGAGAATCAGGGATATAAAAGAATCGCATTACAGCAAATGCAATTGTAATTTTAAAGTATAGTTAATCATTAAATATGAAGTAAAATATTAAAACTTAAAACTCACGTGTTTGTGACAGTAATCCAGGAACAATCTCTGAAAATTAGACATTTATGACAATTAGACATTTATGCACATTATTTAATTTATTTTTTACACACCAAAAACTACAGTAATTGTTATTCAGAAAACCAAACTACAAGACATCAAACTATACAGTGACGATTGCTGGCGATGTTCCATCACAAGACATGTAACAACAACGCTTACTATGCAATAACCAAGGCTACAGTTGTCTTACAATAAATGGATCAAAACATCTTGAACCATTGTATATTTACAAGAACTGTACGTTCATTGCAATATGCTATGTTTCTGTAACTGCTACACCGCGCAAGATGGCGACTTTACTTTAATTAATATTACCTATACTAATATTACAAAAATGAAAGATTTGTATTTTTGTATGTATGGAAGTAACTCAAAAACTACTGGGACGATTTCAAAAATTTTTGGACCATTAAAAAGCTACGTTATCAGTGAGTAACATAGGCAATATTTTTTTAACTTAACGCGGGCGAAGTCGCGACCAACAGGCAGTTAATATTATAAAAATAGACATATTTACCGGAACAACTTTTATATTCATGCCAGCAGGCCCATCGACCATTGTCTTTGCACTTGCATCCTTCGCAACGAGATGGCACGCCTTGTATGAACTCATGGCCCGGTGTGCAGGTCTCTATACTTTTGTCTGGAACAATGAAATTGACGAATTGTTTTTTAGTATAATAATATTTTCAAACTATTTTAACATAGATGTAACAAAGAATGCATACATAAAGAAGGGCCACCGGAACTGATATTAAGAGCATCAATTAAAGAAGAAAAACTAAATATTGTAAAAAATATAAATAAACAGAACGACAAAGTCTCTGACGACTAGAATGTCAGGGGTGTACGAGAGGGAGGCACAGCGCCTCCCAAAAAAAAACAAATCCTTCCTCTTTATAATATTAGTATAGAAGTATAGATAGCCAATATTACTTACAGATAAAATACCTTTCTAACGGTGAAAGGATTTTTAAAAGTGGTTTTTGAATAATTTAAATACATACAAAAAAAACAAATCCTTCCTCTTTATAATATTAGTATAGAAGTATAGATAGCCAATATTACTTACAGATAAAATACCTTTCTAACGGTGAAAGGATTTTTAAAAGTGGTTTTTGAATAATTTAAATACATACAAAAAAAACAAATCCTTCCTCTTTATAATATTAGTATAGAAGTATAGATAGCCAATATTACTTACAGATAAAATACCTTTCTAACGGTGAAAGGATTTTTAAAAGTGGTTTTTGAATAATTTAAATACATACAAAAAAAACAAATCCTTCCTCTTTATAATATTAGTATAGAAGTATAGATAGCCAATATTACTTACAGATAAAATACCTTTCTAACGGTGAAAGGATTTTTAAAGTGGTTTTTGAATAATTTAAATACATACAAAAAAAACAAATCCTTCCTCTTTATAATATTAGTATAGAAGTATAGATAGCCAATATTACTTACAGATAAAATACCTTTCTAACGGTGAAAGGATTTTTAAAGTGGTTTTTGAATAATTTAAATACATACAAAAAAAACAAATCCTTCCTCTTTATAATATTAGTATAGAAGTATAGATAGCCAATATTACTTACAGATAAAATACCTTTCTAACGGTGAAAGGATTTTTAAAGTGGTTTTTGAATAATTTAAATACATACAAAAAAAACAAATCCTTCCTCTTTATAATATTAGTATAGAAGTATAGATAGCCAATATTACTTACAGATAAAATACCTTTCTAACGGTGAAAGGATTTTTAAAGTGGTTTTTGAATAATTTAAATACATACAAAAAAAACAAATCCTTCCTCTTTATAATATTAGTATAGAAGTATAGATAGCCAATATTACTTACAGATAAAATACCTTTCTAACGGTGAAAGGATTTTTAAAGTGGTTTTTGAATAATTTAAATACATACAAAAAAAACAAATCCTTCCTCTTTATAATATTAGTATAGAAGTATAGATAGCCAATATTACTTACAGATAAAATACCTTTCTAACGGTGAAAGGATTTTTAAAGTGGTTTTTGAATAATTTAAATACATACAAAAAAAACAAATCCTTCCTCTTTATAATATTAGTATAGAAGTATAGATAGCCAATATTACTTACAGATAAAATACCTTTCTAACGGTGAAAGGATTTTTAAAGTGGTTTTTGAATAATTTAAATACATACAAAAAAAACAAATCCTTCCTCTTTATAATATTAGTATAGAAGTATAGATAGCCAATATTACTTACAGATAAAATACCTTTCTAACGGTGAAAGGATTTTTAAAAGTGGTTTTTGAATAATTTAAATACATACAAAAAAAACAAATCCTTCCTCTTTATAATATTAGTATAGAAGTATAGATAGCCAATATTACTTACAGATAAAATACCTTTCTAACGGTGAAAGGATTTTTAAAAGTGGTTTTTGAATAATTTAAATACATACAAAAAAAACAAATCCTTCCTCTTTATAATATTAGTATAGAAGTATAGATAGCCAATATTACTTACAGATAAAATACCTTTCTAACGGTGAAAGGATTTTTAAAAGTGGTTTTTGAATAATTTAAATACATACAAAAAAAACAAATCCTTCCTCTTTATAATATTAGTATAGAAGTATAGATAGCCAATATTACTTACAGATAAAATACCTTTCTAACGGTGAAAGGATTTTTAAAAGTGGTTTTTGAATAATTTAAATACATACAAAAAAAACAAATCCTTCCTCTTTATAATATTAGTATAGAAGTATAGATAGCCAATATTACTTACAGATAAAATACCTTTCTAACGGTGAAAGGATTTTTAAAAGTGGTTTTTGAATAATTTAAATACATACAAAAAAAACAAATCCTTCCTCTTTATAATATTAGTATAGAAGTATAGATAGCCAATATTACTTACAGATAAAATACCTTTCTAACGGTGAAAGGATTTTTAAAAGTGGTTTTTGAATAATTTAAATACATACAAAAAAAACAAATCCTTCCTCTTTATAATATTAGTATAGAAGTATAGATAGCCAATATTACTTACAGATAAAATACCTTTCTAACGGTGAAAGGATTTTTAAAAGTGGTTTTTGAATAATTTAAATACATACAAAAATACAAAAATACAAATATTTCCTCTTTATAATATTAGTATAGAAGTATAGATAGCCAATATTACTTACAGATAAAAAACCTTTCTAACGGTGAAAGGATTTTTTAAAGTGGTTTTTGAATAATTTAAATACATACAAAAATACAAATCCCTCCTCTTTATAGTATTACTAGCTTTCGCCCGCGACTCCGTCCGCGTAGAATTAAAAAAAACAAAAGAGAGTAGCCTATGTGTTCTTCCAGACTATCCTCTACATCTGTACCAAATTTCGTCAAAATCCGTTCAGCCGTTTCGGCTACAAACTCTAAGAAACATCCATCCATCTAAACTATCTCTTTATAATATTAGATTAATCAAGAATTTAAAAATAGAATAGAAAAACAATTGCTCATCTACTATTAAAAATGGCGTAGAATTAAAAAAAATATAGACATACCTGGATCTTCTCCTCTCAGATCTTCAAAATCCACGTCCTTTTTCAAATTTCTCCTAAATGTTATATTATCGTATTTTGCGTAATAATTCTTGATAGTTTTTTTAGGAAATTGGTATCTATTGGCTGGAAAGCAATTTTAGGTTACCTACCTTTTGAAATATGTCAAAAGACAAAATATTAAAAATTATTTTTTACAAGAACTCTTTTTATACCTACCTTCAACACTGGAATACCATTTGTCAATATCATCTTGGCAAACAATTTGGTTAACGATCTGCAAAATATTAAATATTGAAATAATAAAATTTCAATGTACAGTCGCCTTCTTTCTCGGTGTATTACTTTTAAACCGACTATCGATTAAACGTCGAATCGTTGAAGGATTAATGCTGGGTTTCTGATGTTCCCATTTATTTTATCACTATTTGTCGCTCGCGACTTAGTCCCCGTGAAATTAAAAAATAATAAAACATACAGCCTATGTTACTCATAGATAAATTACCTTTCTAATGGGGAAAAAATTTTTGAAATCGACCCAGTAGTTTTTGAGTTATTTCAATATATTCAAAAATACAAATATTTCCTCTTTATAATATTAGTATAGATTACCTATTGATTCTTTAGTGTTAGATTTACCTATGTTTCAACGGAGTAAAACTGAAGTTAGACACTCATTTCATGAAGTTATCGAACCAAAATCACTATCGAACAGTTAAACGTAGCTCGGAAACCAGCCATAAGTTGGTAAATGTTGAAGCAACAACGTACATTATGCAATATACAGAGGTTACAGACTATACTTTTTGCTATTTAAATCACATCATCAATATCATAAATAAAAATTTATAATGACATCAATGTTATATTGCGAATTGCAAGGCAATTTTTTAATATAACTGAAACACGGCGAACGAAGTTAACTGTACTTTAACTTTGTTTCACATTTTATTCAGTTTAAAATACTTACCCAAATCAAAAGAAAAGCCTCTAAATAACAACATCTTCGTTGCATCTTCACAGACATAATGAAAAAAGGAACCATAAAAATTCATAATCAAATAGCAATGCGCACATTCCAACCATTGCTAATTTATCTAATCAGACATTAATTGAACGTAATAACGCGATTTTTCATGTCTGTAAATAAAGCATATTAAACATAAGAAAATCACTATTTATTTACTGCCGTATCCATTCCAAAATTTGTGGTAATCTTACTAATATTATAAATGCCAAAGTTGATGGATGGATGTTAGATTTTGTAGCCTAAACGGCTGAACGGATCTCGATGAAATTTGGCACAGTTGTAGAGGATAGTCTGAAGGAACACATAGGCTACTTGCTTTTGTTTTTTTTATCCCGCGCGGACGTAATCGCAGGCGAAAGCTAGTTCAGTAATAAACCTTTTACTTACCACAATTTTAAACATTAGTAGGAAAAACGTCAGTAATTCAGTTAAAAAGGTAAACTATAAACAAGAAACCACATTTCGGTCGTATACTTTGCTTTTAAAATTTTTAAATCAGAGTAGCACTTAACTAAAGGGGAATTTGAAACGTTTCCTCAAGAAAAAGTTGAATAAAAAACCTTGCTCCTTGAAGCATTTAAGTTCTCACTAAAGAAAACTACATTTAAAATGGTACAACTGCTGAGGAAATTGTGTAAGTCGTTAATGTATAAGAGGTTTATTCTGCAATTTAAAGTACATTTTTAATTAAATATTTAAATTAGAATTCATTTAAAGGAATATAAAACTTACACGTGTGTAAATCAGCTCTGAGCTGGTTCAAAAAATCAGCTAAACCGTTGAGCTACGGCTCAATTACTAAATTAGCAGCTCATGACTCATTGTACAATAAATGTGAGCGGTGACTCGTAACTCACGAAAATCATACCTCTACAGGCAGAAATTGAGCTTATCTGCGAACCGGCACACTGATCTGCTTCACCATGCGAACAGTGAACTAATCTGCAGGTCATCAATTTTTGTTGAGCTACCGCTACACTATATTGTAAGTTTTCACTAGTGATTCATACTAAAATATAACATCGTCATTTCTAGAAGTAAGTAAAGATATGTAAGTTTTGGATTATAAGACAGACGTGTCTGGGGGCTCGACAGTGGCTCTTGTCAAGGAAGCACAACCGCACTCCTCCTTTTCTCGCATACTTACATCATCACCAGCTCACTATACGTCCCCACTGAGGGGCTCGGAGCCTACCCTAATAAGTGGTGACTAGGCCATAGTCAACCACGCTGGCCCACAGCGGGTTGGTTGACTTCACACATATCTTTAAATTTCTTCGCTGATTATGTGCAGGTTGCATCACGATGTTTTCCTTCCCCGTAAGAACTTTGGGTAAACTTACATGAACACTTCAAAAACCTTCCGTCAAAACAAGTCTTCTAATAATAATGCAAATATCTATTTTAAAAACTCCACTTACATACAAGTTACAAAATGTATGTTTAAGTTACAATGTCAACTTTCTCAGCAATACGGTAAAGTAGGAATACCTGAAACTTTTATTAGTGAAGTGAACTTAAAACTTCGCAACGGTCGTAAAGTTGTCGAAGTTAACTCGACTCCGCTGCAACATGCCATAAGTCGTCAACTATTTTACGATACTGCTAACTTAGTAAAACTAAGTTGGGTATCGTGATATCCTGAACAAGGTAATACTATACTAAATAGAAACCAGCACGTCTGCGAAGAAATTCATACTCAGATGACAACGCTCAGAATGTATGTACTTATATATACTAATATTATAAAGAGAAAAGATTTGTTATTTTTGTATGTATTGAAATAACTGAAAAACTACTAGGTCGATGTCAAAAATTATTTCACTATTAGAAGGCTACGTTATCAGGAAGTAACTCAGGCTATACTTTTTATTATTTTTTAAATTTCACTAGTACTAGCATTTAACAGCAAGTTACTTAAATATAGGATAAACAAATCAATTTGAAAGGACAATTTAGAAGTTAAGAACAAGAAATTAAGTTAATCTATTAATTTATCTACAAATCAAATAATATATTTTTTTATATATCAAACGTATCTATTATTTTTTATTATAGTAAATAAACTTTAAAATGATTTACATCGTTTGCCTACAGGATCTAGTCTCTTTTAGAGCGTGCGCACACCTTTGACTAAGCTATCACACAACTATTTAGTCGCGCTTTGATTCCTATGAGCTTATATGGAGGTGCGCACACTACTCGATATAAGTTGTGCAACTAAACAGTTGAATGGTCTGCGAAACAATCGACAATCGCAGAACAGTTTTGCGATTGTTTAGTCAAAGGTTACCGCTCTTAAAAACTCCTTTAGAATTCGTAAATTGTACAAAACAGTAAAAGTTATACTTTAAAATGTTCCATGCAACTTACAATATTGCAGTCTCAAGTAATGTTACTTTAGCACGCTCTTCGACCTCGCAAGCCTGTTGGAGTTAGTTCGTGGTTTTCTTCACAGACAAGTGGCATCATGGCTCTTTTAACTAGTTTTCTTACTGGAACTACTTGGTTAGAACTTCCTCAAATACTTGAGGAATTTTCTAAGAATAAATTACTGATGCTTAATGTTTCATGGAACTAAAATAATCTACTTTTAAAGTCAGACTAAACTTGAAGGAATACATTTTAATTAAAATACATTTCATAGTCAACTAGCTTTCGCCCGCAATTCTTTCGCGTGGTATTAAAAAAACAAAAGTGAGTAAGCCTATGTGCTCTTCCAGAATATCCTCTGCATCTATACCAAATTTCATCGAAATCCGTTTAGGCTACAAATTCTAACAAACATCCATCCATCTAAACTTTCGCATTTATAATATTAGTATGATTAGTATGATTGGTTTTTAGGTAATTTAGAAAATGATAGAGTAAGGCTTAATTTTTAATTTATTAAATTATTTTTTTTTAAACAAAGCTTCAAATGTACCGATTAGTGCTAAAATATAATAAACAATTTCAATTTAACAAATTGAATTATTTGCAGTTTATTGTTGGTAGAAATCCTTTTAAAAATATCACGAAATAATCCTAGAACATTTAAAACAAAGCGAAAAATAATCAAAACTCAGTACAGTAAAAAAATCAGCAAAAATTGTCGGCAATTTCATAAAGATCTTTCATTTTACATTTGTCATCTTTGCGATTTCTTAGCGGCTTTGTATTCAAATTAATTCACCGACTCCATGAATCGTTTTAGCGCGAAATTTAGCGCGTTTTTTATTAGGTTTTTATTTGCTTTTTCTGTTTTATGATGTCTACAATATACTTTCATTTTGTTTGTTATGAAATACTGGCTGTCGCAACCCACTCTGTTGCATATAATTAAAGAAAAACAAACGTATCTGTTCTTCAAGACTATGTTCTACATATATGCCAATTTCATCGAGATTTGTTCAGCAGTTTAAGCTACAAACTCTAACAAACATCCATCCATCTAAACTTTCGCATTTATAATTAGTAAGATTTACATACATGGTTTCTTACAAGATATTACTTGTTAAGGACTACAACTTTATTGTGGCTTAATTTAAAATGAAGAATTATAATCCGTATAATAAATTGATGCACCTTTCTAAAACCAAACACCTGTGTGATAAAATAAATGTGCAATTTACATCTATACTAATATAATAAAGCATAAACACACACTACTTCGTGGCATAAGATGTCAGCAATCGCAGCATATTTTTGAATAACTTTCTTTAATAAAAAGCCCTACACTTACGACACGCTTTAGGCTGTATATTTTTACGCTATTAAACTTGGGGGATATATAAATTGGATAAAATACTAATGTGGGAAAGGGACCATAAACTACAAGCTGCCAACATTAAGGAAGCAAGGTTATTATATTAATAGTAATTTTGACATTTGCATTTGAAAATTTGATAAATATAAGCAATAAAATTAATTTTCTATAATTTCATGCGGATAAAGCCGCATGGGAACAGCTAGTTTCATATATTTTTTAACGAAAAAGTCTTTTCAATTATCTATGCCTTCGTTGGAATAACTAAGAAGGCCTGAGTAAACACTTGGAGTTCTAAGCCGCGTAAAGAATCGACGCGTTGAAATAGATAAGGGGGAGTTTCATGAATTATTTACGCCTTTCTGTAGGTTTCGTTTCGCGACCCATTGTTCGGGATCTCTTCGTGTGAAAGGCTTGTTTAATGGAGTTTTTATAGCATAGTATACTAGTATTCTTTCAAACCGTCATAACTACATACGTTGAATTTTTAAAAGTAAAGTAAACGAAGATTCGAAGGCCTTAAAAATTTGTGTTTCAAACACATTTTAGGTTAAAAATACGTCAGTCCTTTTACACTGTAAATCTGGCGTTGTTTGATTTTGAATTGAAACTTATATAAAAACATATTGATCTATCCTTTTCACTCCTTTGGATAATATAGAGATAGCGATATAATTTTGTTTTATTTCGCAAGTGGAAATCTGCAATTACTTTCTACCTCGCATTTTGTAATGCTCTAAAATATAAATTAAAAAGCAGTGCAATTGAAACTGAAAAAAAACTCTATTTTTTTGTGTTTTTTGTAGAAACATAAATTTGCGTCAAAATAGGAACCTATGGAAAACAAACATATTGAACACCGCACTTAATATATAAAACCTCGATTTATTTATTCAACAGATGACGTTAACATAAAAATGTTATTTTAATTCCACATTGTTTTCAATACAAAGCGAAATTTTCGTTAATTGATCGCTTTCAGTGTGCGACGAGAGCGGACAAATTAATTAATCTTTTTGTTCGATTTTCAAAAATGACAAATTTATTTTTACCGTCATCAAAATAATTCAAATATATATTCAACCTTAACACATTGCAATAAGGTTCTATTAATAATTCATTAAGTTTTGCAACTGTAAAGTTTTCGTTTGTTTTGTATTGTTAAGGCTTGTTTACACAGATGCAATTTGTTTGCATTGTTTTTAATAAAGATATAAATGTGGTAGGAAATGTTCTTAAATGCGTATATTATATACCGGATTGGTCGCTTCTAGACCAGCACGATGCTGCCCATCACGCTAGTACTGCTCGTTGTTACGGTAAGTTTTTTTTTAGTAAACTATTAAAAACAATCGCTTTAGCTTATTTTGACTCCTGATATAATTATTCACCAAGAGAAAACATTTAATAAGTCATATTTATCGAAGAAAATTTACATTGAAAAAATACAGTGGTAGAGCCCGCTTTAACATCTTCGCACGAATGGGCCGGCTCGCCCGGTGAAATACCACGACCACACAGAAGACAGGCGTGAAATGGAAGCAATTCCGTGTTTCGTCTGATGAGTGTGGTGCCGGAGGCCTAATTTAAGTCCGTTTCTCTTTACCACACTTTTCTTATCAGGAGAGAATGGGAAGAGGAAGTGGATTTGACGGTGGAGGAGATGCATAGGAAGGGGAAATATCCTCTTTATATGCGTCTCCTCCTCCGTCGAACAAGGGTAGGCAACGCATCTACAATTGCGGATGTCTATGGGCAGCCGTCGCTTCGCCATTTTGTCGGATTCAGGTGGCCGCTTGCTCGTTTGCCACCTTATTTTATATAAAAAAAAATTACAGTAACTAGGAAATAACTCTGGAAAAAAAATAGAAAAAAATCATAATTTTTTCTTTAAATAATTCATCGATCAAGTCCTAGGGGTACTAGCAGTTCAAAAGACTATTACTTGTCATTTGTTTAAAAAAAAACATGCGTAAAAAATTCCAAACTAAAGGTATCTACGAAAGTATTCAGATTTAAGAATATCTTGAAGAAAAAAAAATCTTTTTATCTCCAATATTTCCTCTCGTACATCAACAAGCTATCAATAACCGTTTGCGACGAATATTCTGATTTCCATACAAATATGTTCGCGGCTCGAATCAGGCACAATGCGTATTGAAAACGAGGCTTTGCCTCTGACATGTTGGTTTGTGAATTACAGATAAAAAAGCAATCTTCTCTCTTTATTGCGAATTGTAAATTATTTCAGATCATTTCGCAAAACATTTTTGTGAAAATTACTGTCAAATGCATTGTATTTGCTTATAAGAATAATCACAATCTTCTTATCAATATTATAAATGCGAAAGTTTAGATGGATGGTTGGATGTTTGTTAGAGTTTGTAGCCTAGAGGTCTGAACGGATTTCAATGAAATTTGGTATAGATGTAGATGATTGTCTGGAAGAACACATAGGCTACTAACTTCTGTTTTTTTTTTTTATTTCATGCGGACGGAGTCGCGGGCGTAAGCTAGTACTATTATATATACTAAAATATCTACGGATTGACAGATCTTGTTGAAATTTGGTACAGATATAGAACATAGAGTAGAAGAACATAGGCTTTTTCAATTCTCCGCGGACAAAGTCACGGGGACATCTAATTTATTAAAAGACTAGCTTTCTAGAATTAAAAAAAATAGCCCATATGTATTCAAGATTATTTTCTACGTCTATGCTAAATTTCATCGAGATATGTTGATCGTTTAAGGTTACAAACTCTAACAAATATCCATCCAAACTTTAGCATTTTAATAAGATAATGGATGTTAGAAAAAAGCATAAGTATAATTATGCAAATGAACCCGGTTTATATTGGTTAAATGTCAGCTGTAATTAAAGACCTTTTTACGAGTGTCGTAAAAGTTTCACAGCAATTACGTAAATACAGTACGAAAATAAAGATTTCTTTTTAAATAACTCAAACTATATATCAGAATTTAGTAACACCATGTATATGTTAGATTTAGAGAACGCGTTCATATTAGCACATCAATCCACAGCTCTATGAATATTTAATTCTATAAATATTCATGCTCGAAAATCTCTCACAAGTACTGTCGACTGTGGATATACATTGCACTTACAATTTAAACATGATATAAATAAACATTAATAAATACTTGAAAATATTAGAGGAAGTTTGAGAGTAGCCCCAGTGATTTAAAGAGTAAAAGGTTAGCGTGGTATGCATGTTATGAGGGGGCATGAATCGCATGTAACAAGAAGGATGTTAGTTATGAATGTTGAGTGTACACCGGCAGAGGTAGACATAGAAAGAGTTGGATGGATTGAGTGAAAGGTGATATGATCAAGAAGGAAGTGATGACTGAGATGACGGATGATAGTTATTTGGAGGACTAAACCCGGTGAGCCGACCCTACGGGAGAAGGATAAGTTAGGGGAGATGATGATGATGAAATACTTGAAATACATTTCAGGTAAATAAAAAGATAAGCAATCGATTGTTTTTAGGCTGTTCTGATTTTTTCGCCAACGAGTATAATCGATTTTACACCAAAAGGTGATAGGTATTCGTTAATTGACAGTCTTTGCAAAGTTTGTGAAACATTGCCAAATATTGGCAGTTGGTTAAACTCTGTTTTGCAATATAAGCCAACTCCAGACAGCTCCCGTGGGATAGTCAACCGGACAACTGTCATCGTTTAATCCCTTGCATTGGGATTACTATTTCAGTTAGCGTGGAACAATATTTGAATGAATATTTATTTTTAACTGTAATTCTTATTAGTCTGATTTTGTAAACTAACGTGTGTGTAAAGTGATGAAGTTGATGTCAGAATTAGGTCTTTTGTTACCTCTACGTTTAGGTATTCTTAAATTATGAACCCCTAAACACGTAAAAGACACTACGATATTGCTGTTTAACATTTACATTTGCCTGCTTTGAAGATAGGTCGGTAAATCGTAGTCAACTTTCAGTCTACCAGCTTAAGAAGTCTACTTCTAGTAGACTCTGTAATGCCAGAAGATGAGGTAATTAAGGATGTTTTGTTGTTACAGAGCGTATTTGCTGCTCCATCAGTGACCGTCACCCAGTACAACGTTAATGACATCCCACCTGTCGCTGACAATGGCAAACCAAGGTAAGAGATCCTTCTCTAACTTAGAGTCTGCTTCAAGAGTCGTTAAGAACTTTCAAAGAGACCCTTAGATGAATAGCGCCCGCTGATCTTTGAATAAACTATCGCACAACGGTTTAGTCACGCTTTAATTCCTATGAGCTATGCAGGTGCGCATACTACTCGACTTTTAGATGTGCAACTAATCAGTTGAATGGTCTGCGAAACAATCGACAATCGCACAACAGTTGTGAGATAGTTTAGTCAAAGGTGTGCGTGCTCTAAGTACGAGAAATCTAGGAGAATCTAAGAAAATAACGGCGGTTAGTACTCAAAATCTTGTTTCCTTTAGCTCAAGCATCGAGAATGCGTTCGACGTTCTGAGCGACGGTGGCGACACCAACATCTACATCCTGACCATCCGTCAGATCCTTAACGATCTGGCCAACCAGTCCGACCCTAAGAGCAAGGCGATCGCTGTCGGTCAGGCCATCGCCATCCTCGGCGAGCTGGTCTATGGTAACCCTGGTGATGCTTGCGCCGCCGCTGAGGTAATATATTACCCATTAAAACTATTAGAATTATGTGATAGAGGAACTTAAAAGAATGGGCCTAAGTATTCTTGCGACACTTGACCTTTTCTATCAAGTGAAATACATCACACATTTTGTAGCATTAACTAAAAATTATACGAATACATGGAAGTTTGAGTTGAAACCTCATAAAGAGCTGGAAAACAAATTATAAAGTCTTGACTTTAAATAAGAATTAACTGTGATGAACATAGAGAGGAAGACGATAAACTTTAACAATTTCGATTTATAAAATAGTTCTAAAGAAATAACGTATAAAAATTGCAAATTCCTCAGCATTTCATTGTTTTCTAGCTTGTGAATGCATACACTAGCGGCAACAAAGCGGCCATTCGCGCCGCTCTCATCAACTTCATCCAGAGTCTGATCGCCAACATCGACGCCTTTGTTCAGCTCATCTTGAACCCCAACTCCGTCAGATACGGTGTAAGTAACTTCTTCTGCCAACTCTAAAGGCAGAGAGATCATAACTGCTATTCCATTTCATATTGTTTTTCAAATCAGGAGACGACTCGTTCAGATTTATGGTGCCTACAAAATAATTCTGACAAGTAAATATACATTACTAGCTTTCGCCCGCGTCGCCGTCCACGTGGACCTAAAAAAAACAAAAGTGAGTGGCCTATGTGTTCTTCCAGGCTATCCTATACGAAATTTCATCGAAATCCGTTCAGCCATTTAGACTACAAACTCTAACAAACATCCATCCATCTAAACTTTCGCATTTGTAATATTAGTATGATTAAAAATGTTCCGTTATCTTCAAAGTTAAAAATGGTGAAGATGGTGAAATGACAAAGTTACCGATGGTAAAAACCAGTGGATTATCTTGATAAATATCTCACTAAATCTGTATAATAAACATTTGAACGTTTCTTCTAAATACAGTGAATATAAAATCCTCTGCATAAATTCAAGCACATTACAAGCTTGCAATATATTAATAGTCTCAGTGCATAAATCCCGAGACTCCATTTATCTCCGCAACCGATTCCCCGCGCAACTAAACTGGGATTTACATTGTTATTGATATTAATGATTTCTTCCACTCTTTGCTATGCAATGATTAATGATACCGCTTCAACTTTATCTACCGCAACTATTAACTAAATAACGTATTCATTTACTTTTAATGATGATATTTTAACTGATGATAGGAGATATTGCTGTTTATTAAGATATCGAAACATAAAAATTAATTTAACCAAAAATATAATACATTGTTCAGAAAATTTTAAAAGAAAAGATCCAAGTCCAAAACAAGACTCTCCTCGGAACACGTCCGTCTGTTACTAAGTTAGGCCGAGAATACACATAAATAGCTGGTACACTTGCATTACCAGATACTGGCACGAGCCATGGACAGTCATGTCAAACGCTGTCATGCCAATTACCAACTCATTTTACTGGCATGTGTATTCCTGTCCGAAATTTAGCATTTAGCAAATTAAAACAAAAGCATATGATACGACTACGGTCGGTCAACCAACCCGCACTTGGCCAGCGTGGTTGACTATGGCCTAGTCACACTAACTTAGGGTAGGCTCCGAGCCCTTCGGTGGGGTCGTATAGTGAGCTGGTGATGATGATGATGATGATATGATACAAACGGTGATGACATCTGAATATCAAACCCTGTACCGAGTGTTCTTTAATTTTCATGATCTTGAATCCAGAGTGGTAGACGCGGCAACTGCGTGGGAGGAGGTAGGAGCTACAACTTCGAGGCTGCATGGGACTCCGTGCAGTCAGATGCCGATCCCTTCCTTTTGAGGTAAATATAACAAAGAACAAAACTTTCTTAAATCGGAATAAAGATAAATCGAATTGGTAATTAATTTAAATAAACGATTGAGGTTGAAATTAAACAACTGAAAAACACATTCTTTTAATTCTATTCGTGCTTTTTTGAAAAAAAGAACAAATGAGTTGATTTTGTATAAATATTACAATGAAATCTCATGTTACAAAAGCTAAAAACAATACATAACCATTCAATTAGTGAATTCAAATTCACTGTTTTGGTCAGTGTTCCTAACTACTAGCTACAAAATGAAATTGAAATTTATCCATTCCTAATAAAAAATACATAAATTTTACCTTTTCAGCTTGTACAACGAGGAATACTGTGCTGCTAAGAGGCTGTACAACGCCTTTAACATCCGCAGCAACAATGTAGGCGCAGCCGCCACCGCAGCCTCTTTGTCACCTGTCACTGAAATCGTGCAGAGAGCTTACACAGCTCTCGTTAACGTAAGTCTTAAACCTTGGTTTCACTAAGCGGCTAATATGACTCTCATCGTAAATGCTATCTCTGTTACCATTATATGTTCTATTTTCACTGGGGTGTGTGATTTTGGCACTCACAGCTAATATGATGGAACTCATAAGTTGTTTTTTTTAACCATTTCTTTCAATTTTAACATTATCTGTCGTTCAAAGGGTGATCGAATTATTTTTAAACTGCCACTTTAAAAATCAATTAAAACCTGGGATAGGCTCTGAAGATCAATTAACGGGTTGAACCGGTAATTTGTTTTTATTTCATAAGAGAGAGCGCATACCTTTGACTAAACTATCGCACAACTGTTGTGTGTCGATTTCCATTGTTTCGCAGCCCGTTCACCTGTTAATTGTTGTAGTTGCACAACTAAAAATCGCGTAGTATGCCTACCTCCATATAAGGGCATAGGAATCAGCGAGACTAATCAGTTTTGCAATAGTTTAGACAACAGTGTTCGCACGCTCTAAGCATATCATGACATTTTCTTGTCTCATTTCAGCTCTTACGCGCTATCGGCAACAACGGTAACGTTATCGGAGCCGCCGCGGCCGCTAAAGTCGAACTTAAACGAGCAATCGTTTAAACATAACAATTATTACCAACATGACATCGTATTACCAACCTAACAAGACATATATTACCAAACATGTCTAACCAAGTATATAGCATTTATAGTATACACATATAGAATCACATTAATAGTCAATATTGTAAATATTATATATTGTATATAGCAGGATTATTATTATTATATTTGTAAATATAATTCATATAATAAACAACGACACGGCTTTTTATTACGGAAATTGATTTTTTTTTTGTTTACTGACGATTTCCAATAAAGATGTGTCCTCATTTTGTATTGGTTGTTTTATTTATGCTGAAATTAAGTTACTAATTACCTATTGCTTTTTCAATTTTCTTTATATATACTAGTGATAAGGTTTTTTTTATTTAAATAACTATGCTCTACTTCATTATAGATATTTCAGGTTTAAATATGGGAGAGCAGTCAACATTATTTATTTAAAACAAAATGTAGCCTTAAACTTAATCTTTTGGTATAAATTACCAACACATAGGAAAAATAAAACTTATTCTAAGTAACACGTTTCAGGCCGGTTGCGTTAACATATATTACATAATATATTCAGTACAGTCGCGGACATCTGCGGTGTTCCACTTGCAGAAAATATGTCTTATTCCTTGCAACGAGAGAAACTCCGCCTCCTACAAATAACCAATTAGGTAGCAGAGAGTAACGCAAACGAGAGGATAATAATAAAAAGCAATTATCCGTGTACAGACCAACCTTTTTTCGTACAGACAAAAGCTGTCCTATTAATTATTGTTATGTCATCTCGAGCGTCGGTGGCTCAATGGTTTAAACACTTGACTTGTAATCTACAGGTCTTGGGTTCGAATCCCGCCATGTACCAATGTGATTTTCGAATTTCATATGTACATAATTTACCCGACGTTCTTACGGTGAAGGAAAACATTGTGATGCAACCTGCATATATCGGCGAAGAAATTCAAAGTTATGTGGTGAAGTCAACCAACCCGCACTGGGCCAGCTTGGTTGACTATGGCCTAGACACCCCTTACTTTAGAGTAGGCTCCGAGCCCCTTAGTGGGGACATATAGTGAGCTGGTGATGATGTCGTCTCGATACATACAAAATGTTTAAGGGACTCTAGTTTTAAAGTTGAAACACTGACAGATTTCTTGACTGTACATGTTTATGTATGTTAGGCTCTAGCTGTGAACTTTACAAGGTGTTAAATCATGTAAGCTTCATATTGAGACTGCTAGCCGGGTGAGCAACCCTTTAATTTTGTTAGGACTTCATACCAGCCGTACATTACTGTAGTTCGTGGAATTTACGACCAGACTAAATTACATTTTCTGAATAAGAATACGCCGAGGAATCCTAACCTTAAATTTACAAGACAAATACATCGTTATATTACTTTTTTAGAACGAAGTAACTAGTGTTTTGTACGAAACTGTTGAACACACGTGAAACATACATCTATGGGTATGCACGGTTATTTTTAATATTTGATTTATGAATGATGAATTTCATCATAAAGCATTTACGATTTTAATATCAAAAAAGCATCTCAATTGAACTCTCATTACTTCTAACAAAGATTAAAATAATCTTACTAATATTATAAATCTGAAAGTATAGATGGATGGATGGATGGATGTTAGAGTTTCTAGCCTAAACGGCTGAACGGAGTTAGATGAAATTTGACATAGATGTAGAGGATAGTCTGGAAGAACATATAGGCTACTTGCATTTGTTTTTTTTAATTCCGCGTGGTTTACGGTTTTACTCGGGTTTGTTTTTTTTTTCAATCCCACGCGAACAGAGTCGCGGGCGAAAGCTAGTGTGGCATACATTCAAAAGAAAGTTTTTAGTTATTATATAATAGAAATGTTAGGATTTACTCGCGGCATTCCGCAGTCTGAACCAATCAGAACTCTTAATTCCCTAATCCATTGAACAAATTAAATCTCGCTGCAATCCCGGCTGCAAGATGGATCGCAATCAAGATGGATCAGACTTTCTTGTTCTTACTCGAACGTAAAATGCCTTGCATTGGAAATGCTATTTGTAAAATCTTATAAAATATCTTTGCTTGTAAAATTGTAATCTCCAATTAAATGGTAATAAATTAAAATGAGTAATTTAATATTTATGATATATACTTCTACGACTGTGTTTAACCAATTTATATATAGGTAGAGCTGTAGATGGATGTTTGTTAGTTTGTAGCCTAAACTGCTGAAGGGATCTCGATGAAATTTGACATAGATGTAAAGGATAGTCTGGAAAAACACATAGACTACTTATTTAAATTCCACGCGAATGGAATCGCGACCGAATGCTGTATTAAACCAGAGATCGACTAATGATTGCGCCCTTATTTACACACAATTAATGCTATCTAATCGTCCGTTTTGCGCTGTATTAACAATTATCATTATTCTAATTAAAACGCATTGGAGTGTAATATTCAATTTCGTTATTAATAAAGCCGATCTAACGCACCATTGATTACTAATAACATTTAATACAATGAAATAGATTATGGTAACTACAAAGAACAATAAATATAGCGTATGTTACTCACTGATAACGTAGCTTTTTAATTTTGAAAGAATTCTTAAAATTAGTTTAGTAGTTTTCGAGTTGTTTCAATACATGCATTTTTTTTTCTTTATAATAGTATAGAATTATAGATAAGCACTCAAATAACCTAGAAAGGTAAACCATTACCATTAGTGTCACATATATTCACATTTTAATAGCTGATACGATGCAGCATCTCGTGAATCCATTAAAAAATCTTTAGTCATTATACTAAAATTACTGTCATTAAAAAACTGAAATATATTTTTAATAGCACAAACCTTTTCTGTCTACCTCCGTATATCATACTAAAATTTAATTACAAACTATCAACTAGCTTAGGAATTTACAGTGAACAAATTAGAAGAAAAAAAACAATCTTTAACATCACTATGGATCATTAATCTATACTATCTATATCTATACTAATATTATAAAGAGGAAAACTTTGTATTTTTGTATTTTTGTATGTATTGAAATAACTCAAAAACTACTGGGCCGATTTTAAAAATTGTTTCACCATCAGAAAGGTAATTTATCTGTGAGTAACATAGGCTAATGTTTAGGAACTATTAATAAACAGCGTGTTTCTGGACGCCGGCGTTAAAAATTCACTAAACTTTAACTTTTCTCGGCTTACGCTTCCTAAACCGTTAGAGCTATATAAAAATGATGTATGAAAGAATTGTAGATCTCAAAAAGTTCTACAGAAAAGTCCGCGATAGCATATATCTATCTTTAACGGTTTTCTTACAATAACCACTTTTTTGTTTACAAAATGAATTAAAAACCATACGCTATTTGCAGCGTTCTTTTATTGGTTTCAATATTAATCCTTATCCAAATAAATGCGTTTGTTATCAGGAGAATTAATGTAGAATAAAATTGTTCATTACAGTATTTAAATTGGACTAATAGTTTAGAAGATATCGCGAGCACAAACAATAAGGGTACCCGAAAAAATTAGCTTTCAAGCTACCGGGCTTAGAAATTTGGAATCTTGCATCGGTAGATTTCTGTTATTACGTAGATTACTACTAAGTTAATACTTTTGGTAATAGGTTGAAAAAAAGGGCGAACGTAATAGGTTATATTTGTAATTTCACGCGGGCGAAGTCGCGACCAACGGCTCGTATCTGATAAAATTGTAAAATATTAAGTTCAACCTAACAGAGTAAAATAATCTCATACTAGCTGGTGCTCGCGACTTCGCTCGCGTGATATTAAAAAAAAATTATATCCTATGTTACTCTATGACAACATAGCTTTTTAATGGTGCAAGGATATTTGAAATCGGTTCAGTACTTTTTGAGTTATTTCATTACATACAAAAATACAAATCTTTCGTCTTTATAATATTAGTATAGACTAATAATACTAAGATCCAGTGTGCTAAAACTATTCCTAAGTTCGTGGAATGTTACATAGTTTAATAAGTAAGGATAAGTAAATACTTGGGTTCCTAACTACCGCCAGTAATCCTATTACCGCCCAGTGGAGCGCGTAATTTAATAACGAGCTACGGATTGAACAAGATTGAACTATGGAATATTGAGATACAAAGAGATTAAAGCTTTATGTATTACTTAGCTTTCGCCCGCGACTCCGTCCTCGTGGAATAAAAGTAAATAGCATATGTGTTCTTCCAGAGTATCCTCTATATCTATGCCAAATTTCATCGTGATCCGTTCAGTAGTTTAGGCTACAAACTCTAACAAACATCCATCTAAACTAACAATTGCTTGTAGCTGGCATGAGCCAGTATCTTGTGTGCAAGAGTGTCAGTTGCTGGCTTTTGTATGCCCGCTTTTTTATGACCAATAGTAGCTATATTTGTCTTCTTTATGACTAGCTTTCGCCCGCGACTCCGTCCTCGTGGAATAAAAGAAAACAAAAGTATATAGCATATGTGTTCTTCCAGAGTATCCTCTATATCTATGCCAAATTTCATCGTGATCCGTTCAGTAGTTTAGGCTACAAACTCTAACAAACATCCATCCATCCATCTAAACTTTCACATTTATAATATTAGTAAGATAAAAAAATAAACACACCAGAGTAATCAACCAAGATTTTTAATCAACTCCTTTAGATATCTGATATCTTTCTTATCGTGAATTTCTTCCTCCTCGTTGTCGATTGGCGCCGAAGTTCTCGACACAACTCTGCGCCCCGGCAGCTCCATTATAAATGATCTGATCTGTGTTATATCAAACATGAATATTAAATAAAATGCTCAACTTTGGTAGAGGTTACTTCAACACGAACATCGCAAGCAGCTCTACTATTTCGATTTTTCTACAATATAGGTATATTTACCTAACTTATCTGTTATAACATAACTGTTATTGGGCTATTTCAGCTTTATTTAGTCTAGAAAAGTATAGTGCCGTCCTAAGTTTATAGCTATCTGTATACAGCACCAACCTTAAAGTAGGACATTATTGAGGGACCGTCTAGGGCGCTACGTGTGCGAATTACTCTCACATAACACTTTTAAAACGGCTTTATACTATGACTACCTGATTCCCTCCCCCCCCTAGTCAAAAGTCGTTTTATAAAACTGTAATTATTTAATTATCACAGTAAATAAAACTAGACAAAAACATACCTTTTGGTTGACAGCCCTGAAATTCTGCAACAGTTTCAGGGACGATCTCTTCTCAGTCGGATGTGATATTTGATAAAGACGAACAGCTCGGTGAAACTGCGAAATGTAAATATATTCTACTTATTTTGGGTAGTTTGTATTTAAAATGTTCAAACGATTGTAGCTTTAAAGATGGAACACCGCCAGTTTCCTCGATTGTACTCTGTACGCAAACGGTCAACATGTGTTTTGATTTAATTATTTCACTACTTACTCTTTCCAACAGACACCACGTATCTCTATATTGCTGCAAGAAGACCAATGGTGTCAGTATAGAGGCGTAGAGTGCTGCCTCTCTATCCAACAGGTCCTCTCCCTCTGACATGCCGTGGATAGTCGCACGGTACTTGTGAAGGAACGCCGTATTCGCGTGGTCTTTATCGAAACTGTTAAAATTAACAATACGAGTTAAATTAACTCTAATAAGAGATATCTCGAAATATTTAATACTACGATGAGTAAATGTATATTGCAAAAATTAGAGGCTACACAGAAACAAGAGATTACTAATCTTACTAATATTATAAATGCGAAAATTTAGAAGAATGGATGTTTGTTAGAGTTTGTAGTCTAAACGGCTGAACGGATCTCGATGATATTTGGCACAGATGATAGTCTGGAAGAACACATAGGACACTAACTTTTTTTAATGTAAACGGACGGAGTCGCGGGCGAAAGCTAGTATGCTAATAACGACGCAAAAAAATCAGTTATAGACGAGTAAAAAAACACGCGACACGGAGTCTAGAAGACCCACTCAGGTACTAAAAAACATTCTATAAGAATTGAATTGAAGAATGTTAGCATTTGAGCGTATAAGGCTTTAGAGGTCTATCAGTTTAACTTGTATTCAATACTTACTACGGCATTATCGCATAAACACGTCTCACTATATCCCTAGGTGTGGACTTGACTTTACTGCATGTATCTGCCATATCATCCTGCCGCTTCACCAGCCTGCTCTGACGCCTGTCGGTGGTTGCTGGTTCTGTTTGCGCTAGCCACACTCCAAACACATTTGACGTCTATAAACGAGAAGGTAACATTATCTGTGCATCTAAAAATTTGCGAATAAAAGGGAAAGTACTGTTTGAGCGTATTGCCTCGCTGAGATGCAGCGACGCCAGAAATATTATGGTAGAAATCCAGAAAGGAATTTTCATCGAAATTATAATAAATTATAGTTTTTTTAGCACTTTTAAAAGACATTAAGATTTACTTTTAGAGGTACTATGAAGGCAGTCGTAACATTGTATTCTACCCACAATGACACATGGGGATCTAAGGGAAATTTTGATATTGAAAAGGATTCTATAACCTGTGTCAAGACAATATACCCTGTTAGGTTAGGTTAAGATAATATTTAATAGGTACCTCACAATTGCTTGATTTTGTTAAGATAAAATGAACTTATATAGTTATTTTAAAGTTCTTACAAATTGTTTACTTACCAAGAGAACTAAATAAAACAATAGAACACACGATCGTACCCCCATCGCGGTAATTTTATTTTACTCATGATATTAACATTACAATTTCAACATTTCACCTAACACCAAAATATAATAAAAATACTTATGAAATTACAAAAACGACATGTTAAATATATTTGACTGAAGTCAACATGATTGTCAATCTGACAGCGGTCGTGTGAAAAAGATTAAAAAATATAAGCTTTTGATCTGTCAATTTTTTATCTGTTCTAAAAATCTGTAATTTAATTTTTGAGATATTTGTCGGTAAAAATCATCAGTAATAAAATTATTAAAACGAGAATAATAAAAAAGTAACAACTCCTGTATATCAAAGTTACAGCCAATTAAGCGCTAATAGCCTAATAGTTTGGGGACTACCGATCTTGCAGTCGAGGGTTCGAATCCCGCCATTCGACTATCGTCGTGAACCATATCCTAGCACAAGCCTAGAGCTTAGTTGGATTGGTTAAAGGAAATATTAGTAAATTAACAAAACTCTATTAATATTTTTACAAAAAAAAATATATAAAATATGTAAGTTTACTGGGGATTTACATCATGTTACAATAAAAAAAACAAGTAAATAGTAACAATGAAATTATGAAAAATTTTATTAACAACACAAGACCATAACAGTATGAACCATAGCTAATAATGAAATCCACCCTTCGATAGCAACTGCACTACTCTTATCTACTTCGACTTCCTCTTGGCCAAATGCAATCTGCTGGGCCTGGTCTAACACGGGGGAACTTGGATATTCTGGTTCTAGACTGGGCTCGGGCTGTTCTTGGTCTTCTGGCTGCTCCTGATGGTGTTAAAGAGGTCAAGAGTAGAAAAAAATTAATTAACATGTTTCTAGAATTTTAATGCAGGCGAACATCGCGCGAGTAGTGTGCGCACCTCCATATAAGCTCATAGGAATCAAAGCACGACTAAACAGTTGTGCGATAGTTTAGTTTCAGGTGTGCACACGCTCTAAGACATACTTTAAAAAAATAAAATTAAACAGCAAACTAATTACTAAATTATATTTTACTTTCCCCGTTGACAAAGTTGAAAAAGGTATCAGGTTCGAATACAAGGGCAATATCTAAAAACAATAAAAAAACAAAACAAAGTTTCCCGTTATATCCGAACCTAACCTAACTTATCGCACAGGGTAAATAAAATTTAATGAATTTAATAATATCAGATTTAAATGAATCCTTACCATTTCTTCGCCACTGGATCGAGGCAGTTTTGCTAAAATATCACCCTTCTCATTATCCGGCGATTCTTTAGGCTGTAAGGAATACATTTATTGGTTGACCTTTTTATAAGAAAAATGACTATTACAGTAGGATCTCCCTATTCGAGGAATTCGCGTATGATGTTCCCAAATTTACAGCAACTAGGAAAAGGCGGTTTTTTTACACAACTGCAATATTATAATAATTGGCAGTAATTTTTTTTTTTAATTTATTTAATCGGTTCATCTTTGCCTCAACACGTGCAAGAATGCATAAATAATGCCGAAACAATAATAAAGGACACTATGGCCGTTGTCAGGTGCTTGTATGGAAGGGCAGCCCTCATAGAGAGCCGAAAAAAATACTAAGGTGCCTCCAATCCCTAGAGACTAACATATATAAATAACTAAAAAACGACTTGTCAGTTTTTCGTTTAAAAAAAATTTACTACTACTAGACCATCGGCTGGCGACGCCCATGCCTACCTTTGAAAACCACGAATAGTCAAATATTTTGTTGCCCGCGCGTAACAGAATCGCGAGTAAGGAGATTCTAATGTGTTTCGTTTGATTTATCAAAAACAAGAGGTATTTAAGCAACTACATATTTCTGTCTTTTGCTTGTTTTCTTCAGACAAAACCAGACCGTCTTACCTTTAACGAATGCCTTAAACTAATCTATTTCAATTTTCTTTAAAAATCATGTGTATCAAATCTAAATACAGCAGAAATGTATAAAATAAAAATTCTTTTGTGAACCCCCATGCGATAAGTTAAGTGGTTGGATGGGAGCGTTTAAAAATCTTTAGCAATAACTTCATCGGTAAACTCTCGGAACTGTATTTACTTATAATGAAGACTTAAATCAAAATTTTGTAGGTGAAAGGAAAACTGTAACAATTGTTTGCTCTTCTATCACCTTCATTTTGTCTGCTTGAATTATTAACTCATCATCTCATCATCATCTTCCTCATTATTGTACTCCCGTAGGGTCGGCGCAAAAGGTTTTTGTCCTCCAAATAACTCTATCATACGTCATCTCAGTCATCACTCCATTCTTCATCATGTCACCTTTCACGAAATCCATCCATCTTTTTCTAATTTTACCTGTACCTGTTTACCTCCACACTCATAACTAACGTTCAGCTTCAATTATTAACTATTAAAATTTAAAAAATATTCACCGTAGTATCAATATCGTTCAGGGGCGTAATTTCTTCTGTTTGCTTCTGGAACATGTTGAGCGGCGTCACGTTCTGAATGAACTCTTCCATGATAAACCTCGCCCGCGCTATCACGGGCTCCAGTACGCGCAAATGCTTCGCAATATCCGTCGGTTTTGTTGATATCAAGTATTTGTTGACCTGAAACAAATTTACTATTAATGTGCTAGAAATATCCAAAGATAGCATCTCATGATGGCCTTCGTCTTCTCTAATAACAACATTCCACGGTTTTTTGTAAGTAGAGCTACTTTAAGTTTTACCTAATAATTAAGCCACTACTGCTTAGATTATAATATTTACTGCTTTCTTTTTCCTCATTCTCGCCGACCCTACAGAAGTAGGATAAGGTAGGGGAGATGACTGCTTTCTTTCTCCTATTTTTCCTATTATGAACTTTCTTTCTATACAATAGTTAGCAATGCAATCTTATGACGCTTAATAATGCATAACATGGTTACTTTCTTTCAACCAGCATTAATTTAAAAAAAAAACTGCTTACTTTCAAAAGAGGGCACCATCCATTATTCCTTGTCGTACTGGTATCAGTAACTAACATCCATACAATCGCCAGGATCCTCGGAAAGGTGATGTGTGGCTCTCCCATCATCATCATCGGCGTCTTCACCAGGGATTCAAGATCGGGCTCCGAGTCCAACATCGACGTCTCCACTAGCAGCTTTGTTCGTACAAGCACATGGATCAACTCCGGTACTAAAACACCTTCATCTCCTTCTAGATTCCTTAAAATAATCTCTAATTGAAAAACTACAGGAATTCATTTTCGATCTTACTGTGGTTACGAAAAAGGAACGAGGGTTTCTACCTATTATTACTTTTTCCTAATGTACTTCCGTTCTGTTTGTTTTAAATGTTGGTAACTTTAAATCATTTGATTGGAACAAACATTACATAAACAAGAATGACATCAAATGTCTCATTGCTCGATTGCCACTTAAAATACGACTACTTAAAATACGGCCACTAAGAGATACCATTAAGTTTAGTTTAAAAAATAACCAATAAACAATTGAGTGCCACATTAACTTACTTGAGCAGTTCCAGCATCAACTTCCCCACCTTCCCGGACGAGGGTCTCGGGTAGTTAATACATTCGGTTGTGATGATCCTAGCTGGCGCGGAGGGCTCCGTCTCGTAGGCTGCCACTAGCTCACGTTGCCGCGAGTCCTCGGCTGCAAGCCAGTCCAGCGTCAACGCGGACCGGTACGCTTGTATCCCGGATATTGTAATCCGGGTGACATTACCTGGAGCGTAATAGTAATCTTCCCCTTGAACCTGGGAAAAGAATCTAAAGAATATAGAAGATAAGAGCTCTTAAAAACCTAACTGTAACAATGGATTTTGCTTTTAATAGTTACAAATTAATCGTTGTATAGACGTGTGTAACGTTTAGTAACCACGTCAACTATTAGACCCCTAATACTCGAAGTTCACACTACCTAATATTAGAAGTTCATGTACGAGTATATGACGGTCTTTAAGAAAATGAATGTTGGATCTTACCGTGCGTCTGGATTTGCGATTTATCAATTTAACAGGATCAAGACGTCTCGAATCTTCGAAGACTAAATTCTTTCTGGTTGTTGCCCATTTCTCTCGAGTTGATGCGTTATTTGCATTCTGTTTGAGACATACAACGATGACATACAGAGATGGTTGTGTAAAGAGGGTATTGATTCCTGTGATAATAAACTAAAGGACGTTTCTTTCTACATAAATGTTTCGTAAAAACCGATTTCATGTAATGTAATTTTAATTTAAAATGGAATCGTTTAATGTTTATTGTATAACAAAGTAAAATAAATAAAAGATAAGCACAAAAGTAGAACGATATGAGCCGCTTGAAATTCGAATTATATTACGTTTATTAAAAACTTTTTCAATTCTATCCGCCTCGTGAAAGTGAAGCGAAAACTCAAATGAGTTTTTGATATTTTATATTGAAATTGAAACGAAATAATGTTAATGAGACGAGATAAATCGCTTTTACGACCTTCCCTTCACAATGGAGTATAGGCAGATATAGGTTTATATATTGTTTATTTGTATTTTTTAATTTTTGCTTCTTTCGTTTGCTTTTTAGGTTATGATATAATTCCTTATACTGAGTGGTATATCCTACTTAAAGTGACTTACTGAGAAAAAGATACCGTAATATTTAAATTACTTACTAATTTTTTTTGTTTTAAACTGTTATTTCGCAAAGTTTTAAGGTTCCGTTAAATAAATTTCTACCATAAAAATGCTAAATGGCCAACCCCAAAACAAGGTAAGCGTAAGTCTTTATTACAAGGAAATATTTCAAAACAACTTGTTTCCGAGTCGGCTCTCGAGTAATTTTCTTAAATTTAATTAAGCCCAAGTAAATTTGATATTAAGACGTAAAACATTAATCTTGTGAAAGTTTTACATTGGGTTTTTTAGTTGGTAAACAAACGGATGTACTCATATTGTATTTGTGACCGACTTCCAAAAGAAGGAGGTACTCAATTCGTCCGTATGTTTTTTATTTTTTATTTTTTGTATGGCTATAATTTTCCATTCATAATCCTTACAAAGATTCGCTACAGTATGTAACTCTATCAGCCGTCATATCTAAATTCACTCTCTTAAGCATATCCACTTTCCCACAATCCATACATACTTTCGTGTGTCTTCCTCTACCTTTGTAGCCATCCACATTCAATCTTTTCTCTACATAAGTCCATATCCTTCTTTTGGTATCCATTTACTGACAGCATTCATCGTACTTCTTACTAATCTTACTAATATTATAAATGCGAAAGTTTAGATGGATGGATAGATGTTTGTTAGAGTTTGTAGCCTATACTGCTGAACAGATCTCGATGAAATTTGGCACAGATGAAGATAATAGTGTGGAAGAACATATAGGCCATGTATTTTTTTTTAATTCCACGCGAACGGAATCGCGGGCGAAAGCTAGTTTGTAATAAATAGCGATAGTAATAGAAACATTTACTAGTTATCTGTGGAATTTAAAAATGGATAAATAGCTTTGGATGAATGAAGAAAATTACCCTTTTCGTTGACTTTAAATTCATTTTTTATTCTCCGCTTTTAAACAACGGAAGGATATTTTATGTTTCGAGACTCGAGGAAATTACAGTCTCCCGCAAAAAGTCCGCTGACAATTTTATGAGGCTGAAAACTAAACTGCCCCTGACTAAGGGAACTTTTTATATTTTACGACTTTTAAAACTCCTTTTTGTGGTTTCATTTTTAAATATTATATCTACTAAGAAATATTACTTTCATTCTTGCATTAAGGTTCACAAAATTAAAAAGTTGTATATATTTGGAAGCTAGACGCTAATTTATGCTGGGTTGCTGAAGTTACAATTTATTTTATAATTACCTAGTGATTCATTAGTGTTGTCCTAACTTTCAATGGAGTTAAACTCAAGTTATGTACATCGGAAACGCATTTC
The DNA here is from genome assembly GCA_029286645.1 of Papilio protenor. NCBI lineage: Eukaryota > Metazoa > Arthropoda > Insecta > Lepidoptera > Papilionidae > Papilio > Papilio protenor. Next base: position 2,222,678 of record JAGSMZ010000044.1, on the reverse strand, counting down.
ATGAAGTTATTGAACCAAACACATTAACGAATGGTTTTTATTAGTCGAGTAGCGAGTAATTTAGTAACTAAAGTGTACGAAATACACAATTATTCTAACAAAACACGTACGGCAGTATTGTAATCGACTTCAAAAAGGTTATCAATTCAAATAGCATTTTTAGCTGCTAAATTACTTTGTAATGGACTATATTACTGACCTAGACATAACTTCTCAAACACTAAATGAAAGTCCAAACAAGTTAATAACAAATACTAGATTTTTTTTTAATTTCTTAGTAATAATGCGTTAGGTTAGATAAGTGCATATTTAACTATTTCTAACGTCACTATTGTTTGAACTTTAGTCCAAATAAATAATAGAGTACTTAGTGAACAAAGCAAGGGCGGATCCAGCTTTGGCGCCAGGGGGGGGGTCACATAGTCGTGGTCAAGTCAAATACAAGCTTTCGCCCGCGACTCTGTCCGCGTGAAATTTAAAAAAAAAAACCAGCCTCGCCAGTGGAAATAGAACTTACTTCATATAAAAACGTCCACATTTAATCGCTTACTAGATACTGTTTCACTCTCGTCCATAATAAAACACAGTTCATTATAAAATGATTTATTATCATATAAAATCAACACTTATTCTAAATAGGACCTTATTTCTATAATAAATACAATTCAATTTGGACTACATACATTCCTATGAACACACGTCAGCACCATAATGAGATATTTATTGAAAATTGTAAATATATTTTTTCGAAGCTCAGGGGGGGGTCATGACCCCCCCCCCTGGATCCGCCGTTGAAACAAAGGAGAATGATTAATAGGTTTGTATCTTATAGTAAAATAACTAATACATACCACAGCACATAACATGACGATTAAAAATATTAATAAAATCATTGTAAAAAAACTTGAAATTTTAACATATCGAAAAAATATATCTTGACATTTTAGGCAATTTGTCAAAACTTGAAAGAACAGCGACAAGAAAAGTTACAGATTGTCTTTATTTAGCAGAATAAAAATTAATTTAAATATTTTAAACGAAAATTAGATTATTATAAGAATACGGAGTTCTTTATAGTATTTTAATTAAAAACAAATATTTATTTTTTTTATTTAATAGTGCAACATGATTTTAGCGTATTTCCACTTACCTGTTAACCGCGCGACCAGCCTCGCCAGTGGAAATAGAACTTACTTCATATAGAAACGTCCACATTTAATCGCTTACTAGATACTGTTTCTCTCTCGTCCATAATAAAAACACAGTTCATTATAAAATGATTTATTATCATATAAAATCAACACTTATTCTAAATAGGACCTTATTTCTATAATAAATACAATTCAATTTGGACTTCATACATTCCTATGAACACACGTCAGCACCATAATGAGATATTTATTGAAAATTGTAAATATATTTAAATTTTTATAAAATGGTATCAAAAATATTCCAAAAGGAAAATGAGAAAAAATGATGAGGAAAATGATTTTTTAATGTACATTTTTTTGTAACTATTAAAACATGTACAGTATCCACAAAAACCAGTAAATAAAATCGGATATAACAAAAATATACAAAAAACACTTTAATCTTGTATATTGCTATCAACGTAAATATTAAAATATTCCAAAATCAGTTTCACAACTTACAGTAATATTTACATTTAGCTTTTAGATAATATTAAGAAATTATATTTTAAAAAAATAATAAAAAAATCATAAAATATTACAATTAACTTTAAGGTAAATTTAGCTGCAGAATAAAACAATAAAAATCGAATTTTTCACAATATTTTCAATATAATTTCCACAATTATGAAAAATACACATAAAACATGTAAAGAGAATAAAAACCTGTTTTTACTTAACAAATGAACGAGACTACAGTAAAGTGTTTTTTCCACTGAACAAATAGTCGTGCACAACCATTATTACAATATGAATAGTTGTATATTTCCACTGGCGTATACAAAATGTCAGTCGCGCGACTAACCGTTTAGTGGAGAAACACTTACGGCCGAATACTGAAACGAACAAACTGACAGACGTCAAAACTTTAATGGAATTTGTATAGCATGGCCTTATCAATTAAATATCGTTTCAATATTCTGCCGTATATAAAAATTACTTCCAAGCGTATATGAGGTACAAAATGTACTTTTCAATACACAAGTATATTTGTACTTAATAAGTATATTTAAGTAAATATTTACATTCCGTTGTACGCGGGGCCGCCGCCTCCTTCAGGGACCACCCAGTTAATGTTTTGTGAGGGGTCTTTTATATCACATGTCTTACCTGATAACAAAAACGATTTATTTTATAGTCTGCGAGGAATTAAAAATAAATACAAATATTACTTATAGCCTATGTCACTCAGTGATAAATTAGCTTTCTAATGGCGAAAGAATTATCGAAATCTGTCCAGTAGTTTTCGAGTTTATTTATAACATACAAAATTACAAATATTCCCTTTCAATGTTTGTATAGGTGACATTTAAGTTGGCACGTCGGGGACAAGAGTACACTTGTGCATGACGTGCCAACTCGAATTACTCTAATTTAGTATACCAAAAGATTAAATATACTTCTAACATTAGTAGTAAATATTCAGGTTTTCCAATAAAAATGAACAATCAAACTTACAATGAATACAGTTTTGCGCGTTGATTTGTAATCTCTGTCCCTCCCCTGTCTCCATTGGTACAAATTCATATACACCTGTAATAAAAAAAAACCTTTATAATACACTAACTGTTACTCGCGACTTCGTCCACGTGTAATTAAAAAAATAATAAAAAAAAAATTATACGTTTATAATCTACTAACTGTTACTCGCGACTTCGTCCACGTGTAATTAAAAAATAATCAAATTTTATAGCCTATGTTACTCAACGATAACGTAGCTTAATGGTGAAAGAATTATCGAAATCTGTCCAAAAGTTTTCGAGTTTATTCGTTACAAACAAAATTACAAATATTCCCTTTCAATGTTTGTATAGATGACATTTGAGTTGGCACGTCGTGGACAAGAGTACACTTGTGCATGACGTGCCAACTTGAATTACTCTAATTTAGTATACCAAAAGATTAAATATACTTCTAACATTAGTAGTAAATATTAAAATAATTCGATAACACTTTTTTGGCCTTTGTAAAATTTGAAACAAAAAAGATAATTAAATTGGAGTTTTACAATAATACAATAAAACAATAAAACTTAATTTCAAGAAAATCTCATATTTAGTTAGTAAAGTCTTATCACTAGTTAGTAAGATTAATTAGAGAAACGGTTTTATTTTATCTACACAGTTTAAGCTTTATTAAGTTTTTAAAGTTACCTGCGGGACAGAATCTTCCTTCAGGACCATCAAAAACTGATAGATTTGTCTTAACAGGGATAGAATCATCTTTTAAAGTCAAATGCGGAGGCTGGTCCGCCTCGTGATTAGTACCTGAAATCAATTAATCGTATTAAAATCTTACTAATATTATAATAAAACTTTATTTCAAGAAAATCTCATATTTAGTTAGTAAAAAGTCTTATTGACTAGTGTTAGTTTAATTAGAGAAACGGTTTTATTTTATCTACACAATTTAAGCTTTATTAGGTTTTTAAAGTTACCTGCGGGACAGAATCTTCCTTCGGGACCATCAAAAACTGATAGATTTGTCTTCACAGGGATAGAATCATCTTTTAAAGTCAAATGCGGCGGCTGGTCCGCCTCGTGATTAGTACCTGAAATCAATTAATCGTATTAAAATCTTACTAATATTATAAATGCGAATGTTTAGATGGATGTTTGTTAGAGTTTGTAGCCTAAACTGCTGGACGGATTTCGATGATTAGCATAGACTAGCTGTTCCCGTGCGGCTTCATCCGCATGAAATTATGAAAATTTTATTTTATTATTTACATTTGTCAAATTATTAATAGCAAATGTCAAAATGACATGACATGACAAACCTTAGCAATCTTGCTTTCTTGATGTTGGCAGCAACTTATGGTCTCTTTCCCACATTAGGGTTTTTATCCAAAATATTTACCCCCTAAGTTTAATGGCGTGAATATATATAGCCTAAAGCGTGACGTAAGTGTAGGGCGTTTTATAAAAAAAAAATTATACGTTTATAATCTACTAGCTGTTACTCGCGACTTCGTCCACGTGAAATTAAAAAATAATCAAAATTATAGCCTATGTTACTCAACGATAACGTAGCTTAATGGTGAAAGAATTTTTTAAAATAGGCTCAGTAATTTTTGACTTATTTCAATACATACAAACATACAAAATTACAAATATTCCCTTTCAATGTTTGTATAGATGACATTTGAGTTGGCACGTCGTGGACAAGAGTACACTTGTGCATGACGTGCCAACTTGAATTACTCTAATTTAGTATACCAAAAGATTAAATATACTTCTAACATTAGTAGTAAATATTCAGATTCCAATAAAAATGAATAATCAAACTTACAATGAATAACGAAAAGAAGATCGAAATTCGGGGTATATAAGGGGAGTCAGTCGTGACTCGGGAGTTAGACGGTGGAAAGTGAATTGTGAAGAAGAAGTCCTGAGCGAATTACGTAGAAGATTAAGTGACCGCGGAGTGAAAGTGCTAGTGAATAGTGACAGTGGTGTTCTGTAAAGTGCGCTGAGTTAGTGATTCTGTGTTTGCGTGCATCGTGAAGTCTTAACGGACGATTTGTGAGTGCAGTGAATCCCTGTTATTGAAGTCGCGAATAAATTAACGCAGAAATTTCCAAGGCGTTTTGACTCTATCCCTCACGCTCGTAACAATATATAGAAGTATAGATAGATAACTCACCAGTTAAAGCGACGGACGATAATAAATCAAATGTGATCACTCCGTCTGGTTTAGGATATTCAATTGGCTGGAAGTCTTTAGCTGGTTTTAGTCTCGAATAATCCGCTCCTGAAATACGATAAAATACAAACATTAATGTTAACAATACTTATATTAATATAATAAAAACTAAACACATATTTGCTATGTAGGATGTCAGCAATTATAGCGTATTCTTTAATAATTATTTTTTTAATAAAAATACCTTCACTTTTGTCATGCTAGAAAGTAGTTATAGGATAAAAGTAGATACAGGATATATATTTTCACGCTATTACACTTAGGGAGCAAATGATTTGGAAAAAACCGTCATGCGGGAAAGAGACAGAAACTACAAAGCTGGATAAAGCATGCGAAGGTTTAGATGGATGTTTGTTATAGTTTGTAGCCTAAACTGCTGAACATAGATGTAGAGGATAGTCTGGAAGAACATATGCTACTTACTTTTGTATTTTTTTAATTCCACATGGAAAGCTATGTTATAATTTGTCATGTATATAGAATTAGAGTATAGAGTAATATTATTACCTCCATGAGAAAATGTCCAGGGCTCCTTGCCGCGGAGCAGCGTGGTGAAGGCGGAGTACCCCACGCCGCCGTACAGACCCAGCTTTGTATGGAACGACGGCCGACAGTTGCGCACTTGCTGGAATGTTATAAATAATTTGTTATTATAATTGCGAAAGTTTGGATGGATGTTATTATGAGTAAATGAATCTTGATGAAATTTGATTTTTTTTTTATAACAAAAGATGGCAAAACCCCCCCCCACACCCCCCCCGAAGGCAACCGGCCACCTGAATCCGCCAAAATGGCGCAGCGACCGCTGCCCATAGACATCCGCAATTGCAGATGCGTCGCCTACCCTTCTCCGACGGAGGAGGAGACACACATAAAGAGGATATTTCTCCTTCCTATGCATCTCCTCTACCGTCAAATCCACTTCCCCTCCCCATCCTCTCCTTATAAGAAAAGGGTGGTAAAGAGAAAGGGACTTAAATTAGGCCTCCGGCACCACACTCATCAGACGAAACACGGAATTGCTTGCATTTCACGCCTGTTTTCTGTGTGGTCGTGGTATTGCACCGGGCGAGCCGGCCCATTCGTGTTAAGATGTTAAAGCGGGCTCTACCACTGTTAAATAGATTTAGAGCTAAGTATGGAAAGAACACATAGGATACTTAGGGCCTTTCCCACCAAATTGTAAATTGTCTGATAACAATCCAACATGTAAAATATGTGATAGAAATATCGGATTTTGTTACCTTATCTCACAGTGACGTCATTTTTAAACTATCTCAGTCTCTTTAAGCCAGTGGTGGGACAGGTCCTATGTTATTATTAAAACAAATTCAAATAAAAATATAATGTTTACCTTCAATTCCTTATAAACATACGATTCCTTTAGTTTATCTTCATAGAGCGTGGGCACGATACCTTTCTCGTGTGTCGCCTCCCCTGACAGTATCACTTCCATGGCCGATTCCGCTGCCAACATGCCTGGAACAGGGAAATTATACTCTATACTTATTATACTAATATAATAAAACGTACACTTCGTTATGTAGGATGTCAACAATCACAGAATATATTTGAATGATTATTTTTTAATAAAAAGACCTACAACACGCAAGTTTGGGCAAGTCGATAAACAAAAAACACTACGAAAAAAAATATGAAGTAGGTGCATCATGGAATTAACGTAATAATCGCAATCATTTCGACGGCACGTCTAAGACTGCATTGAACATTTCTTTAAAAAAATGGCACTTTGATGCATAAATATTTGCCACCCCTGCTAATTACCCAAAATTGAAAATAAATGTCAAGCGAGAAAGGGACAAAACCTACAAGCCGAGCAGCAAAGAAGCAAGATTGCCATGGTAACGGTAATTGTTACCCAATGACAAAAGCCTTTCATGTCATTCAAGCATTTTGACATTTATAATTTAAAATTTCACAAATGTAAACAATAAAATAAAGTTTTTACAATGGGAACAGCTAGTAAAATACTATTACATACTGACCACTCTTCATAGCGTTATGTGTTCCCTTAATCCGGGGCACATTGAGATACCCCGCGGTGTCCCCCGCCAGGCAGCCGCCGGGGAACACGGGCTGGGGGAGACACTGCCAACCCCCTTCCACCAGCGCACGCGCACCGTACGCTACACGCGTCCCACCTACAAATATTACAAATAAAAAACTAGCTATATTATAAATTAGCTCAAGATCAAGCCATTGCTATAGGAAGTAATAAATAAATACACTACTACTTCCCATACTTTTCTTACAAGAATGAGAAGTGGAAATGAAGTTGACGGAGGAGGGTATATGTAAGGGGAAATATCCTTTTCTTGAGCGTCCCCTCCCCCGCCAAAGATAAATAACGCATATGCAATAGTGGATGTCAATAAGCAACGGTTGTTTGGCTATTTTAGCGAATTCCACATACATAAAAAGAGCTAATTTCTTGTATCGGAACACTTTTGTCATATAATGTCAATGTCATTCTCTGTAATAAATTCCGACCTCTTTTCCACATTGAATTCATGTTACAGTAGTTAATTTTAGGTATTATAGTTTGTCTAAATAAGATAGATTAGTTTGATAAATGACGCATATGAAATATCAAATTCAATTTGTATGAAGGCAAATGTCGTACTTAATAGACAGGTATCGTAGTGACGCAACAAACACGCAGCGAACAATTATGAACTATCGATATTCGGTTTAAATATTTATCGAACTCAACTAAAAATATTATTTTCTTATTAACTAATTTAGAGGACAATTCTAGTATTGATTATAGTGTAGAGAATTTAGCGATGACAGAAATACTAGCGAAATCCAATTCGATTACGTACGGCTGTAGTAGTAATAAACATTTATTTACTCTCATTATTACTAATGGGACAGGTCATTATTAATTTGAGAAAACAGTGGTTTTTTTTTTCATAAGTTATAACTATAAATCTATCGATTCCAACTTCTATAAGAATAAAAATCGAAAATCCATAAAATTCATGACTGATTTTACACAACCCATCCCTACTAAATTTGAAATGAATTGTTAAACTAATCTAAATTATTTAGACACACTATAGACAAACTATAATGTTATTTACCTTCAAACATGGGTTTCACATATGGATGTAGTTTAAACCGTTGGAATTCTCTGAATGGGCTGAGGTATGGATTGACATAGTCTAAGCCCACTACGAAGCCTACAGCCACAAGTGGGGCTTCGCCCTCGGGCACATTTAAATGGTATATAAAGGAGCCTCCATACGTATTCCTATTTAACGGCCAGCCTATAGTATGTTCTACTAAGCCGGGCTTGTGATTCTGAAATTATTAAATTTTTTTATAGACATCTATATTAAAAAGAATATAAATATAGCCTATATCACTCAGTGATATTGTGACTTTCTTATGGAGAAATAATTGTTCAAATCGGTTCAGTAGTTTTTGAGTTTACTGGTTACATATAAAAATATAAATATTTCCTCTTAATAATAATTTTAGTTTCTTAATAATAGTAAACAAAATTAATAATAATCAAATCTTTATTGAAAGTTAAACATTAGAAACATGACTCTCATTACTTGTCTGATTTTTAAAGTCACATTGAAAGTTAAATTACTGTTTTTTTAATTTTCTTATAATCTACATTATCTGTATTTATATAATATTATTTATATAATCTATATTTAGTATCTGTAATATTCATACCTCTGGTTTAATTTCCCATAGTTCTTTAAGTCCAATGCCATAAGACTGAGGTTCACTCTTGTCTCTTAAATTATATTTATTGGATACCATTTTTGTTAAATGCCCGTGACAACCTGAAATAGTACATTGGTATATTTAATATTTTTTGATTAAAGGGCTTTATTAAACTACTAGCTTTTGCCCTCAACTCCGTCCGCGTGGAATAAAAAAAAACGGAAGTAAGTAGCCTATGTGTTCTTCCAGACTATCCTCTACATCTATGCCAAATTTCAACTAGATCCGTTCAGCCGTTTAGGCTACAAACTCTAACAAACATCCATCCATCCATCTAAACTTTCCCATTTATAATATTAGTATGAAGCATGAAATATGATTATTTTATTAAAAGTGTTTTTTTAAACTATTCTCATTCTAGAAACGTTTTAAAATTGTACTGTATCTGTCAAGGAGTTAGTCCTATGTTGTACACCTTCATTTATTTAGACAAGATATGTACAGTTGGGGAAAATGGCGTTGGACCATCTTAACAGCTACAACCATTTGAACATTTTAATACGAGACAACAAAAACCAATACGACGCAGCTTTTAAATATCATTTTATGATACACGGCTTATTTATTTTTATTGTTATCCGATAGTTTGCGTAACCCACTGCTATGTAATTGGTTATTTTTAAGAAAAGACGCATTTTAGCGCTATGCAAGAAACAAAACAATATTTCTGTAAATGGAATACCGCGGATTTTCGCTACTGTAAATATTCATTCCAAATGGGAAATCACACTGGTACGGCAGGATTCGAACTTAGGACCTATAGATTACAATTCAACAGCCTTACAAATAAACGCGGTATAAAGTTAAACTTAGGAATAAACTGAGTATGAGCAAAATTTGTACTAATATATGCTTATACGTTGTAAGGCTGAAGTGCTACTCCTAAGTCACTGTCAGAACATACCTTCAGCAAATATGGTGACCTTGGAATGGAATTCCATTCCCCTTTCAAACATATCTTTAGGGCTGCCATCTTTAGCGATGCCCACGTCGCCTGTCGCTACGCCCTTCAGCGAACCATCGTCGCGGTACAGCAGCTCTGCGCCCGCGCAGCCCGGCCACACCTGCAATATTAATATTTCATTAAAGTACTAGTTTTACCTTTTTACTACCTTTGTAGTAGTAGGCCTAATAAAAGTCCCTCACTCTTACCACCCTTTTCTTATAAGGAAAGGATGGGAAGGGAAAGTGGATTTAATGGTGGAGGAGACGCATAGGGAAAGGAAATATCCTCTTTATGTGCGTCTCCTCCGTCAATTAAGGGTAGGCAACGCATCTGCAATTGTGGATGTCTATGGGCAGTCTCTTCGCCGTTTTGGCGGAGTCAGGCGGCCGCTTGCTCGTTTGCCACCTTATATTATAAAAAAAAAATTGTAAGCTTTATGTACCAAATAAACCTTAATTTGATAGTATCCAGTGTGACGAACAATTAAAAAATCTACTGAACTAGTTTAGAGTGAGATTTTGATTTTAGTGTTTTGGTAACATATATTTTTCTGCTACAAAAAAAACTCCGTCGAGTTAAGCGTTAAAAAAAATATTTGTTAGTCTATCTGTTTTTGGAGTCTATGTTCTACATCTGTGACAATTTTAGCGTTATCCATTAAGTTATGGAGATACATAGTAACAAACATCCATCTATCAAAACTTTGGCATTTATGTATTAGATGCTAGAAATCTATTAAAATATCATCAAGTTTTGCTTTTTTCTTCTATTTAGATTAATCTGTGTTTTCATTTAGTTACTGTTATAATAAACAAAATTTACATAAATTTTCCCTTCTTTCCTACAATATCTGTAACTATTTCCGGGATCAAAAGTAGCCTATGCATTCTTACAGATTCTCTACACATATGACAATCATTGAGATCCATTCAGCAGTTTAGGCTACAAAATCTAAAAAACATCCATCCATCTACATTCACATTTATAATTTTAGTAAGATTACCTCAGCTCCTAATTCTTCTGCTTGTTCCGAGAGCCAGCGCACGAAGTGTCCCAATCTTACTACATAGTTGCCGTGATTGTAATTAGGTAAGCCTGGAAAATGCAAATATACGTATTATTTAGCCTGCAGTTAACAGAGATTGTTATTAGATGAATTTGAGGTTAGAGTAGAATAATTTTTCCATTGATGAGAAAAAAACAATTGTACAAGTGGAAGTTACAAAAAAATTAGCTATCTTTTGTGTTACTTATTATCAAAACAGATAAATGAACAATGACTCATAATTATTGTCACTTAAATTGTAAATTTCTTATATTATACTTATAGTCGAATTCATTGGAAATGAGAAATAATTTTATACATTTCATCACTGACAATATAGTTTATTGTCTAGGGATATATTTTGGAATATTTCAATGTTTAAAATATATCTGTTTTTCATCATAATAATTCTGTAATCACAGCATTATAAAGGTTTGTAACTCAAAGGTATTCAAATTATCTCTCGTTCCTATTAAATTTGACTTACACTATGTTCTAAAAATGACCCTGTCAGCCTTACAAATAAATGCGGTATAAAGTTAAACTTAGGAATAAACTGAGTATAAGCAAAATTTGTACTAATATTTGGTCATACTCAGTTTATTCCTAAATTTAACTTTATACCACATTTATTTGTAAGGCTGTAAATGTTTTATAGATAAACTAGCTTTCGCCCGCGACTCCGTCCGCGCGGAATTAAAAAAAACAAAAGTGAGTAGACTATGTATTCTTCCAGACTATCCTCTACATCTATACCAAATTTCATCGAAATCTGTTCAGCCATTTAGGCTACAAACTCTAACAAACATCCATCCATCCATCTAAACTTTCGCATTTATAATATTAAGTATGATTAGGACTAATATTACATACCTGGGAAAACTGGCAATGGTATTCTGCCACTCTTTGTAAGTAAACCAAATTTATCCGAAGTGACTGGTGTGTTTAAAGGTGCTCCCTTATCTTTCCAATCAGGGATGAGTTCATTTAATGCTATGGGGTCAACGCAGGCTCCTGACAATATATGCCCACCGATTTCAGCTGCCTTTTCTAACAAGGTTACTCTTACTTCCTGAAATGTGAGACAATATATTTTTTATTACCAGCAAAAATATTTTTATACAAAAAAGGTAATTTAGAATTTATACGAGATTCAGTTTTTTTCTAAGAATGGAGAGAAACTATCATTAAAATAGAGTGAACGCACATATTTTGATATGTTTATTGTAAACAATGTATAATTAGCTTTTTATATTTAATTTTATATAACTATTTAAAACAATGATATAACTTACAGCCCCCTTTTCTTCTGCTATCTGTCTCGCTCTAATCGCAGCTGCCATTCCAGCTGGCCCTCCACCAATAATGAGGATATCGGTCTCCTCTGCCACTCGCTCCATATTTACATCTACAACAACACATTTAAAATCTTACTAACTTCCACTACTAGTTATACAATATATCAGTTTAGTTAATATTACTTTTAAAGACACTTCACATAAATGTATATATTTATTTTAACTAACCTTGACACTAATGAGAAAGTTTAACAGTATAAACAAATTTTAAAAGAGTTGAATAGCAAATGTTTAAATTAAAACTCAAACAAAGATAGTTTGATGTGACGTTGATTAATTTAAACATGTTCGTAAAATAGCGTTATCTCAATTCAGAATTTATCACTCACCTTTCCATCTTGGGTCTTGATCGCGTGGATATACTGTATAGTGGGTGGTTATTTTTGGATAAACGTCTGAATATAATCTCCTGGCTGCATTTGTTAGCCTCCCCACTGTAAAATAAAAATAATATTAGAGAAAAACAAAAACCAAAACATTGGACCAATCAATGAACTTTGAACTTTGATATTTATTATGACATTGCGTAAGTGTTCTAATGAATATCGATACGCAAACTCTTTTATAATGGAAACTATTTAAATAATTTAAAGCCATATACTAAAATAAAAATAAAGATTTAAGTTTTAACTCCACAAACAGCTGACGATAAGTTAGTGCTAAAGTTAAATATAACTTTAACTAACCTTAACTTGGTAACAAAAACTTGTAAGAGTATCATAGTTATACAACATAATTACATTTTTAAGTAAGAAATACGTATAAAAAATATTTTATTTACCCTTGCGAGCCGAACTAACAATCGCTGTCGCCATCTTTACAACAACATCCGTTCCGTTCCGGAATTCAATTCGCTGTCGACTTGTTGGCTAATGTTAACTGAACTTATGCTTCCCACTCACAAAACTAAAAGCAAAGTCCAAAACGACATTTCAAGAAAATAATTTACCGCGGGATAAAACATGGAAGTTTTCTGCGTTTATTTGTAAAACTATGATTTTTTTTTGAATTAACTTTAATTGATCAAAGTCACATTTTACGTTTTAACACGATAAGTGACATGTTACTCTGTGTGAAATGAAACGTTTCGTATTCACTTTCATTTCGCGGGAAACTTTAAAACAAAAGTTAGTTGTTATTTGATTTCATCTCAAATATAATTTGCTTTGCTAACACTACTTCGTTTATATGGTAAGTGTAGAATTATATTTCATGCATATGAGCTGAATAGATGAAAGTGCATGAAGAATGCAGAAATAAGATTCTTTAATATTCAATTTTACTTTTAAAAAGCCTAGAGGCTATTTTTAATGACAATCGTTTTGTTTACAAGGGCCTGACAAATATTTTCATTTCCTTCCCTAGTATGTCTACAGTCATATTAAGTTCATAAATTTTACAATTTGGGTAAATTAAAACAAGTCATTAATTTAGAACACGAGTTTATTAGAGAAGCTTAATAATATGTGCGTAGTTTTAGTAAATGGTAATTTATTTGACGGGCTTCATCTGCCACAGGCCATCGTTCAGGTAGTGGAAGTTCTCGATTCCAACGCCTTTATTCACTTTGGCTCTGAAAACAAAAAACATAACCTCAAAAAGCATATTAATGAAGGGGATGAGTACAGTGAAACTTATTACTGCTACTTTAATATTAAAGTGTAACTTGGAATTTTTACCATACCACACAACTTAAGTGTCAAATAGTGAATATTGCTTGTGGAACTAAAGGTGTCTAAACTAGAATCATGGAATTCTATTCTAGTTCCCACAGGAAGAATATGTTCCAAATTAAATTCATTTAATTCACTAGATATAGGGAGAACGAAACATATCGTTTCAGCACTTAGACCGTGCGCACACCTTTGACTAAACTATCGCACAAACAAGTACTCGATTATTTGTGCAACTAAACAGTTGAATTGGCTGCGAAACAATCGACAATCGCACAACAGTTATGCCATAGTTTAGTTTCAGGTGTGCGCACGATCTCAATATAGGATTATATTGCCGGTTAACAACTTAGGTGGAATCGTGGTCAAGCGCTGGTTTATTTATGATTAAAAAAAACTTTAAGAGCGATGTTAACGATGTATCAATGCGTCTTACATATCATCTGTGGACAATGAAGTCATCCCAACAGCCAGCGCGTGCTGTTTCCCTTCAGCCATCACAGCTACCGCTTGTCCCTTGTCAACGGAGGACATGCGGGCCCCTGGTGACGTCAGTCCGGGGCACATAATGTTGGCACCACTGAGCACGAAGCGGATCGCGCCTTTATCAACTTGCTGCATTGGCAGGAAGAATGGATCTGGGAATAGATTGGGATTTTTTTTATTTTTAGTAAGAGAAAAAGATGTCTACAAAAGTGTTATACAACATTCGTCATATTAATTTTATTACTGAACATTTAAATTTAATATTTCTGATCTTTACGAAACATTTTCACCTACTTGGTAAGATTATATGAAAGTATGCGTTTGAAAAAATACATTCTGAAAATTACGGTTTCATGTTTACTCTTTTTAATTACTATAGATATAACACTATTCTTACATTTGTGCAATAACCTCAAAGTGGGCATCCACGGTCCCTCTCGGTGACGAAAGAATAGCAGCTCGCCTGCGCTGTTCACCATAATCTCGATGTGGTCATGGCTGGAAACATTAAAAAAAGTATTTTATAATTGCAATAATCCATAGTAATCTATACAAATATTATAAAGAGGATATATTTGTATTTTTGTATGTATTGAAATAACTAATGGGCCGATTTCAATAATTCCTACACCATTAAAAATCTCTGTTATCTCTGAGTAACATAGGCTATATTTTTACTTTTATTTAATTCCGAACGAAGTCGCGAGCAACAGCTAGTATATAATAAAAGCCTGGTTTATATTTCCACAATGTGAGAATCATTACAACGTTCTCTAAAACAATTGAAAATCAGCTGAATAAAATATAACGAATCGATGGGGCATAAAATGCTCGAATTTCTTCGGGAAATATCACTTTGGTTCTACTACGGATATCATTTCTAAAGCAATTTCGCAAGAACACTCCAGCTAATACCCTTCGCGTGACCTTGCGCAATTTAATGGCGTTAGTATTGCCAAGTCTAAAACATCATTTCAATATAAGTACCATTTAACAATCCTGAATGTGTCCTTCTTGGGCAGCACTTGGTCGATGTGGTTCTCAAGATGTGGGTATAACTCAAGCAGACGAGCTCGTATGCCCTTCTGCACCGAGGACTTCAACTGCTGCACTCCCGATATGCTCTCCTTCTCGTCGAATCTGAAAGGCAGATATCATTTTTAAATACACTGTCCCACGACTGGCTGATAGAGGCTCAGATAACTTAAAAATGACGTCACAGTCAGATAGGGTAATAAAATCCGATATTTTCAAGACATATTTTACACTTTGGATTGTTAGACAATTTACAATTTAGAACAGGCTCTAAAGAAGGTAAGTACTGTAGCTAGATCTGTAGAAGATACATAGAAAGGTTAGGTCAAAGAATATTCTGTCTAAAGGAACTACGCCATTGTTTTTCCAGAACTTTCTTCGTCCTGAACATTGTTTAATGAAATAATTATTGTAGTCAGTAAATATGATGTATTTTTAGTATTTCATTTTGCTAGTAAAGCTACTTCAAGTAATCATCTTAGTTTAACAAAAACTTCCACTATTGATGTTCGATGAAGAAGATAGCGTAAATTAAGTGGTTTCCATTTTAAAGGACATAGATGTTGAAACCTTGCACATACTAATGACATACCCCCTTCACATTTACATTAAGTAGACTATAACAACGTGAAGAGTGAAATTTTAAAGGCTTCTTGGAATGTATTCCATGTATTGAAGTATTGAACCGTTCAGAGTGATTAAAACGTGTTAGGAGTACTGAAGCAAATGTTGTGTGGGCGGTGGCTTGTACATCCAATTGAGTTGCCAACTAGAGTGACCACACATCACATACGAGTTATTTTTTATATACACTTCAAAAATAAACATGCTTGGTAACATTTAATCTTGGTAAAATACCTTACGCATCTGAAAGGTGAATTTATTTAATTATCACATAGCCTTTACAAAATTTTATGGCGGCGGCATATTTGCACTGCTAGGCGACAGATGCACTTGAGGTGGAGAAAAAGGTAAGATATGGGAGGTTTTATAACTCTATCTAAAATGCAATTAAGTTTGTAGCGTGTGTTTAGGACTTGTCTATAAAAATATTGATATATGGACACTGTATCTATTGCTAGAAAGTGCGTGTATACAATTATTCGTTAGCATTGCAAGCAGCTCACGTGCATGCAATGGCTTCAGAGAGCGGCCTTGTTGGACACGTGACAAATGTAATACAATAGTATTAACGGGTCAAGGTAAATTATGACGTAATTCACATTACATTATCGCTATTAACACATGTTCAAATGCTATGGTGTTAACATTTTGTAATTGAATTCCTTAACATGTCTGTGAGTATGTTTATTGGTGATGGTCCTTTTTAATACATTCCTACAAGCTTTAAGAGAATTTCGGATTTCTCCTTTAGTTTTAACTAAATTAAAATTCAAAACATCTATGTAACCTGTAACACAGACCATAAAGTAAATAGAAAAAACCGATAGCATAAGTTCAAATAACCTTAATCGCTAGTGGAAAGAGATTTATTTCAGTTGCGACGCTTATCACAGTCGGAATGTGTTTCAGTCACGAGTCTTGTGGATTTATTGCCAATAGTAGTAGGTTTCCACTGACGGTCCAATCCTATAAATACACATTGTCGTCTAACTCATTCGCATTGAAGAAACAGAGACCACAATATATTTTAATACTTGCGTTCTGGCTATAAAAGCCTACGGTATAACTTTCATTATTGTAATTGTCAAGTTTGTAAAAAGTTCAACGTAACTGCTTTTTTGCATTATTCGATTATTAAATGTAACTTATGTTGGTCTCTGATTAAGATAAAGGAAAATAATACATTTTCAGCGTGAAATAGGCGGAATATCCATTAATTAATCAAGTTGCGTTTAAAACATTTTCCGTTAATATCACTTGACAAACATGTAGGAAACAGGATTTGTATTTCGACATTTACTCGTACTATCGACCGCGCACACAATGTAAAAGTTGTCCTACAACTTTCTTGAGCCGGAAACTTAACAACTGGCCAGTGATAATAATAAACATACAGTGTATAAAATAAAAATTAAAAAAGAAAAGGAATTTAAGGCTCTTGTCTTATTTCTTATTAATTGGTGATCTTAATAAAACAATATTTTAAAACAAAGAACGTTAATGATCAATTAAAATGGGCTTGTAGATTTTTTATGAAACATCCTTTAATAACACGAAATATTACAAAAGGCAATGCAACTGAAAGATTTTGCAATGAAAAATCCATTAAAGGCGTAAAATGCTGTCGATAAAAACGAGTAATTAATTCTTATGCCATATTTTAAAACAACATTTCAACAAAATGTTGTTTTTCCTACATTTTTGTTAAAATAATTTGAGTTTTCAGATAAATACGAAGACGCTTGTAAGACCTGTTTCGACGTCATAAAAAAAACTTGCACTTTAAACAGTCTGAGAAAAACTCACACAAACCTGTAGTCAGTTTAACGCTGTTAATTATAATACAATGAGTTTTATAAAAAAAATTAAAGTCTGAGAGGTTTTAAACTATTTTTACAGAAAAAATAAAGTTGCGTAATTCACTTGTCTATCTTACTAATATTATAAATGGCAAAGTTTAGATGGATGGATCTTTGTAGAATGTACCTTCTAAACAAGATGTCGATGAAATTTGACACAGGTGTAGAGCATAGGCTGGATCAACACATAAGCTAATAACTATTTTGTTTTCCGAGCAGACGGAGTCGCGGAAGACAGGTAGTGAATACATTTTTTTTAAGCAAGCTTTGACATTCCCAACTCAGATTTGAAGGGCAGACGAGTACAATAACACGCAAGTTATACTAGGCGTCAATTTTCAGACTTATGACGCCGCGTCGTAAATATTTTTTTCTATTCGAATGCAAAAATCAAAAATTTCAGATAGCATTGGATATTTAAATAATTCATGGATACCTTGTTTATACTTGGTCTTATAGTTTCATTTCGCTCCTTGTTTTTTTTTTTATAAAAAATTCATCAGTCCATGGGCGTCCCCAGGTGGAGGCCCCTGCCTCCTGGGGGGGGAGGGCATTTTCTTATGTTTTAGAGAGGTTGCTTGCTTGTATAACTACTATTGTTTTCCCAAAATAAATATAATCTTAGACAGTGGTATTATGTAAATATTTCGGCCACAATTACAGACATTACGCAGATTGAAATTCGTTTTATTTCGACACAACACCGTAACGACGCGTGCATATAGATAAGGCATTAGGGCTGACAAAAAAATATGAAAACAACGATACGATTAGACAAAAATGTTTTTTCAGTTTTTAAAACATCCCACTAGTACTTCTGAAAATAGTAACAATAAATAACGCAACTGGCGCCATCTTTAGATTTCTACATTAACATGTTAGTGACACTAGTCTCCCTGGATCCCAATTAACCCAATCTCTTGAACAAAGATCACGACTATGGACAATGTATGTATGGCGTTGAATGAATAGCCCTAACCATCGCTCTGGTCTATATGTACAAAGTTATAAAAATATTTTTTCGTTATGCAGCAACCCTACATTCCAGCGACACGCTGAACGCCGCTAGGAAACACGTGATCGCCAAGTCACGTTTTTCTATTTAACATTTTCCCGGTTTTATCATAATAATCAGTATACATTACCGCTTTGCTTTGTATACTGCTAACAGATATTGACTTAACACCGTTCACACTATTCAATGTAGAGTAAATAAAGAAATAATAATGTTAAACATAGTTTCAATTGCAAACCTCAAATACTACTAACGTTATACATTTTTATAATACTTGCATAACATCAAACAATAGCCAATATAATAGGTAACATAATAAAACTGGGTAAATGATAGGAATAGATAATAAAAAGATTTATTTCCGTCGATAGTAGGCGGTTATTTCATATTAAACGTTTCTAACACTCCTTATAAGTAAGCAGTTGCTATAAAAAACCTTTTCACGCCAGTAATCGTTAAAACCATCCCAAAGGAATGCTTTCCACAGAAATGTCAACACGTAATAGCTGTAACAATGTAAAAGAAGCACAAGCCAACAATGGTATTGATCACGTCATTAAAGCTGATATCACGTCGTTTATTAACATTTCAGGAATGGTGTTTTTTCAGCCCCATATCATTCTGTAAAGATTCAAATATATAACCTTTTAGTTTGACGTGTTCAATTAATATTATTCCGCAAAGTACCAGTTTTAATGTTAGTATCTGGGCGAGACTTCTACGGAGTCCCTTTTTAACCGTACTTTTAGGGGGAGAGTTTAACAGGTTAATGTAAAACTGTGATATTCACTGACTTTGGCGCCCCCTTCCGGTGCGACCTGATCCACTGATTCCTCACCAATGTTATAGGAGTAGAGATCTATTAATTTTAATTTATCACTTAACACATTTAATGCCGTAACAATTGACATGTATTGACATGACGCAGTTTCGCAGAGTTTTCTAAAACGTCTAGAACAGAGTTCATTCCACTTTTCTTGGTCGATTATAATATAGATGTAACTAGTCACAGTCTAGCGGCACAGCAAGGGCAAATAAATGACATACAAGTCTTAAGAGAACGCAAACTGTATTTAAGTTTCGCCAATAAGATCCTTTCGCATTACCATAAAGACGAAATAAATGAGTACCTAATCTAAGTATTACTTTGACTTATGATTGAGATAACTCAAAAACTACTGGGGCGATCTTAAAAATTATTTCACCGTTAGAAAGGTAACTTATCTGTGAGTAACATGAGCTATATTTTTTGACCGACTTCCCAAAAGAAGGAGGTACTCAATTCGTCCGTATGTTTTTTTTATGTGTGTTACGGCATAACTCCGCCCCTGGTAGACCGATTTTGAAAATTCTTTTTTTATCCGAGAGGTAGTGCTTGCAGGTGGGTCCCATTTTTTTTGTTTGATTTTTTAATTTCTGAATAACAGCTAGTGATGAATAAATTAATTCGATAGTGCAAAATCTACGTGTTTATAATAATTGGTCTTCATAGACAGGGTTTCAAATGAATCAATCTACATAAAAGGAAAAGAAACAATATAGAAGATGTTGGATTCCCAGCTACAATTTATATTAATTTACATTAAGATGTAATGAGTAATACATAATTTTCCTCCTTACGTAATTCCTATCGTATGCTTAATGATTAATGCTCTTAAGTAAATCCACTTAGAGGTCAAATTCCCATGTCACAGAACTAGCTTACATAAAATTATACTAAGACCAAGACTGAAAGTGATGACCTGGGGTGGAAATTTCTCTTACTCTGATAACGATAAGCATGTTTTCTTCAAGTCGATATACTCAATTAATGGACAGTTTCCGAGCTACTTTTAACCGTTCGATAGTGTTCATAGTTCGAGAAATTCATAAATGAGATTCCGAACTACGTAACTTGGGTTTTACTCCATCTCAACTTAGGTTAACCTAACACTAACGAATCACTAAGTAATGATAAAATAAATGGAAACTTCAGAAACCCAGCATAAATACGACATCATAAAACGAAGTTTATACGTCTCTAACTATATCATGAGCCTCATAGTTTGGGATATTTTGGTCTACAAAACGAATTAACCTAAAAATCCATGGCCATGTAGAAAATTCCGACAATCTATTTATGTTATGTCGCGGAGGCCTGGCCGAAATAGATTTTTTTCTCGTCGGGCGAACGCATTCTCGCCAAAGATGCGTAACTATATAAAATAATCATTTTAACGCCAAAAAATATACCGATGTGATACAAATCCTAATTGAGTTTATCGCCTTACAAGAAGTGAGAGTACGTTTTTAATAGCAATTTACACATATACACAAAACATTGTCCCGACGTAAAGTTGCCTAGACATCGTGATGCCCTTGAACCTAATCGATTAGTCTCAAGAGTTTAGTATTAGTTCCATAAAATGGCGTTACAAGGAGTAGAAAAGTTTAATTAACAAGTAAAAGACGCCAACAAAAAACTGATGTAACTAAAATGGATTGAGGGAATTGAATACTATAATGTTTTAGTATATTATTAATCTATTTCAGTATTAGTATACATAAATTGATAAAACAATAAACGTCAATTTCATCAACAAACTGTCCAATTAGCGCTGACCTATGTTAACATCTCAGATCGGGGACAAAGTCCACTGGGCACCGGTGCATGTTCATGAGATAACAAAACATAGACAACGTAATCAGAGGTAGGCAGAGACTATGGATTGTCATTTGGCGATTACTTAGTATCTTTATATCTACTTACGTAAAAGTGCTAGTCGGTTTTTATATGAAGCATTGACAGTAATTATACTTTAAAGAACTGCGTAAATTCGAGCCCAGTTTTTGCTGTACATGCATTTATTAATATTCATTCCAGAAAAAACTTAACGCAATGCCGTGAATTCATTAGCGTGTTTAAAAACACAGTTGACTGTCCATTTTAACTCTTTATTTCCAAGAATTGTTAGCGACGGTTAACGGTGTTTCAGTTATTTTAACGGTACACAAACACGGCTATAAAAGAAACTGTTTTATAACTGAAACGCGATTTTGATTGATGGTTATATGAAGAATAGAATTGCGGGTAGGTTCACTTGAGGTGAATGACCTAATCATCGTAAATTACGAAGACCTAACTATCACTCGTTTCCATTGAAAGGCTAAATTAAGTAAACAGACACACATGAAATCCCATGGGGCCATTACGAAAGTTGCATTTCAATGTTTTTTTAAAAAAAATTAGAAAAAACAAGTGAGCGTCGTAAAATTCAGATAGTGTTTGTTACGTCAGAAAAAGTGTTTTGACAATTGCTTGATTTAGCTTAAATCGTAGTTTGTCAATAGTTTAATTAAAATACGGTAAACGACACACATGTTACCCTATGGGTTAAACTGTAATAACTGGTTTTCATTAGAGGTCATTTAGAGAACACCAAATATAAACAAGTGTTACGCGAGTCAACTCTACGTCATATACTTTTAATCATTTATTCGATATAAAGCCAATACAATGAATTATTTCCTGACGAAATACAAGAAAAAATAATGCTATCCCTTTCTTTATCTTGGAAAATAAAAGAGAACAATATGTTTTTGTAAAGAATTTTTGGCTGCGGACACTCATAGTAACTAACAAATTTGTTTACAACAAACTAATCGATCTAAACATTCACAAAGACGCCTTTCTATAAACAGACATGGCCATCTGGATTTATCGTCTTGTTTATGCAGACTGAAATAATATGACAACATAATATTCAACTGCGTAGTATTTTAAATATTTTCTTTATTACATAACTAGCTTTCGCACAAGACTTCGTCCGCGTGGATTAAAAAAAAAACAAAAGTGAGTAGCCTATGTGTTCTTCCAGACTATCCTCTAGGTCTGTGCCAAATTTCATCAAGATCCGTTCAGCCGTTTAGGCTACAAACTCTAACAAACATCCATCCATCCATATAAACTTTCGCATTTACAATATTAGTAAGAAGTAAGATAGTAAGATTAAACGTGATATAAAAATCTAGAACGATTAATGGAAAATAAGCACACAAGCGCATTAAAAAACATACAGACCTTGAGACCCTACGGTTTTTGGGAAGTCAGTAAAAATAACTTAACCCCGGTAAAAAAAAACCTTTAAAATTTCATTATCTCATTTACAAATGTTTATAAATACAGGAAATACAATTAACCGATAAGTCTGAAGGTCGAACTGTCAATGAAATTAACCGGCCAAATAAAAACAAGTTTTTGCCAAATGATTAAGGTTTTTGGCGAAGTACAATGTCACTAAATACATATATTTGCTTGAAATATTAACAAAATGATTAGTGGCCAGATAACATTAACAGACTATATTTATCTACGTCGTTTTTTCCTGTCAAAACTAGATACTACGATACCCGGAACTGATATGAATATTTTTATACAATAGATACAGAAAAATAATATTGAACAACAACAACTTTAAGCCAACATAAATCAAGATTAAATACAATTTAGCTAATAAAACTGGTGTTATGTTGCTGATAATTTACAATAACTGAAAACTAGAACTATAGGCGAAGTTACCAAACCGACTTGAACAATATTTCTAGAACTGTATCTAAAAAAGTTGAATAATGCAAACATTTCAATAATAGATTAAAAATGTCCATTTACTCTTTGAGCAGATTTTTCTTTCAGCCAGTATTATCGCATTGACGAAATATATTTTTTAACTCTTAATACCTTACAAGCACAGATAATATTAGTAACTTTATCTACAAGGTCACCAAACGGATGACATTAATAAATCTCCGAGAGGATATACGATCATAATTGCTTCCACAAACTCCGCACCGGACGCCAGCAAGCGACAAACATAGCACTGGAAACTTGATACCTTAATACGTCTTAGTCCCCCTATCTAGATTATACAAGTTTATTCCTAGACTAATGTGTCTATGGTAGGTAGTTTCAATTACAGTAAATTTTCCAACATACCCTACAATTAAGGCAAGTTAATTTTGTTTTCTAACTGCCGAGCTAAGGATCGCTTGGTCGATAAAAGTCTTCCTTAGCGTAGATAAACCATTAATTAACTCTTTGTACGGCAGATAATATAGTTGTCGAAATTAATAATTAAATAGAAGTAAAACGAACTACCCACTTTACAATGAGATACCTAATTCTAGTAAAATGTTTAGTTATTCCAATTCTCTGATATACGTGTCTAAACAATTTAAATGGCAGTGTCTTCGTATTTCATACATTTCCGTCGTCGAAAGCGGTACAAGAGATAATCACGACTTGCTCTCGTAACACCGTGTTCGTCCACGTTAGAGAAAGCGTGCAATACCGTACATTGCAAGATAAATTACATTACCCTATAAAAAACTGTGCTACATTTTAAACTATAGATTTAATACGATAACTTCCCCTCAATTTTTAATGCCATTTGACTTTAAAACAAAGGTTTTTTACGAAATTTAAAAAAACACAACAGGTTTCTTTTAACATGAGTACGCGGTTAGTCGTCTAATTTATCCAGATGACTGATGGTTGGTTTCCCAGCTACGTTTAACCATTCGTTAGTATTTTTGCTTCGATAACTTCATGAAATGCGTCTCCGAACTACGTAACTTGAGTTTACTCCGTTGGAACATAGGTCATCCTAACACTAATGAATCACTTAGATCTTTACAAAGTAAATGGGAACTTCAGAAACGCAGCATGAATGGGCCAGAAGTGGAAATGGAGTTTGCTATTATATCGTTCAGATTACAATCGCAATACGCAATGATTCGGATATGATATAATCTGTTCTGGCCTCGTCCCTCCGGCCCACATCCGCATGCGAAACGATCTCAGGGTTGCCAAATCGTTGTGTCATTAAAATTATTTTATTGACATAAACTTGGGTAATTTACCATCATGAAATATTGTGTAGGGGTTTCCTGACTATTGCCAAAACAAATATAGACACGTATAATTCTGACATTCTTTGCAATAAACCGTGATACATAAAAATATTCGCGTCCAATATAATAACAGCCTTAGGATGCTGCTGGGGCTCCCCCGACACTGCAGTGCGTCAGAGATGTTTGCGCATACGCGGAATGACGGCTTTAATGCCATACTGCGCAAACGGACGGCTTCTCTTTTACGCAGAGTCCGGGAGAGCACCAACAGCATCCTAAGAGGGCTAAGTGATAAGCCCGACTGCCCGATTATGGGACATTGGCTGCGCACACACGTACCAATCGTAACATGACCTAACATAGGGTGCGTTAGATCATGTTTTGATTGGTAGTGGTAGTGTTTTAGAATGCAATTCTTTTTTTCTTTTTTTCTGTTTGTCAATTATGTGTAACTAGTATTACATGATTTAAATAAATAAATAAATAAATAAATAAATAAAAATATAGGAAGTGATGGCCGGAGGAGGAAAGGCTACGGAAGTAGGATAAGGACAGAAAGATGATGTATGAAATCTATACATATAATAAAATTGGAGTGTCTGTAATATCAAAAGAAAAATTCCAGTTTTCTTTAATCTGAGGTAATCTTCGGAACAGCTGGACTGTTTTTAACGGGTAGGTAACTAATGCTCGTAAAAAATTTATAACCTACTTGTTCTACGTATTTTTTTTAATATTTGCGTCCCGTTACGACCACTAATTTTTTGCCACAATCATCAACTTGCCCTTATCCCTTATGGAGGGTCGGCACAGTATGTGCTGCTCTTCCATACATCTCTATCAGCCGTCATATCTGAATCCACTCATGTCTGAAGCATATCCTCTTTCACACAATCCATCCATACTTTCTTCGGTCTTCCTCTTCCTTTGTAGCCATCCACATTCATTCTTAACACTTTCTGGTTTATGTCCCCATCGTCTCGTCGCATAACATGTCCATACCACGCTAACCTTTTGCTTCTCAATTTTTTGCTACCTCCAACATAAAACACAACATTAGAAGTTTTGAAAATAATACTATTTCTGCTAATAAAATACGGAAGCCTGAATGCTTTTTAATATTCATTAGCCCGAACTAGGTTAGATATTTCTGAAGCCGTGAAAATCAATATCGTTTTATGCTTCGGCCTGACATTGTTACTAACAAAAATAATCCGCAACCCAGTTAAAACAGATATTGTTTCCATAATTCTTATACACAATGAAAAATGCCCACCAATTAACCCCCTCCCCGCCCGAGCGACACCAATGGTATGAGATTAACATTAATAAATGATAATTAAATAATATCCAAAACAATATACATTTCCGCTTCCGTACGACGTATTAATAACCTTGAATTCTGATCTATTAGTTAAAATTAATTTTAACACCGGAAGTAACCGGTAGTAAATAAAGGACACAAGTCTTCTTCCTCAACTGGAATCTTGTATTTTGGTAATATTTCTACGCCCACAGACGAAATTGTTAGAACAGATTTCAATTTATGCATAGCAATGTTAATATTTAGTTCTTACATTTCTTGTGTTCTTCTTAAGTTTTTTTTTATAATAAAAGGGGAGCAAACGAGCGGCGAGAACACCGAGGTGGTCAACGACGGCCATGGATATCCGCAACACCAGAGGAACTACAGATGCTTAGTGTATTTAAGAGATAGTCTAATGACTAAACTGAACAAATTTTATTTCCGGTTCTCATAAGAATTTGAGTATCATCATCATCAAGGATTCTTATCTCGGATTTCTTGACGGATTTAATAACAATTTTTAAGGGGTCCAATTTCTTTGGACAATCTTAGTTTAATTAACCTTATGCAGTCGTTCCCGGTATGTTTTCTTCATATTAATTACAGCCGTTGGAAATGGATATTGGAGAAAATGAACTATTAATTTTGAAACAACTCTATTAATCTTTTGGCATCGGCCCAATTTTAAGTTACATTAATATGCGGTATTTATCTATTATCCCCACATAGCGACGCTCATGAACTATATTCGTTATCTGTGGAACATTAAAAGCCCGCGTCATCAGCCGCCATGTTGATATTTTATAGTTACAGTTGGAGTTCCTTGTTCCAAATGCAAATCCAAATTTGGTAAACCATGGATACGCCGCATATTTCGACCGAAAAACCCATAAATTCTAAGACATTTGGAGAAAAATGTTTGCTCAATCTATACTCTATACTAATACTAGCTTTCGCCCGCGAAACCGTCCGCGTGGAATTAAAAAAAATAAAAGTGAGTAGCCTATGTGTTCTTCCAGGTTATCCTCTACGTCTATGCCAAATTTCATCGAGATCTGTTCAGCCGTTTAGGCTACAAACTCTAACAAACATCCATCCATCCATCCATCCATCCATCCATCTAAACTTTCGCATTTATAATATTAGTAAGAAGTATAAGATTATAAAGAGTAAAGATTTGTATTTTTGTATGTATTGAAATAACTCAAAAACTACTGGTCCGATTTTAAAAATTCTTTCACCATCAGAAAGGTAATTTATCTGTGAGTAACATAGGCTATATTTTACTATATATTTAGTAAGCAATATACAATTTGATTAAATTCTGTTTCTCAATTTCCAAAATCTTAAACTTTCCAGATATAAAACTAGTACAGTAATGGCCGCCATGAATGGAAAGTAAGGTTTGCATTTAGGCGTTCAGTTGGAGTTATTTTACAAACGTGTTTTAATAAGCTTTTCGCATATAATTACATTTTCTTATTCACATAACAAGCACACCTATCAAGGATCACAAATAAACGACATTAATATTTCCTTCCGCGGTTAAAGTTATTTGCCAAATATTTAACCTCAAAACTAAAGTTATGCAATAGGTTACGTAAAATCGACGCAACTTTTAATATTTACTTCCTACTTCCTAAATGATATCATTCATCATCATTCAAACATTGAAATTAATACTTTTCATACTGTTTCATTCGTTAAGGCTCGCACAGTCTAGACCAGACGTTTCATAAGTGAAAACCTGAGTGGCGAAAACATACAAGTGCTCTTAGTTTTTTATGTTAATCACAGAAAGGGAAAACATTTAAACAAATGTAACGAAGAATTAATACACATGAGTGCCAATACCATTGCTCCAACAACCCATTTAAATTTAACCGTTTTAATACTGCAACTGTAAAGTTTCAGCACAGTTGCACGCGATTCATTACTTTGCGACATTCTAATCGATTCTTGTTCTATTTCATACATTGATTCTAAGCCTTTCTCGCTGTATAAAGAACCTTGGATGCTATTTAAATTTACACTAAGGGTCTGTTAAAATCATTATATAGACTCTAGAGTGCAGCTGCCCCATAAGAATGGCAACAATGAGAAATAGACCTTAACACTGAGATTTTTGAAACCAAAATCGATCGACATTGCTGAGGCAGGAATAATTTTTCATTTCGTCACAATTTGTTCTAAATAGATAAAATGTCCAAGAATAAGATATCTTATCAATAACATTGTGTATGTTCACTCTTAACCAATTGGATTACGGTCTACTCTTGAATGTATATATTTAATATTGTTGTTTATTTCCTCATCAAGAAAAAATGTGATAATGTTTACACAATACATGCATTTATCTGAGATCGAAACCCTTAAAAATATTAATTTTTACCAAGGTCATACCAAGGTGACCCCAGTGGTCGAACCCTTGTCAACTTTGGAACCATTAAGGGATAGTCGAGCCTGATTAATGTCTATCGAGGACATTTTCAATCAATATTCTTTAAAACAAAACAGCATTTTTTTAACAATTTACAAGCGGTCGCTTTCTATTTCGGTGGATTCAGGTGGCCGCTTGCTCGTTTGCCACCTTATATTATGAAAAAAAATTACACTGAACTTTGTTTTTTTTACTAATTACTTAAACTCTTTTTATGCTCAAACCACCTTATTTTATAGCATTAATATCGTGAGCATATTTCATTTTGCACGTGTTTAGAATCGTTATAATCCACAATTTATTCTTATCTAATCTGAATAAGTATAGAATAAAGCCGTTTTTCATCGTTCTAAATAAACATAAGGCGATTAGTGAGCTTTTTATCTAATAAATGATTTTTAGGTCGGATTTATATGCGTCATACAGGTAAACGACTGAAGATAGAAGACGAATTTGATGTATAATTTAGCAGAAGGTAGCAGCTTCAAAATTGACAACAATAAAAGCCAAGACAACTTTTATCAGTTTCGATTTTTAATTTGAATAAAAGTGTACTAAAAGTATTTCACATCATTGATGCTGGGTTTTGATTCCCACCTATTGATTCATTAGCGTTAGATTGACTTATGTTTCAACGAAGTAAAACTTAAGTAGTTACGTATTTCATAAAGTTATCAATTCATAAATACTAACGAATAGTTAAACGTAGCTGGGAAACCGGCCATAAGAGACACACTTATATTTATAGATGTTTTCGCATAACGTCAGAGGGTGGCAGGCAAGGTCGTAGGAAATCGATCGATACTTATTACCATAGGCTTACAACGCGTTAATTGCAACATTAGTACACGCCAGCTGGCTATTGCACGATAAACGATTAAACCGAACTGGTTCAGATTACAAGTTTTAAGTTGGAATACTGATAAATTAGACCAACAGAAAGTTCAGTTATCGATTTTTTAATTTTAATGTAGGTAGATTGAGAAAAGTGTAATTGAAATTGCATACATGACTTTTTCTTTAAACAAACTAAATAAGGTCACATTAAAATCTCTTCTTTCGACCGGCACTTTAATATAATAAAATAAACATTCAAAAATAATAAAACGCATTGATAAATTCTTATTCTTTATTGCAATATCATATTTTCATCTTTAAAAAAGAAAACAATTAACAAATATTAAGCAAACATTCAAAACAGGTAATTATATTGTTTTAATGATAACAAACAGAAGTCTTGTTTTTACTGAGACATTATTTTCAATTCATTTTAATGACTTATCTATCGTACACCATAATCAAATCAACATTAAACCATTAAAATCTTGTTGAAATTATTGTTGAATTATTGATTAAAGGCAAAAACGACAGATAAAAAATTTAAAATTACAGTAAATATTTGAAAAACATTGTCTTCTATTGCCAGTTGAATCCAAAACACAATTGTACCAACATACTCAATTTTGATATGCCAATATTACATTACAACAATTACTTTTAATGCTAAGAAAAAAATCAAAATCAATGTATCTACTTTAGATTGAGTGCAAAAAACATAAATCTAATTTAATCCTAATCTTTTTAATGCAATGAAAATAGATTTTAATTCCTTTCTATTTATATCAATACATTGTAACTCTGTGTTCAATTCATAAATAAGTACCATCACAATTTTATCCTTTTTTTTTTCTCATAAAATATTATTTATTTGTGAACACTTACAATTTAGAATATACTTTTTAATTTTACTTTTAATACTAATACAGACCATAGAACAATGTCAGTTAAACTTCACATTAAGAATGTTTGCATCAAAATTTACTGAAAATAAATAAAAGTTACTTCAACACATCAACAGATTATTCCATCAATGTGGTGGAATGTATAAAAAAACTAATATTATTGTATAAAAATTGCTTACTGTTTATTAAATTACATTAAAAATTACTTAGTATCATTTGTAGTTATTAGTAGAGTGCAAAATAATCATTAAAAAATTGGATGAAAAATCAAAAAGGATGATATTTCAACAGAATCAAACTAGTAAAAATTACACAATAGACAATGCAGATGACATAATTGATGCTAGGATTGTCTATACAAATTAGTGTTGGCATGACATCATAGTTAAATGATACCAATTATTCTGCAGACATTTTATGATTTAAAAAAATGTATAAAAGACTGAAATAAGTTTTTTTAATTCAAGTCAGACAAAGATTTAAAAGAAAATGTTCACATTTCAAGAATAAATAGTTAATTTGAATAGTCTAAATTAACATGTAAGATTTATACAATTCAACATTTTCCAATGTAGGAAACATTTTGAAGAGTTTTGAGTGTAATTTAATAGATAATAGATAGTAACAAGAAAAAACAATTAAGTACTATATGTTAATAAAAATCTTTATAAAATAAGAGAGGAACAAAATATGTGGTCTGAATTAGTGTGCAAATCTATAAAAGAACAGGATTTCAACTAATATAATCTATTTTTTTTCTAAATCAAACAAATAAATAAAAAGTTGGATATTTTGCTAAGTCTTATACAACCCCAAATTTGCCCATGGTCTTTGATTCATTTCAAAACATCAAACCAACAGTTTCACTGCTTTTAAAGTGTGCATTACTTTTTTCCAACTACCCAGATAATAAATAAGAAAATTTAAACATAAAAACAAGTGTACATTGAAAAAGTATAAAAGTAATTTAGTGTTGTGAAAAAAGGACAATGAAACTATTGATTATCTGTATTCTACTTAAACATTATCTATGGTCTACTATCACAATTGGTGAGGTACGGGGCTAGAATGCAATAGATGAGGGGGGCATTGAACATTCTCCAACTGTCACACGGTATGATGCTAGCTCACTGATACCATGGTAATGTACAAAAGCTGCTACAATGACCAGCACATGGAAAATTTGGTGAGACTGGAACCAAATGTCACATTTGCCAGGGAACCAACGTTCGGGCACTCTCAATGCATAAAACATAGCTCCCAGAATATACAGTAAGCCCATAAGGACAAGCCATCCTAAAGATGCCTTACTGACTTGGCTGAACCAACCTTCTGTTATTCCATAATGAATTGCTGGCACAATCCCTGAAAGGCCAAAGCCCATGAACACTCCCGCTCTCAGAGGTCTCAAGCGGGGTTCAGAGAATCTATCCCATAATGAAACTATAATAGACAGTACTCCTAACACAACCACAACAGATAAGTAAATGATTTTCGGTCTGTAATGACAGTAGAAACTATAGTACAGCCATGGAACAAATGAGCCCATGATCAGCAGTGCTATCCCACAGTAGTCCAGCTTGGAGAACAACTTGCCCACCATCTCAGAGTGACAGTACAAAGTGTGATATGCAAACGAAAAACCCAAACACACTATAGCACCAATAAAGAACACACCAAAGATCATTTTCTCTTGCATCTGTATCTCTATGGACGGGCGTGTAAGGAAATATATTGCAACGCCAATGAACGCTACACATCCGAGCAGGTGGGTCCAAATGTTGCCGGTTTCGGTGTGGATGCGGAATATCGACGCGAAACACGCGCTGAAGGAGGGTAGCGGCGGTCGGTGTCCTTTGTGCAAATAGTCGTTGTCCTGAAGCCAGCGCGGTAAATGACGGAAGTGGCACACGTTCCACGAGGCCTCCCACACCTTGCGAACAAACTCCTCAGCTTGCTCGGCCGCATTGTGCGCTAGAGCTCCGAGATCAATTTCGTCCGAGAGCACGCCAGCTTTTAAAACTTCAGCCATTTCCGCGTCTAACAGGTGTTGATCTTCGGGCGTAGACGGCAACGGACATCCTTCTTCTTCCTCGGCGAGTACCTCGTCGAGCTCGTCCATTTGAGAAGCGAGACTCTCGGCCTCGGGGTCCCATCCTTGCCGTCGCCGTAAGCCATCCGACGAAGCGCTGTGGGACCCCGTGTCAGAGTCCACTTCCCACATCTTTGCGTCGTACGCAATCGGCTATGCGAAGAGCTTTCGCATCCGACACGACCTTCGTAAGCGAAGGAACAGTTATTCGGTTCGAGTGAAATCCAGTTACGTCACGGAACACAAACACACAATGTCTTTTGTGTTTTCAACAAACGGATTATAAAAAATCTAACAGTAGGAATTCACTTATTCGAATATAAATTTTATAGCAAAAAATCGTAACGTTACGGTAAAACAACAATCAATTTAGACCAGCTGGAAAGAACTGTCGAAGAGTCGACCAAAAGCAAAAGCAATCACCATGTTCGTTCCTATTCCTACATATATCTGTCTCTCTCAAACAAACGCATTTGGATTGGAGTATTTTTGCAATCTTTGGCGTGGCACCACATCATAGTGACGTACCTTTGTCAAAGCGAATTAAGCAAGCAGTTATAAACATTTTCAACTGAATCAACTAATAAATATTTTGTAACCTTTATGTTTATACGATTTTGTATATGTATAAAACCACTAAATCTGTACTTTTAATTCAAAAATGAACTTAAAGGTACTTCGTAAAGGGCTCTTTAGGGAAGAAAAACGACAATTTTTTATGTCAAATGTTTAAATATGTTTGAAAATTAAAGTCATGGTTATTTATTAGGATTAATAAGACGAGCATTAACTTATTTAACATTAATAAATTAAAATATCTATAATCTGAATACACATCACTAATTATTACCACTGGCAACAAACATTTGACAAGACCTATAAACTCGTTCGTGATTGGCTGACTGAATGTGCGTTTTTGTTACGTCAATAAGTTATTTGACATAAAACACGAATCTACATAACCTAGAACTCATTATTTAATTGTACAAGATTTCAGCAATAATTAATTAAAATTATTTTTTTACTTACTTCTTAAACATGTCGCTGGAGAGTAAAAACACTATGTATCAACAAGGAAAAAAACAACAAAATCACCGACAATTTTAAACACCGACGACAGAACTTCACAATACTTGTCAAAATCTAACAAGGTTGTGCATCTGCCAATGAAATTGTGTTAGAGTTTTCATTGATTGGTTAAATTGTCCAACCAAATGTGTGAAACCCACCAATCACCAAGCAGTAAAGTAGTATGGCAACATGAACTTTTCTTTTTTGTGTGCATGTATTCGAAATGCTTGTGGAGTATTATTATTTTTAAATAAAAATGAAAGCGTTCCGTAATCCGTAATATTTTAAATATTTTTTTTTTGTTTGCATTCCAGTGGAAAAAGTTGTAAAAATAATTTTCAGATTTCTCTATAAATTGCCCTAAACTGGCAACAAATTACTACACGATCTTAATTCTTGAATTGTCTATGAAAGTCAAATTCAATATCAATTTAAAAATTATCAATTGAAATTGTATTGATTGTAATAGGCACATGGTTTATTTTTTCTAATTTAGTTATAAGAAAAACCTTATAAGATGTCTAATTTACTAGAAGTTTTAGTAACTAGTGATTCTAATAATACTATGTGGACATGCTGTGTTTGGGATCCTCACAATGGTACAAGTCTGATGACTTACAAGGGTGGTGGAACTGCTGAATTGAAGACACTTTCCTTTATCGGAAACGATTACCTTGTTGCTGTTGAGAAAGCTAAACCCATTCTCCACGTTTGGCCTTTGAACTCGCATCAAACTGTACAAGGCATGCGTTTCGTTTTGCCGGGTAAAGCGAATGCCTTCTCTATTACGAAAGATGGATCATTTTGTGCTGCGGGAATCGACGAGAAGATATATGTTTGGCAAATTGCGTCTGGTAATTTATTAACAATATTAAATCGACATTACCAGAAGGTGAATTTGATAAAGTTTACAAGTTGCGGCCGGTATTTTGTGTCCGCCGCCGAAGATGGGATGGTAATGGTATGGTCGTTGGCTGCTATCGCCACACACCCTGAAGTGGAGTTGGTCACCCAGACTCATGCTGGCCAACATGACCCAGTTTACATATTCTCAGATCATTCATTACCTGTTACAGATCTAAGTATTAGTAAATTGGGCATGCTAGGACGTCTATACACAATTTCTAGCGACAGAACTTGCAAAATTTATGATCTTACTACTGGAGATATGTTATTGAATTTAGTTTTTGATATACCATTATCAAGTATTGAATTGGATGTGTTAGAGTTAAATGTGTTTGTAGGAACTATGAAAGGTGATATTTATCAATTTTGCCTAACAAATCCGATTAGAAATAAGGAGTTGTTGATGTCTGAAGAAAATAGTCTTATTTTTTCTTGTCATAACGATGTTGTAACTTGTTTATCTGTTTCTCTTGATGGTGAAACATTAATGTCAGCATCAAATGATAAACAACTCATTTTATGGCATATAAGAAGTAGACAGCCGATAAGAACAATAATGCATAAAGGCCCAATAACCAATGCTTTCTTTACACTTAATCATCCAGCGATATACACACAGGATTTTAAGCCTACAGTCATATTACATAGTTTAGAACGAACATTAGAAAGAGACAATGATGAAATAACAGAGTTGGAAATTTTAGTTAACAAAAAAATCAACTTCTGGCCCGAATATCAAGAGAAAAGTTTGGAAATTGAAGAACCCTCAAAGGAAGCAGAAACAGAAGTTAATAAAGAAAAGAAGTTGCTTAAAGAAGAATTGAATTACCTTAAAAAGATTAATGCGAGTTTGTATGCTTATTCCATTAATAAGGCATTGACCTCTCCAACTAATGTTGAAAAACCTAAACCCAATAAAAAGAAGATACGGAAGACATTTAAATCTTAAATTAAATTATAATTCACATGAGTGAAATTGTTATATTAAAAACATTAAATTTGTTGCAAATTATTAATGTCAAAAATTATTAATTTGCTGCATTTATATTCAGTTAATTATTTTCAGCAGTGTTAACTAAGTGAATATAAAGACTATTGGATTGATTTGTATTGTTTTATTTTCTATGCTAATTATGCTTTTGGCAAAATGTTAATGTAGAATGTACTCTTATGAATAAAATGTTTGTACCTAGTGTCTTTTCAATTTTAAATAAAACCTCAACTAAAGTGTGTTTTATGCAAGTGAAGTAGTTGAAGAATAGTCAATTTTCGATCAAACATAAAAAATAGAACCAATACCAATTTCAATGTTAGTTATTCTTATAAATGGGTAAACAAGTATCAACTTATCCGGACGATCTTTTCATTTTCCTCTGATTAGATTACTTTTGTATCTGTGACTGACACTTCTGCAAATTATTTTTATAGTCTGTGCTCAAAGTGAAGCTACGTCAAGGAAACGTCACTGATCGTACGATTATAAACTGTAACGCTTTTATTTTTTCGTTTAAATTGTACACCCAGTTATCTTATTAATTTATTTTGGTGAAACATGTGCTAAAATTATAAATAATATTCAGTAGTAAGTTACGAATATGAACATATCTTCATGACCTTTAATATTAAGGTATTACAGCTTTGTATTGAATTGTACAAAAATAAACTTTAGCATTCGTTTGCGTCACAAACAAAAGGATGTATACTATTTTGTTTACCATCAGGTAGACCAAAATGTCGAAGGCAGTGATAATACCGGGATGTAAGGATATTGGACGTATGAAGGAAGAAATATCATTGTCACCACCCGACAAAAAGGATGGGGCAATTAGCTTGCTCAGTCGACTCTTGCGCTTGGATAATTTGAGTAAACGACAGACTTCGGAAAGCCCTACTTCTAATGAACCTAACACGACATACTATGGAGTCTACATTCCGTGTGAAATTAAAAAAGGTCCAGATGAAGGTATGTTTTGTTTTTAACTTAAAATGTCCTTTGTAAAATGTAGTATTTTTTGTAACGAAAGTAATTTGTAGTTTAATTTTGTTCTAATTGTCGAAATTTGCACAAACCTTTGTGAAAACAATGAATAGTCATATTTATTTTTATCATCACTCAAGTACATTGTTATCTTTAAAAAGTAGGTCAAGAAAACTTTCTCTATTCATAAGTATGTTGATATACAAATAAACATTTGGAGGCATTTTAAAATATTTAGATGAGGATTCTTCATGTAGTTATTTAAATTTACTTTTGGAATTACTATTTTTTTTTTAAAATGCCAAAGTTTTATAAAAAGATCCTTATTTATTATACAATCCATTAGCTTTATT
Organism: Papilio protenor; assembly: GCA_029286645.1. Lineage (NCBI taxonomy): Eukaryota > Metazoa > Arthropoda > Insecta > Lepidoptera > Papilionidae > Papilio > Papilio protenor. Next base: position 2,186,197 of record JAGSMZ010000044.1, on the reverse strand, counting down.
ATTAATTGTCCAATTTATAATAAGGATACATATTTTCTCCATATTCCTGGAATAAAGATTTTTCTTTGTTATTCAACCGAGAATTACTTAATTTATTCAAATCCATACATTTGGTTAATGTAAAAATGATAATTGTAGACATTGAAAAGCAAAAAGTTTTATTTGGGAAATAATAAATTCCAATAAGAAAGAAAATAAAGAATAAAAACCTCGAATAATTCTTATATCTTTACACCATAAAATAATATGTTATGCAATAATTATAAGATAATTTATGCAGTATATATGACATTTGTAGCATTGTTTTAAAAAAATATACATTTGATAAAATACTGTAGAAATGTACACATAACATATAAATTGTAAGAATACATCTATACAATATTTAAAATTTTATTTATTTCTATTATGGTGTTTCTGTATGTAATATCATTATTCACACACATCATTTATTTGCATTATTTATTTGATTGGAAACCAAGATTAAAAAAAAAAAGATCTGTGATCTCTGATTACTTTATGCGAAATTTCATCAAGATCCATCAGCGGTGTAGGCTACAAACTAACAAACATCATCTAAACTTTCATATTCATAATACTAAGTAGTTACACATGTTTTCTTACAGAAGCTTTACATGTGTATGAAAATAAATCGGAAGCTATGGAGCTGGTTAGAAGATATAAATCAGCAAGGTTCAAGATGTTCAGAAGTCACCAGGATGCGGTATCTTTTGCATTGAGAGGTGCCGAACCAACTGAGACACATGAAGGGAACAATTGTAAGTAATTTACTAGTAATTGTTGAGAGAAAAACTGTTTAACTGTTGGGCCCTGTTGGGTCCATCATTTAGAGAGTTAAACTAAACAATATGAAATAAAATATGAGGAAGTTCAAGTACAGGTGTAAAGTGGAAGTAATTATAGTCACCTTTATGATAATGGAGGAAAGCATGATTAGCAAAGTCAAATGTCCTCTGCCTGTGTGTTTGATCCCAATTGAATTTTAAAGAGTGAGGTATAATGTTGATATTTACTCCAAAGTTACTTACACACTTTGCCCATGATTTAATCCACAAGGAATTAAAAAAAACTAAATATGTAGCCTATGTGTTCTACCAGACTGACCTCCACATCTATGCCAAATTTCATCAAGATCCATTCAGCAGTTTAGGCTACAAACTCTAATAAACACCCATCCATCTAAACTTTCGCATTTATAGTATTAGTAAGAGGAAGACATACTTTGTAACATAAAATTAATGATTAGTTAAACAATTTCAGCACTTATGGGAGAGAAGCCTTACCCATTCAAGGCCCCATCTCCTCAGGATATGGTGGCCCTACGTAAAGCGATAGAAGCAGGGTTGGCTACCACAGTACATGACCGTATCTGGGACAACCCACGCTACCTTGTGAGCAGTGGGAATACACCCGCTATTGTACAGGTTAGTTTTGATATGTTATAATCCCATTGTTTCTGTTATATCCTTTTTCTTATGAGAAAGGATGGGAAGGGAAAGTGGATTGGACGGCGGTGGAGAGGCATAGGAAAGGGAAATATCCTCTTTATGTGCGTCTCCTCCTCCGTCGATTAAGGGTAGGCAACGCATCTGCAATTGCGGATGTCTATGGGCAGCGGTTGCTTCGCCATTCTGGCGGATTCGGGTGGTCGCTTGCTTGTTTGCCACCTTGTATTATAAAAAAAAACTTAGAAATTCTCTTGCTGACTATGAAATTGTTCTGGGAGTGTTAAATGTTTTCCTCTTAGTGTTACATTCAACCTTATTGTAATCAAGAGTGATTAACATGTTATTTAATGTTTTATTGTTTGTGATTTCCAATAAGAATACAGTTGTGTGTCCAGCGATGCTATTTTGATGTAATATTTATTATATTTTGAATTCCAATAAAATAAATTCCATAGATTTTGTTTTAATACTTTCAATGCCACTGCAGTAGACCGGACTTATGTTAAAATGAATTTTATACAAATAATTACAGGAAGGATCTCGCTATAATGCTCTCCATGTTGCTGCAAAAGCAATGAACGCGGAGATTTGCAACTTGCTGCTCACCACTGTTGGGAATCCCGCCTTCGTGCAGACCTTGTATGGTATGGACTTTGATGCTGATTCTTGTAAGGTTAGTATTCTTTCTTTTTTTATTAAAACCATGATTATTTTTATTAAGTACTAGCTTTTACCCGCGACTGTGTTCACGTGGAATTAAAAAAAAAACAAAAGCAACTAGCCTATGTTTTCATCCAGACTATGCTCTACATCTATGTCAAATTTCATTTATATCTGTTCAACAGTTTAGGCTACAAACTCTAACAAACATCCATCTAAACTTTCGCATTAATAATATTAGTAAACCTGAAATACATTTCATGTAAAAGATCATCAATGGTGATAGTAAAATATGTTTTTTTCTGTCTTTATTTGCTTTTTTTATCTTTCTATATTTACACATTTTTGTATTTGATGTTTACATATTTATACTATTTTCATATATTAACACTTTCACTGCCACTGACGTCCTGCGAGTTAAATCTTACTAATATTATAAATGCGAAAGTTTAGATGGATGGATGTTTGTTAGAGTTTGTAGCCTAAACGGCTGAACAGATCTCGATGAAATTGGGCATAGATATAGAGGATAGTCTGGAAGAACACGTAGGCTGCTCACTTTTGTTTTTTTTTTATTCCAAGGTGAAAGATGGTCATAAATATTGTTCTATTTAAAGCGTTGAATGTTATTTCAGGAGTTTTCAGCGATCCTGGTGGACCGTTACCTCAACACTCCGGACAAAGCGATGAACGAGACGCCGCTGCACTTCGCGGCCAAGTTCGGCGCGGAGGCGGTGGTCGACGTGTTGACTTCCTTCCCGCAGTGCAACTTGAATGCTGTCAATAAATATGGCGAACAACCTAAAGAAGTTAGTATTCTTATTTTATTATCTACTGTCAATTATAGTTGTTAAACGAATTCTGAAATATTTAAATACTAGCTTTTGCCCGTGTCTCCGTCTGTGTGGAATAAAAAAGTAGCCTGTGTGTTCTACTTCCAGACTATGTAGTACTTATGGCAAATTTCATCCAGATCCGTTCAGTAGTTTTTGATACAAATTCTAACAAACATCCATCCATTTGAATATTCGTATTTATAATGTTAGTAAGACTAACGGATGTCCGCGACTTCGTCAGTGCGGAATTAAAAAAAATGGTTGTCACTCCAATGTTACTAATTGTATATCTTACTATTTTAATAAATGCGAAAGTTTAGATGGATGGATGAAGTTTGGATGGATGCTAGAGTTGAATTGCCATAGATGTTTTTGAGGTATTTCAATTTATACAAAAATACAAATGTTTCCTCTTTATAATATTAGTATATATTGTAGATAATATGCATGCGCGCTGCGGGGCTGGAGGTGGAGGTGGTGGCGGTGGCGGGCCGCATCCGACGCCTGCTGCGGCCGCGCTACTACGTGCCCGTGCTGCACGCAGAGGACGGCAGCAGGGAGCCCACCATCGGACGACCCTTCTCGCCTGGACTGCACCAGGTACAGGGGGGGGGGATTGTCCATATCTATACTTCTAATATAGTTTAGCGGAAAGACTTTGTTATGTAAGATGTAATAATCGCAGTATGTTTTTTTAATAAAAAGCCAGTAGCAGCAAGGAAGTAAGATTGCCATGGTAAAGTTTTTATAATAAATCCGGATAAAGCCGCACAGGGCTAACTAGTTAAAAAGTAATCTTGTATCTAATATAAAGAAGAAAGAAAGATTTGTAATTCTTTCTCCAATAAATTGCTACATCATCACATATATAGCTATATTGTTTATTTTTTTACCTTTATTATTTTTATGTATGGATTGTGTGAAAAAGGATTAAGAAGTGTATTCAGGTATGACGGCTGATAGAAATGTATGGAAGTAACACATACTGCCAACCCTATGTAGGGATAAGGGCAAGTTGATGATGATTTGACGTGGAAGTCGCGAGCAACAGCTAATGCTAGTACTTATTGTATATTTGATACTAGCTGTTCGCGTGCGGATTCATCCGCGTGAAATTATAAAAACTTTATTTTATTGTTTACATTTGTCAAATTACCAATAGCAAATGTCAAAATGACATGACATGACATGACAAACCTTAGCAATCTTTCTTGATGTTGGCAGCAACTTATGGTCTCTTTCCCACATTAGGGTTTTTATCCAAAATATTTACCCCCTAAGTTTAATGGCGTGAAAATATATAGCCTAAAGCATGACGTAAGTGTAGGGCTTTTTATTAAAAAAAGAATTATTCAAAAATATGCTGTAATTGCTGACATCTTAGGCAACAAAGAAGTGTGTGTTTACGTTTTATTATAATAGTATAGATTATAATGTGAACATGCTGCAGGAAATCAACAAGGACCCGTTATCCCCTCGGTACGAGATCCGCGCGTTCGCGGGCCCCATGGCGCCGCGCGAGGCCGACAGCTTCCGCCGCAAGTGGAAGACTCCGCCGCGCGCCGGCTTCCGCCTCGCAGACATCTCCAAGGGCCTGGAGACTGTGGGCAGGTACGACCAGATATCATGACCTCTGCTAATGTACAATATGTTACGGATAATGGATCTATATATTTTGGTATTTGGTAAATCATGATTGATTTGGGAACGTGGATTTGACGATAGAGGAGACGCTTAGGAAGAGGAAATATCTTTTTTATCTGAGTCTCCTCCTCCGTCGATTAAGGGTAGGCAACGCATCCGCTATTGCGGATGTCTTTGGGCTGCGGTCGCTTCGCCATTTTGGCGGTTTTAGGTGGCCACTTGCTCGTTTGCCCCCTTATAATATAAAAAAAATAATGACCAAACTATGCAGTTTTAGATTCTGAAAAAATACTGTTTACTTAATAAGTCGGAATTCATTATTACGGTAAAAGCTAATGAAATATACATAAATCTGATTTTGAATGTGTTTATTTCAAATTTTTGGCTAATTATTCTATTTTTCCTTCTTATTGGTTTATATTTCATTTTACATAAAACTAGCTTTCGACCGCATGGATTAAAAAAAAAAAACAAAACCAATTAGCCTGTGTGTGCTTCCAGACTATCCTCTACGTCTAGAACATTTTTTTGGCTACAAACTCTAACAAACATCCATCCATCTAAATTTTTGCATTTATAAAATTAGTAAGAAGAAAATGAGCCTAATAATTAGTTATTCTGAATTAATTATTTCTATAATAACTAAACAAATAGATAAATCTAATTTTGTTTATTCTATTTCAATTATTGACTAATTGTTATATTATTTTACCAGGAATCTAGCTGAGGAAATGAAAGTGAGCTGGAAGGAATACTGGCCCTTTCTAGACACATTCACTGACCTCAGAACTAAAGAAGGACTCACATTATTAGAAAACTATTTAAAAAGTAAATACGAAGTCGCCTGTTCGATAGTTTACAACGACAGTTGCGCACAATACCAACATACAGACGAACTCTCTCTATCGGCGATCACATTAAATACCACTCAGAGTCCGGTTAAAGAACTCCTTAGTCCTATCTCAGATTTATGCGCGGCGATGAAAAGTTGCACAATAACAGACAGACCTTCATATTGGAAGAGAACGGATCCAATACGACAAAGACTTTGTCGACAACCGAATTTAAAAATAAACGGTGATATTTCACCTGTTAATCATACTGTTAACCAATTATTATGTATTGAAAGAACTTGTCAAGTGTTCGCGAAAAGGATAGCAGATGCTCTCGTTTTCTCTCTCACAGCGGAACCTGAAGTTGCAAGTGATTCTTTGAAATCGGAAGCAAAACACCTCCAACATACAATATATACATATATGGATGATGAGAGATTTAAAACTATAAATTTTGCATTACTACATTCACGACTTGCACAACTAGTTGTGTTTAAATTGACGCAGAAAACTAAAGAATTGGACGATGTGAATTTTTTAGTTGAATTTCTAGTGAAACTCAGATGTCCAAATGATGATATATTCAGTTCTGATGATGAGAGAAAGAATTTTTCATATAGAAGTCGTGTTAAAATGTCGCATGTCATCAATGAGCATGTTCGATGTCTGTCAAGTTTTATATGTGAGGAGTTAACGGAGATGGATGAGAGCAAAGGTCCAGCGGTCTCGGAGACGGAATGCTCAGAGATCTGGTCTCGTGCTGGTAAATGCAGATGTGATTGGAATATAGAAGTATTTGAGAGGAACAGCAAGAAGAATGCCTCGTTCAGGAAGAATAGATCCACGTTATCTTCTAGTCCGAAGAGTGAAAGCTTCATCCGAAGGTTGATGTTTGATCAGGATATTGGTGAGTTGGTTTTTTTACACTTGTTATAGATGTTAACAGTAAATAAGAAAATGGTGACAAGTTAACTATCTAATGGTTTTAAATTAGGTTGTTGTAGATCTCAAGTTATTTGACTCTATGCGCATAAGTCATAAGTTGTTATAGTTCACTAGCGTCCTCTTTTAATGTCAAAACATGTGTCATTTTTTTTCTTTTATGTTATTTTCTAACATTTGTTATTTAGTAACATATTTAGTGTAATGGCAATTTAGAAAATTATGCAATTGTGCAGTTCTCTCTCTCTCTCTCTCTCTCACTCACTCACTCTCTCCCTCCCCCTCTCTCTTTTAATGAATAGTGAGACCTATCGTTATTTTGGTAATTTCCAGTTTTTAATAATGTATACCATTACAAGGGTTGTGTTATTGGATTTATTTAATTAAACCCTCCCAATAAAGGGCTGTCAATGTACAGTGGGGGAAACTAGCGGTGTTCCATCACAAAAACTACAATCGTTTGAACATTTTGAAACAAGTCGCGGAACAAAAACAAACACAGCTTATAAATGTATGTACAAAAAAGTCTGTTTGGTATATGGATAGTTTCTTTTTACTATTATCCCTTTGCTTCTGTGTATTAGTTATTTGTAAGAGCGGAGTTTGTCTCGTTGCAATGAACAAGGCAGTTTTTTCTATACTGGTACATCACTGTTTTCCGCGACTGTACATTATATGGGTGTCTAGTATGTATTGGTAAGGTGGTGTTACAGGAGACGGCAAGGCGCGTGTGGGGGGCGGGGGCGGGGGCGGGGGCGCGCACAACTCCCCCGCGGGAGACTGCACCCCCCCGCACTACACAGTGGACGTCTCCAAGTGCCAAGTTGTTGAAGCCGAGGTATGTATACTGCGAATTATCTTTATCCTATTGACAACTAATAAATGAAATAAAATATGTACCCTATGTTACTCACAGATAAATTATCTTGCTAACGGTGAAAGAATTTTTAAAATCGGCCCAGTAGTTTTTGAGTTATTTCAATACATACAAAAATACAAATCTTTCCTCTTTATAATACTAGTATAGACTAGTATAGACTAGTATAGACTAGTATAGATAAAATTTGATTTGTAATCTATATCTATACTAATATTATAAAGAGGAAAACTTTGTATTTTTGTATTTTTGTATTTTTGTATGTATTGAAATAACTCAAAAACTACGGGGCCGATTTAAAAATTCTTTCACCATCAGAAAGGTAATTTATCTGTGAGTAACATAGGCTATATTTTATTATTACTAATGTTTAGGAACTATTAATAAACAGCGTGTTTCTGGACGCCGGCGTTAAAAATTTACTAAACTTTAACTTTTCTCGGCTTACGCTGCCTAAACCGTTAGAGCTATATAAAAATGATGTATGAAAGAATTGTAGATCTCAAAAAGTTCTACAGAAAAGCCCGCGATAGCATATATTTATCTGTAACGGTTTTCTTACAATAACCACTTTTTTGTTTACAAAATGAATTAAAAACCTTACGCTATTTGCAGCGTTCTTTTATTGGTTTGAATATTAATCCTTATCCAAATAAATGCGTTTGTTATCAGGAGAATTTAATGTAGAATAAAATTGTTCTTCACAGTATTTAAATTGGACTAATAGTTTAGAAGATATCGCGAGCACAAACAATAAGGGTAACCGAAAAATCAGCTTTCAAGCTACCGGGCTTAGAAATTTGGAATCTTGCATCGGTAGATTTCTGTTATTACGTAGATTACTACTAAGTTAATACTTTTGGTAATAGGTTGAAAAAAAGGGCGAACGTATTAGGTTATATTTGTAATTTCACGCGGGCGAAGTCGCGAGCATCGGCTCGTCCTTAATAATCTCAGCTAAAAAATAGATATCATTGTCAAAGCAATAATCTACAGTAAAAAATGTAGATTTCTGTTTTTTTTTAATAGGTATGTTTTTAACTAACGATAAAGCCCGGTATAGACGCTTAGTTTAATTGATTTTTTTTACTATTGTATTAGAACTAAACGTATTACTAGAATAAACTCAATAACGTAATTTTTTTTAAATCCATATAAATATTGTAGCTAATTTAATAAAATAATTGGAATTCACATATTTGTATGTAAAATTCATAATCAAAATTAAATGTTTTTAGATATCAGACGACGATTCCGTGGCGTCGTGTCGCTCTGACAGCGAGGAGACGTTCCACACTGCTTCTGACCACTCTGATGATGAGGAATCTCTGATGGAGGATGCAAGTGACAGAGCACTGGTGGAACCATTCATATATGGGTAATTTTATCTTCTTTCCTTTTAATCTAGGTTTAAGTCTAGGCTAGGATAGTATGACCTATGTTCCTTAAAAATATCAAAAAGTAAGATGAACAAATAATTTTATTTTAATTAATTATTAGTTTGAGAGAAAAAATTGTAGCTATGTTTAAACTTTTCAGAACACGTCACAGTGTTGCATGTGTTACGTTATTTTATCTTTATACTGTTAAGAACAAAATTAGTACCGTGCTATAGAAATGACACAACTCTAGATTATCGGCATAAACGTCACGTCCCTAGCTGACAGCTGTCAATGTCACTAGAAGGATGGATATGGGCGCGCATCCTGAGTCACGACGACAAGTGTTGCTCTGAGTTTAAAGCTACAGTATCAATTAAATAAGTTGTCTAAAAATACTAGCTGTTCCCTTGCGACTTCATCCGCATAAAATTATGAAAATTTTATTTTATTGTTTACATGTGTCAAATTATCAATTGCAAATGTCAAAATGACATGACATGATGACAAACCATAGCAACCTTGCTTCCTTGATGTTGGCAGCAACTTATGGTCTCTTTCCCACATTAGGGTTTTTATCCAAAATATTTACCCCCTAAGTTTAATGACGTGAAAATATATAGCCTAAAGCGTGACGTAAGTGTAGGGCTTTTTATTAAAAAAATAATTATACAAAAATATGCTGTAATAGCTGACATCTTAGGCAACAAAAAAGTGTGCGTTTACGTTTTATTATAATAGTATAGATATAGATATACTAATAAAATAAAGAGAAAAGATTTGTATTTTTGTATCTATTGAAAAAAATCAAACTACTGAGCTGATTTCAAAAATTTTTTCACCAATAAATAGCTACGTTATAACGTGACACATGTGTTACGGAAACTTATTTTTTAACCTGAAACATGTTCTTCAAGGTCAAATCAATTTTTTTTTGTTCTACCCGACCCATAAACATTGACCTACCTTAAGTTTGACTCCGGACACAGTCTTGGTAGTAATTTTAAATAAATTTAAATATTATTGTAGCGAGGAACCAACTAAGATGGACCGCTTGGTGTATGATGCTCTCTTGGAGCTGGAGGTCAGCGAGGAGGAGTTCCCTAACGTGCACCGCTGGCGGCACACCGTCGCGCTCTACTCGCCGCAGGAGAGACACAAGTTAGTAAAAGATAGATATATAAATAGTAAAAGATATCTATGAATACGTGTTAAAAATGTGCGATTTACTAAGTGATCTTCTTACTAATATTATAAATGCAAAAGTTTAAATGGATGTTTGGCAGAGTTTGTAGCCTAAACTGCTGAACAGATGTCAATAGTTTGGAAGGACATAAAAGTTTACTTTTGTTTTTTTTAAATCCACCCGGACGGGGTCGTGGGCGAAAGATAGTTTATAATATAATTTATGTGTATTTATTTCAGATGGGTGCAATCCGGTGAATGTTGCAACGTGTCGTGCGCGTTGTCGGTGGGGGGCAGCCCGCGCCCCGCCCCCGCCCCCGCCCCCGCCCCCGCCCCCGCCCCCGCCCCCGCCCCCGCCTGCAGCACCCCCGGCAAGCAGCGCGGGGAGGACGCCAGGTCACTCTCACTGCAGGTAACTATCTATACTAATATAATAAAGCGTAAACACGATACATCGTGGCGTAGGATGTCAAAAATTACAGCATGTTTTTGAATAATCCTCTTTTCAATGAAAAGCCCTACACTTACGACACGCTTTAGGCTATATATTTTCACGTTATTAATTTTTTTTTTTTTAATCTGAAACATGTTTTTCAAGGTCAAATCAATTATTTTTTGTTCTACCCGACCCATAAACATGGACCTACCTTAAGTTTGACTCCGGACACAGTCTTGGTAGTAATTTTAAATAAATTTAAATATTATTGTAGCGAGGAACCAACTAAGATGGACCGCTTGGTGTATGACGCTCTCTTGGAGCTGGAGGTCAGCGAGGAGGAGTTCCCCAACGTGCACCGCTGGCGGCACACCGTCGCGCTGTACTCGCCGCAGGAGAGACACAAGTCAGTAAAAGATAGATATATAAATAGTAAAATATATCTATCAATACGAGTTAAAAATGTGCGATTTACTAATTAAGTTTGTAGCCTAAACTGCTGAACAGATCTCAATAGTTTGGAAGGACATAAAAGCTTACTTTTGTTTTTTTTAAAAAGTTAAGAAAAGAACCTCAAATTCCATACATAGCGGCCATTACAATATCACTTTTACAGATATGAAAAAATACCATTACGAAATACAATTTTTTAAGTTTTGTCCTAAAAATTTGCCTTTTGAGATCGTCCGCACACCTTTGACTAAACTATCGCACAACTGTTTAGTCGCGCTTTGATTCCTATGAGCTTATATGTAGGTGCGACACTACTCGTTATTTAGTTGTACAAAACAGTTGAATACAACCGACAATTGCACAGTTGTGCGATAGTTTAGTCAAAGGTATGCGCCCGCTCTTAGCATATGATATTTCATAGCAATCGTTATATTTCAGGTTTCAAACTGGCTGCGTGTGACAGGACCTAACTCCCCGCGCTGCGCCTCCGCTGCTAAGAAAGTCGGACACAACGTCAGCTTCGGCTTCTGACTGTCTACCCCCTTTTGTATCACCTTGAAGGTAACGCCTGATGAATACTTACGAAAATTCTCATTTACATTTGTGTTCATAAAGTTGATGTAAAATTATTTGTATGTAACTATTTGATTTTAAAATGTGATTTGATAAGAGTTATAGCAATTTGTTTGCATTAAAATTTAATATGTAGTTTCGTATACGAAACTTTATTTTAGTGTATTATTATAGGAATTTAAAATTTATAACCATTCGGAGGCATTTTATTTAAAGTCTCTTTGCTGACATTTCAAAAATAAATCGATACAAAACTTTCCATTTTTATCGAAATTCTAAAACAATAGTGAATTGAAAATAATTTGAACCCAACACATTGTATTTCTGTGTAAAAATATTTTTCAACATTAAAGGAATGTGAATAAAAGGTGCCTAAAACGTATTTAATGCAAACTTTGTTCGTATTTTCATTAAAAATTAAATAACTAACATACTATAATTACTTCTTAATATAATTTAACTTCAAAGAGACAGTAAAAGTCAAGTTGCTAAGAAAAAAAGATTTAAATCCTTACTTAGATTGTACTTACACTCTTTTTAACTTTATATCCGGTTTACATTATTCCAGTCCAGCGAGACAGCTTTTACTGGAAACATGTAAACTCACACTGGACTGGAGTAATGTAAACCGGACATTATTCAAGATGGCGTCTATTTTACGGCATTTATTTACATTTTACTAACATCTCAATAAATCTTGATTTCTTTTATGCATGTAAATGGCACTGTTTTAAATATTTTTAACTTGTATTATATTTTATCTAGTCTAATATTTCTTGTAATTTTATTCAAATATTCGACATGTGGTCTAAAATTGGCCGATTTTTTTCTTCCCTTGAAGCGTCGAAAACAAATGCGTTTTAAATAAGAATGTGCATAACCTTGATTTTGTGACGTCATCGCTATTAACGGAAAATATGTCTGTAATTAATAATTAAAAATATGTTTCGTGTAAATCTGTACTTTTATAGCGATATTTGACATATCGAATAATAGCCACATTTTTATTTTAAACTGCTATAGGTTGACCAAGAATATTAAAACCCTCTCAATATGAAAATATAAAACTAAATTCCTTTGCGCACATTAGAAAGTATAATTTAATAGATTGAAGTGCCTACAGGTTATTTCTATTCTTGGTTAATCTATAATTGTACAGCGAGTCGAGTTTTTGCTGATTCTTACTCTTCCAATGTTCCGGAATGATAATCTCAGTTTTTTAATATTGTTTGTTAAATTTAGTATGAGATTGTTATAAGCATGTTTAGTTACGGTACGATAACTTACAAGTTGTGTATTCTCCATGTTTTCATGTTAAACACTTGTATTAGTTATTTTCGAAGTTGCATGAAACATTTATTTTATGGCAACATAATGAAAATTTGAAATTAAAGGTGCGTAAGGGCTGGTACCTTAGATTGCAATTCAGTTTGAATTTTTAACTGTATATTAGTAATTAAAAATTGTTTTAGTGTAGTTTTCACCCAGTAATGTATATTTTTCTAGGTTCAAGTGGGACATGTTAATTTTGTCCTATAAAAAATCTTTAGCCGACTCTCTTTTATCCACATTAAAAATGTAATTTTGGTGTTGCCATCAAAGTGTTCGTACCGTAAGTTTTTTATTTTGCATTTGTAATATTCCAATGTGACGATTTTCTTGACAATAACACTGCGTTTAGCATTTATAGTTTAAAAAAATATATTTTTGACCGACTTCCCAAAAGAAGGAGGTACTCAATTCGTCTGTATGTTTTTATCTCATGTCATGTTAAATTTGCCAAAAGTTGATTTGTATGCAAATAGATATGAATGTTTGTACTTTTATATATAAAAATAAAAAACAATTGATACTGTAAAGAATTATTTTATTAAAATGTTTTTAATTCACTTAAAAATTTAAATAAATAATGACTGGATGAAATCGTTTTATTTTTAATCCCAAAATATGTCGTCGTCGGATGTTTTAGCGTGTGATATGGGAGAGTTTCCGAGATCAGATCTGCTGTTGTAATTATCAACATCTGCTAAGAAATCATCTCCGTCTTTAACTTCGCTATCAGCTACTATTGAATCTAAACCATCTTTAGAGTCATCTTTATCAGCTGATAATTCTTTCCCTTCCAAATCGAATATAGCATTTAAAACATCTTTTCTCGTCAAACGAGCTGCTTTTTCTGGCGTCTCTTTTAATTTTAAAGGACTTTTAATAGATATTGATGATTTAGAGTTTTTTGAATTTTCAGATTCATATGTAGGTGTAACAACAACACTCACAGGTGTAATACTATCGCTGTTATTAGATATTGTTATTTCACTTGCTATAGAAGTTTCAATAACAACCATTAAATCACCTTCGTTCGTTTTAACGCTTGCTTTTTCTATCAAATTCTCTAATTCTACTTTCAGTAATGATTTATTTTCTATATCTTCATTAATTTCTTTATTTAGACTATTAATTTCATCTCTACAAGGTATATTGTCGTTGGAAAATCCATATGTTTCGTTGATATTTAAATTGTTTATTTCTTCTATTGTAGGTTTTTGTAAATCTGTATTTTCGATATTTTCAGGAGATTCTTCTTTGACATTTTCTTCTAACATATTTTTACTTGAAACATTTATTAGTTTTAAATCTTTTTTATCACGTCTTGGTTTCTCATTATGATATAGTTTTCTAAATTCATTTAAAGGTGTATTTATATAATCTACATTTTGAATAATTTCTCTTTCGTCAGCCATTTTATATGCGATTGGAATTGGTTTGATTTTAACAGCAGTTGTTGTTTTATTTGCAAAATGCGGTTTCATTATTTCCTTATTTTGGTATTCTCTTAAATATTTATCAAAGTCGTTGTGTAAGAAGTCTTTAGTTACTTTTATATCAAAATCATTACGATTTATATCATCATTTTGTTTTTGTACCGTACTCGGCTGACCGACTGAAACTTTACAAAGATAAATCAAATATTATAAAGAGAAAATATTTGCATTTTTTAACGAATAAACTCGAAAACTACTGGATTTCAAAGATTCTTTTACTATTCAAAAAACATATTTACTTTAGAAATGTTTTTTTTTAATACAGCGTAGACGAAGATGCGAGGTAAAGTTAGTTTTACTTTGAAGGTTAGTAATAAATAAAATTTACTACTCATTAAAGATTTTTACCATTTATTTTACAACTAGCTGTTGCCCGGGACTACATCCACGCAATATTAAGATAAAAAGTAGCCTATAACATGCGGGTCTATATCAGCTACCCTTCAGTGAAAGTCCGGTCGAAATCGGCCCAGCCGTTTCGGAGATGACCCGGAACAAACGCGGCTTGCGGACAGACAGACAGACAAAAAATTAAATGCGATTTTCGTTACCAGCAACGCAAATACATAATTTTCCCGAAATCTGGAATTTTTCCTTTGATAATACAAACAGACACTCCAATTTTATTATATGTATAGATCACTACATAGAACATACATAGCTACATTACATATGTATTTTACTTACATAAGTGTCCACTTTCCTTTACTGCAGGGACACTCTCTTCTACGAACTTATCTTCTCTTCTCAATTCATTTCTTCTCCTCTTGAAGTCTAAGTAAGACTTCTCCACCGCTTCTGCTTCTATCTCCAACTTCCGAAGCCGCAGTTTAGCTTCCCGAAGCATTGAGTTTGGACTTTTTTCTCTTGATGTGTTTGCTTCTTGCTTTTTAATGTCTTTACTGTGAATAATCAATAATTTTCTATATTTTGTAGTAGTTCTAGATGGGGGAAAAACAGTTTTTATGGTTAGACGATAAAATTTCATTAATAACAACGCAAAATCAAATTAAATCGATAATTACACGAAAATATTATTTAATATCAGTTCTATCCATTCGAGATAATAGAAAATTGCATTAAAGTATGCAAAAAACTCACTTCCTCAACTTCTGCTTCGCTTCTCGCAGAACAGACTTCGGACTCTTCTCTCTTCTTTTTCCTTCTATCACTATTTCTGGCGGCTGTTGATCACTATCAATAAAAAAAAGAATTATTCAAAAATATGCTGTAATTGCTGACATCTTAGGCAACAAAGAAGTGTGTGTTTACGCTTTATTATATTAGTATAGGATTAGTTCACCTGTCTCTATCATCAGTGAAATGTATGAAAGAGGCACAAGATTGCTCCGCCGCTGGTTCTGTTTGTCGCACGTTTATTTCTTCTGCAATATCTACAATATTTAAATAATTAACTTCATTCATATATCTTAATATTGTAAATGTGAAAGTTTAGATGGATGTTAGAGTTTGTAGCCTAAACTGAATGGATCTTGATGAAATTTGGTATAGATGTAGAGGATAGTCTGGAAGAACACACTCACTTTTGTTTTTTTTTAATTCCACGCGGACGGAGTCGCGGGCGATAGCTAGTAATTATATATTACTAGCTGTTCCCGTGCGGCTTCATCCGCATGAAAAAATAAGAACTTTATCTAATTGTTTATATTTGTTGAACTATCAATTGCAGATGCACAAATTACAATGAAGGCATTAGATAACAATTACCGTTACCATGGCAACCTTGCTTTGCTGCTATTGGCTTATAGTTTTTGTCCCTATCCCGCATGATTGGTTTTTCCAAATTATTTACTCCCTAAGTTTAATAGCGTGAAAATATATAGCCTAAAGCGTGACGTAAGTGTAGGGCTTTGTATTAAAAAAAGAATTATTCAAAAATATGCTGTAATTGCCGACATCTTAGGCAAGAAAGAAGTGTGTGTTTACGCTTTATTATATTAGTATAGGATTAGTTCACCTGTCTCTATCTTCAGTGAAATGTATGAAAGAGGCACAAGACTGCTCCGCCGCTGGTTCTGTTTGTCGCACGTTTATTTCTTCTGCAATATTTACAATATTTAAATAATTAGCTTCATTCATAGATATATCTTAATATTGTAAATGTGAAAGTTTAGATGGATGTTAGAGTTTGTAGCCTAAACTGCTAAACGGATCTCGATGAAATTTGGTACAAATGTAAAACATAGCCTGGAAGAACCCATAGTCTAGGTAGTTTTTTTTTTAATTTCACTTAACCTAAGTGTTTCATACAAGTTCGACGCCTAATTAAATCTTGGAAATGATTACGTTTTTTTATAAAACTTTGTAAATTCACTACGAAATAAAAATATAGAGGACTGTCTTAGTTTGAATTCAGTGTCAGGAATCTACGCTAAGGGAGTCCCTTAGTGAGCATTTAACGAGTGTGCGTGATTTAGTGTCAGAATGTACTAGGAGTGCATCAATATAGATGTTACGTTGTGTGGAGGAGCCGGGCTGGGGGGCGGGCTGGGGGGCGAGCTGGGGGGCGGGCTGGGGGGCAGGCGCGAGGGGCGCGGGGGGCTCGTGCCGCATCCCGCGCCACTCACTTATCATGTACCTGAAAATAACGCGTTCATTATAACAATTCCTGGAAAATAAACAATTAATTAATTTCTATCAATTCTTAACAGAAAGTTTTGAACTTTCATCAAACTTAGCGACACCACAGTTGTCACCGTACCTGTTTTTAACTGATAACTGTTTTTAGACATTAATTGTAACTCCCGCCAGAATGGCGCGCTATTCCAATAAGTCTGGATGACTACTTTTACGGCTATTTCTCACGTTTATTTTATCGGTGGCGGCAAAAAAAAACGTGAGTAATAGCCGTAAAATAATTAGTTATAAAAATTTAGAAAGTATTTAAGTTTGGATGACATTGACAGCTGTCGTAGGGAAGGGACGTATGCCAATGATCTAGTGTTGCGCTAATCCAGCGCAGTACTGATTTCATTCTTAACTACTACGACCCCCTATGTCACAATAGGGGATCGTAACATGAAAACAATGAATTAAGTCAAATACATACCGTCGCGTGTCCGCGTGCCTGTCCGCGCGCGTGTGGGGGCGCGTTTGGGGGTGTGTTTGGGGGTGTGTTTGGGGGTGCGTGTGGGGCAGCGTGTCCAGGAAGGGTATGGGGTCGGTGGGCAGCAGGGCGCGCGGCTGTGCGAACACGCTCAGCTCCTCGCCCGCGCCGCGCCGCAGCCCGCACGCGCCGCGCGCGCCGCTCGGGTTCACACTGACATCATACATACCATGGGGTCTTAGTTACGTTTGGGGGTTCGGAGATTCGTAATGAGAGACACATTGTCCTATCTCTTTTATTTTCATTATATCGCGAGTTGAATTACTCATATTCTTCTCACGAAAATGTCGTTTGTGGTAAAAACCCATCATTCTTCATCATATTGAGTTAATTCTTATGAATAAAGGTGCGATATATCTATACTAATATTATAAAGAGGATAGATTTGTATTTTTGTATGCATCGAAATAACTCAAAAACTACTGGACCGATTTCAAAAATTCTTTGACCGTTAGAAAGGTAATTTATCTGTGAGTAACATAGGACATATTTTTTTAATTTCACCCGGGCGAAGTCGCGAGTAACAGCTAGTTATCTATATACAGTATGTATGTATGTATGTATTACCCCAGAGCGGGCGCGGGCGGCGGCGCGGTGCGCGGGCGCGGGGCGCCGAGGCGCGCGGACACGAGCTCGGCGCGCAGCCGCACTTGCTCGCGAGCAAGCTCGTCGATGTGCTCGCGTTGCTGAAAAAATCATACTAACTATATATCACTATTATATCTATCATACTAATATTATAAATGCGAAAGTTTTGATGGATGGATGTTTGTTAGAGTTTGTAACCTAAACGTCTTAACAGATTTCGATGAAATTTGGTATAGATGTAAAGGATAGTCTGGAAGAATACATAGGCTATCTCACTTTTGTTATTTTTTTCAATTCCACATGAACGGAGTCGCGGGCGAAAGCTAGTACTAATATAATAAAACGTAAACACATACTTTGTTATGTAGAATGTCAATCACAGTATATTTTTGAATCATTCTTCTTTTAATAAAGGATTCACATTTACTACAAGCCATAGGCTATGACATTTCACGCTATTTAATTTAGGGGGTATATAAATTGGAAAAATCATGCAGGAAAGGGACAAAGACTACTAACCAATAGCAGGAAAGCAAGATTGCCATAACGGTCATCCAATGGTAAAATTCTTCGTTTATTAATTTAATTTTAAAGCATAAAGTGAAGTATTTAAAACAAACCTGTTCAGCGAATGCTTTAAGGCGCTCGTTCTCATGTCGTAGTATCGACTCAAACTGCCTGCAGCGCTCTGCCGAGTCCAGTACACACGAACGACCATGATCTACGTCCTCAACATTACTCTATGAAAAAAAAACATTCCTTGTAACTTGTGATAAAAAGTTTTCATGATTACGTCATTTTTAAGCTATCTGAGCCTCTATCAGCCAGTGGTGGGACAGGCCCTTAATGTTATATATAGATTTAGAGATTTGAAATTTAGTATAAACCGTTACTAGTTACGCAGACAAGCGTTAAGAAATATTTTTTGATAATTCATGATTTATCTACTAAACTTAAAATTATTTTAGTTACTAAAAGCGAGACTTAGGGCATGTCACCACTGGCTGATAGAGGCTCAGATAGCTTAATAAGGTAAAAAAATCCGATATTTCCATCACATATTTTACACGTTGGATTGTTATCAGACAATTTACAATTTGGTGGGACAGGCCCTCAGTGTAAATTTTTACAATAAACTAGACTAAAGGTTACACATTATTTCTTATGAAATTTTGTATGGTTATTGTACCTTTATGGGAAATTTAAAAAATCATGAAAACCGTCTAATTTAACTAATTTATCTTATATACCTGATTGAAGTTGACATTTTTCATTTTCTTCAAATCATTCACTAATTGATTTGGTTTTCGTATCGCATCTTCACTTTTTACACGTTCAATATCTTGTTGATTATTCATAGCTGTGTCCGTCATAACCCCTGTTTCCACTAGACATTTAGTAGAAAAAGCCTTCAAACTTGATAATTCAGTTCTTAACAAATTGTATTGAGAATTCAGTTCGTCTCTTTCTTTCATATTGTGTAGACTAATTTTAGTATTACTGTCGCATATCTCTTTTAACTTCTCTAATTCACTTCTCTCTCTTTCTATCGCATCTCTTTCTATCCTCATAGAGTGTAAGCGAGACTCTAATTGTACCATTTCGTTCATTATCTGATTTCTCATTTCTTCTCCTCGTTTCCTTAAAGTATGTTCTGCTTCTTTTATTTGATTCTGTAGAGTTTCCTCCTGAAAAATCTACTGTTCGTTATCATACTTCATACTAATATTATAAATGCGAAAGTTTAGATGGATGTTTGTTAGAGGTAGCCTAAACGGCTGAACGGATTTCAATCTGAATCTGAATCTGAATTTTACGATTTTTTTGACAAAAAAAATTAAATAACTTCAAAACTATAGAAAATCGGGCAACATACTTTGCGCTGAAACGATAGCTATTGAGGTCCTTTACCTCCACAAATCCGTTGATCTGTCCGTTAAGAATCACCCTGTATATATAATGATATCATACTAATATTATAAATGCGAAAGTTTAGATGGATGTTTGTTAGAGGTAGCCTAAACGGCTGAACGGATTTCAATCTGAATCTGAATCTGAATTTTACGATTTTTTTGACAAAAAAAATTAAATAACTTCAAAACTATAGAAAATCGGGCAACATACTTTGCGCTGAAACGATAGCTATTGAGGTCCTTTACCTCCACAAATCCGTTGATCTGTCCGTTAAGAATCACCCTGTATATATAATGATATCATACTAATATTATAAATGCGAAAGTTTAGATGAATGGATGGATGTTTGTTAGAGGTTGTAGCCTAAACGGCTGAACGGATTTCGATGAAATTTGGGGTGGATATAGTGGATAATCTGGAAGAACACATAGGCTACTCACTTTTGTTTATTTTAATTCCATGCAGACGGAGTCGCGAGCGAAAGCTAGTATATATACATCTGACCTTGTTGTTCAGTCGTTCACTCTCTGTCTGCACGGTATCCATGGCAACCGACATGTTGGAGTGCTGGTCCCGCAGCGCCCGCGCCAGCCCCCACAGGAACTTCTTCTTCTCTTGTACATTGCTTTCCAACTCCACTTCCCGTGCTTTAAAAGATTCTTCCATCTATAATAAAGACATTCAAAATAATATACAGTAATCATAGTTGACACTTCACTTTTTTTCACATAATCTCACTTACGCTATCAATCTCATAATAAACTAGCTTTCGCCCACGACTCCGTCCACGTGGAATTAAAAAAAACAAACAAAAGTAGCCTATGTTTTCTTCCAGACTGATTTTATATAGATCCGTTCAGCCATTTAGTCTACAAACTCTATATTCATTCATCCATCCATCTAAACTTTAAACTAGTAAAATTGTATTTAATTCCATGCAGACGGAGTCGCGAGCGAAAGCTAGTATATATACATCTGACCTTGTTGTTCAGTCGTTCACTCTCTGTCTGCACGGTGTCCATGGCAACCGACATGTTGGAGTGCTGGTCCCGCAGCGCCCGCGCCAGCCCCCACAGGAACTTCTTCTTCTCTTGTACATTGCTTTCCAACTCCACTTCCCGTGCTTTAAAAGATTCTTCCATCTATAATAAAGACATTCAAAAAAATATACAGTAATCGTAGTTGACACTTCACTTTTTTTCACATAATCTCCCTTACGCTATCAATCTCATAATAAACTAGCTTTCGCCCACGACTCCGTCCACGTGGAATTAAAAAAAACAAACAAAAGTAGCCTATGTTTTCTTCCAGACTGATTTTATATAGATCCGTTCAGCCATTTAGTCTACAAACTCTATATTCATCCATCCATCCATCTAAACTTTAAACTAGTAAAATTGTATTTAATTTAATTGTCAATAGGTGTCATTAATTAATATTTAAATGTTTATATTTTATT